>CAJGYO010000015.1:48243137-48836455 GCA_904845875.1 Miscanthus lutarioriparius
CACAAGGTCACGTTTTACCACTGGAATCAATTTTGCTGCTCCTGCACCCCCTCAATCTCCTGCCACTGGAATCACTCTGGTGCATAAACTACCTAATCCTAGTTTGGGTCTTTGCATCTCCCAGTATGAAAGGTAACCCAATAGCCCGATGCTTATCTTGTTTCATTTTTTTTAGATTTCGATTCAATGATTTTTGACTTTTCGAGCAGCTGCATAATTCACCACATTGGTAACTTTCCATAACAAGGCATCCCATACACTAAGCATCACAAACACAGCTTCTGAATTTTACATATTTGCTTTCAGGACCTTGGTCCCACCGGGAGAAAAGCCTTGGCTCCAATAGATTTCCATTCAGCGTGTAGTCTCGAAGCAGAGACTGGAGCCTTGGCTGTGTGTCTGCCATCGCATGTTCAGAGTAATGTGATCACACACAACCAACCGGCCCCAGAACATGATCCAGCAACCTCTGTTTCCCCTTCGCTTGCTCAAATAACAGACACTGTCGAGGCTGCCACTATCCGAATAGTGGAGGTAATTTGATAAGATTGTTTATTTCTTTGTATCCATATATATCTTCAGATGCTTACAATTTTTCCCCTGGTGTTCAGAACTTTCAAAAGATGTTGCCGATTCTTGAGAGTTGAGAAGGATCTGGTGGCTATGACTGAGAAAGCTGCCCAGAATGATGCTCTCAAGGCTAAGGTTGAGGCTCTCCAAGGGCAACTCGACGTGAAAAAATCACTGGCCCTCTTGAAAGAAAGAATGGCCTATGCTGATGGTAAGCTTCTCCTTGTGATAATCGTGGTCTCAATCGCATTCAGCTGCATTCGTGATGCTTGTCTTTCTGTGTTTGCATCCAGCCAAGCATAACAATACGAAGACCCAATGTGAATCTCTCAAGAGCCAGGTCAAGGAGATTCCCGTGCTTAGATCCAAGATTGGTTCTCTGGAACAGGAGAAAAATGCTCTATAAGTTGAGCACAGCACTCTGAGGACCCAATGTCAAGCTCTCCAGAGCCAGGTTGAGGAGATCCCTGGGCTTAGATCCCAGGTTAAAGCTCTGGGTGAGGTTGGAACTGCTCTCAGATGTGAGAAAGCAGGGCTGGAGGCCGAATTGAAGCCAGCGAGACCAGAGTTGGAGAAATGTCAGATTGAGGTGAAATCCTTGAGAAAGAGGATTCAGACGCTTGATGATGATGAGGAGGAGGTTGCTTGGCTTGGCTCGGGGGAGCATCATAAAGCTGCTATTACTGGTAATCTCCTCCAGTCGGTCATCAGGGTTATGATTTGGTAAAGAAATCCTCTTAATCTTTCTTGGTTCTTGTTTACAGCTTTTGAAGTCGAGCAGGATAAAATGATCCGGGATAAGTCTGCGCAGGATTCTGAAATCGAAACTTTTCATGCCGAGCTGAAGAAATTCAAAAGCCAGGTGGAGTCCTACAAGAGCCAGCTGAAGGCTGCTAAGCTTGAGAAGAAGGCAGCATTGGAGAAACTAAAGACTTCCAAAGAGAAAGCCAAATGCCACCTGATCGATACTCTCACTTCCTGTTCAGGCTACCTTTTGGCGCTTGTTCAGTCTGCCAATCCAGATTTCGACCCCTCCAGCATCGACTGGGCCTTCCGTCGTCCAGATCCTGACGCCGAAGCTCTGATATAGAGAAACATGGGTATTGTTTGGAGATTTGTTCAGAAGTTTGTCACGGACGTTGGGGTGGGTCACCGAAGCCTACCAAGGAAGAGGCCCAGGAAGCCCAACACACATATCGCAGGCCCAGAATGGAGCAAATAGTTAGGCCCAGCTGCGTCTTGTTTGTAACAGAGGGGACAGGAGAAATCGGACTTGGTTGTTGCCGGTTGCGAGTGGCGAGCGGCGGCTTGAGTTGCCGGCGGCGACCATCTCCATTGTCGCTGTAAACACTACCAATATATTCCAGTTCTAAATCGAGATTAGAAGTAGTATTGTAAAAAAGTTCAACCCCCAGTTCGCTGAGGAATTTCTCGACCTTGGAGCGTCTGATGAATGAAAACGATGTTGATGAATGATGCAGTGGATGTAAACTCATGTTCTCGTTATCATTTTATCACATACCTTGCTGTTTAATCTCGATGTTTTAGTACCTGAGCTATTCATACTTTCTTGTCGATCTACATGCATGGCGCTGATGTCCGGCTTCCTCATATATATTGATGGTGGGGCGTGGGCATCTACTGCCTCAGCATTTCATAGTTTCACTTTGGATAGTTATTATAAAGTTAGGAGCCGTGGGAGAGCTCCTAGAGCCCAGGCTGCTTCAAATCATGCACTATCCAGGTATGGCTCCTTCCAGGCCCGGTCCTGTCAATTTATGGGCCTGGAGCTTGGCCAGAAAGATGGGCCCTTCATTTACGACAACGCGCAAGAATGATGCCGGACGCGAAGACGCAGCTATGAAGCGACGAAGAGAGCGGCCGCGGCGGAAGTGAAATTGACGGACTCTTCCTCACACGCTCCAGTATTTTTGGGCCACATATATGATTTTCTATTGGACCTGAGTATACCAGCTATAGCTTATAGTGTGTACATACCTGGGATTAGGCCCCTTGGCTTCGAGGGCCCTGTGCCAATGCACAGCTCGCACCCCCCCAGGGCCGGGCCTGGCTCCTTCAAATCATGCACTATGCAGGTACTGTTTGTTGGAGCTGTTTTTCTCTCTCCTATCTTAGGGCCCGTTTGGCATGGCTCTCACCGGCTTCGGCTCCACTACTGTAGCATGGAGCCGGAGAAGCTCGAAATCGTGGCTTCTCCGGCTCCTCCTCTCCTCAGTTCATTTTCTGCCTCGATTTCCGAAACGGCTCCTGCTACAGTGCCACGAGATAAGGAGCCAGAGCCCCTAGGAGTTGCGCCAAAGAGGGCCTAAAATGGACTAGGTATAAGCTAGGAGGAGGGCTCCTCCGGCTCTAGCTCCTCGACACTGTAGCATGGAGCAACCAAACCCTTAGACAAGAAGTTTCTACACGAATCTAGAACAAATGTTCTAGGTTTACAAGAAAAATGTTTCAAGTTTAGGATAAAAACTGTTCCACCTTGAGCATCGTCAGTTTTACCATGCCAACATTCTATGTGCTGCCTTGATTGTCACCGATCGAGTGAAAGTTGTGTTGTATTCTGTCAACATTTTCGATTCCCCTTGGCCGTCCGTTGAATGATGGGTCTTCATATATACTACTTTTAAACATGGAAACCGTAACATCTTGTGTTGTGCGCTTGTGCTGACTACTGAAAGGAACATAAATATGACCGTGTTTTCCAACAAACCTTGCAGGCCAAAACATCCAGCAGCTGGTTAAAGACGGTTTCATCATCAAGAAGCCTCACAAGATCGACGCACGTAATTTTTTTTTATTTCTAATCCTTTTTCAGAAGAAATTTTATTTTTAATTCCACTCCTCTTTTATTTTTAAATCTAATTCCTTTAGCCACGCCAAGACTGTTGGCATGGCAAAAACAGTGCCACATCACATGGTGCAGTAGGGATGCCAGCGTGGCAGTCAAACGGTCTGTGGACCTGTCGCGCCACCCCTCCTAGCACGGCAGGTGTATGGAAAATGGACTCTAGGCCCATTTACTTTGGGTTTTGGTGTTTGGTGGCCAACACAACTAAATTTGACTAATGAATTTGCAAGCGATTGTTTTATAGTTCAATAGGGTGTAAGATGTGACTTGGACGAAGGCGACATGATGATCCGATGATCAACACCTTAAGCAAGACCCTAGAAACACAAGAGAAGACCCAAGATATCAAGCATATTCAAGCATGAAGATGAGAACCAAGCCGGATGCAAGATCGAGAAGAAACGAGCTCGACAGAGGTGATCGGACGCGGCCCTTATAGGGACCGGACACGTCCGATCAGTTGCTCGGCAACTGCAGGTGTCAGCAGCAGCGACCGGACGCTGAGGACTAACAGTGACCGGACGCGACGATGGCACTGTTCATCATCCTGGCAACACATTCAGCACTGACCGGACGTTGGTGGATAATCGACCGGACCCAGGAACTGCAGCGTTCGATCGAGTCCAGAGAGGTTCTAGAGCGGCGACAGCGCGACCGAACGTGTCCGATCAACAGGGACCGGACTCGGCAGTGCGTCCGATCAACACGCGCATTCTAACGGTCGGGACGACTGGACGCATCCAATCAGGACGACAGCAGCGTCCGGTTAGTAGCAGAAAAGTGGGTTTCATCCCCAACGACTACTTTCTCAGTGGGGCTTATAAATAGACCCCCCAACCATCCATTTGAGTATAGTGGAGCTAAGGAAACATACTAAGGGTGTTGATACACTATTTTAATGATCTCCGCTTGCATCGTGCTTAGTGATTCATTAGGTGATTAGCGTAGGTGCTTTGCGAAGTGCTTAGGTTGATTAGACCACCGCTTATGCGCTTGCTCTAGGTTTAGGCCTAGTGTTTAGTGAGGTTTACATACCTCTTACCACTCGGTGCTCGCGCGCACCATTGTTGTACATCAAAGGGGCTTGTAGTCTTGCGAGATCACACCAACCGCGTTTGTGGTGTGGCCGCCATCGTGTACCGGAGGGAACAAGGCCCACGACATTTCGGCCGGAAGCTTAATAGTGAAGACGGCGGGGGGCGGTCTGGGAGAGGCTTGTCGGAAGGCACACCGGAGACCCACTTACGGGTGGGTAAGGCCCAGGGTTATCCATAGAGTTATCCGACTAGGAGCTTGGCCCTTACGAGGGATTCCTTACGAGGGGCTCCAACGAGGACTAGGGGGAAGCTTGCGCACTTCTCAATACCTCGGTAAAAATACCGGAGTCGTCGACGGGAGTTTGCATATCTCTACCTTACTCTTTAGCTTCCACATTTATATTGTTTTCATTACTCCTTTTTGCGGTAGAGATAGCAACAAACTAGCAAAATCGTAGTTGCACATTTAGATAGTTTATCTTTTTGCATATGTTTTGCTAGGGATAGAAAAAGAGGCCATAGTTTGGAGTTAGAATTTTAAGTTGCCTAATTCACCCCCTCCCCTCTTAGGTGTCACGGTACCCTTTCAATTAGTATCAAAGCCGGTTGGCTCAATTTGGACCTTTGGCTTCATCGCCGTTGAGCCGACGCTATTTAGAGTGGTTGGGATGGATATCTCTAGGCCTCCGCACTTTGACGGCACTAACTTCTCCTACTATAAAGCTAGAATGGCTTGTCACCTTGAGGCGGTAGATTTGGGTGTTTGGAGAGTCACTCGTGATGGAATGAAACCCATTAAGAATCCCGATAAACCCATAAAGAGTGAAGAAAAAGAAATTCATTTCAATGCTAGAGCTAAAAATTGCTTCTTTGAATCTTTTAGCATGTATGTGTTTAACCAAGTGTTCACTTTAAATACGGCACATGAAATTTGGTTAAAACTCCAAGAGCTCCATGACGGCACAACTAATGTCCGTGAGCAAAAACACTGTCTAGCTAAACAAAATTATGATTCCTTTAAAATGAATGATGATGAGCTTGTTCGTGATATGTATTCTCGTTTGAATTTAATTATCAATGAGCTCCATTCAATAGGATTAATAAAGCTAGATGATGCGGACATCATGAGGAAGATCATCTCCGTGCTACTATAAAAGAAATATGTAAGCATCATCACCATCCTTCACAACATGGAGGACTTGAGCACCATGACCCCAGCCATAGTTATTGGCAAGATAGTGGCATTTGAAATGTCACGCAAGATGGTTTAAGAAGAAGTCTCTTCATCAAGCAAAGGCAAAGCTCTCGTATGTAGTGAGAAAAAGAAGATGAAGGGCAAGCAAGTTGAGACAAGCTCAAGCTCAAGCTCCTCAAGTGAAGATGAAGAAAAAGATGATGATGATGATGACGATGACGAAGAATCAAGTGATGATGATCAATCTTCCTCCTCCACCTCTGATCTTGATGAAGAATCTATCAAGCTTATCAACAAGGTGGAGAAGATGATCGAAATACTCAATGTCAAGGGTGTGCCCATCCAAATTCAAGATTTTATCTTCACCAATCAAAGAAATGAGCAAAGAAAGAAAGGTTGCTATGGATGCGGCGAGTTGTGGCACTTTGTGGAAGTTTGTCCAAACAAGCCCACACCCAAGACAAAGAAGAAGGCATGCAAGGACAAAGCCCTCACATCAATAAGGTCATGGGATGATTCTTCAAGTGAAGAAGAAGACCACCACAAGAGGCGTGGGCACAAGCACTCATCATTAAGCACTTCACGTGTGTGCCTTATGGCACGAGGTAACAAAAAGTCTATCCCTAGTGATAGTGATAGTGATGATGAGCTACCTTCTTAGGATGAAATTGTGCAAGAAAATCTTAACTTTGCTAAAGTTTGCACTAGTCAACAAAAGAAGCTTGAAAAATTAAAAGAAAAGCTAGATAGTTCACAAGAAGCATATAAAACCTTGCTTGAACAATATGAGACATTTGCTAATCTCAATATTGAGCTATCTACTAAAATTGAGCAACTTGAGGCTAGTGCAACAACAAATGCATGCACAATCAATGATGAGCAACTTATAAAGAAAAATGAAAAATTAAAAGAAAAGTTAGCTAGCTCACAAGATGCTTATATAAGTTCGCTTGCTAAAATGGAAACCATGTGCAAACATTGTGATGAGCTAACTAATAAAGTTGCTAATCTTGAAGCCATCGGTACAACCCTCACCAAGGCATCTAAAAAGAAAAGTTCTATCTTTAATATTCCTAAAAAGGATGCTTCTACTTCTTGCAATGATTTATGTTTAGACTCACCCTTATACAACCAAGTTTGTGTTGAGAAAGTTATTGTAGATACATGCACACAAGAGGTTGCAATGAAGAATGAGCAACTCAAGCAAGAAGTGGCTCGCCTTACCAAGGACTTGACTCAAATAAAAGGCAAAATGGAGCAAACCCAACTTCATCAAGATAACACCGTCAAGGGAGTGAAGAAGCTTGATGAAGGACAAACCATGGTTTGCTACGTGTGCCACAAGGAAGGCCACAAGTCCTATGAGTGCAAGGTGAAGAATGGGAGAGGAGCAAAGAAGAAAGAGAAAAAGCAAACAAGAAAGCTCTCTAACACTTACACCAACAAGGTGGACAAGAAGGCCTCCACACCATACTTGTTAAAGAAGAAGAAAAATGACATGGTGATGGCATCAAGGTGAACAAGCAAGCCAACAATGGGGTCAAACACTTTTGGGTGCCAAAGGAAATTATTTCCAACATGAAGAGCACCAAGAAGGTTTGGATCCTGAAAGGGAAGTGAGAAGTCCGATGGACTTCGGGGAATTTGGAGACTTGGCAAAGTATGGGTGCATTTCATGGGGTGCATCACATTGGATCATGTTAATTGTCAAGTGGGTTAGTGAACACTATGGACCCAAATTCCCCTTCGCATGTTAGGTGACTAGATGTAATTTCTTACAATTGGTATCAAGATTCAAATTCTTGCAATCTCAATTAGCATCTAGTTCCTTTTCATGCCTAGGTTTGCATTTGCATGTTTAATCTTTTGTCTTGGATACACTAGGTATATCTTATGGTAGGCTTGCTCGGTTTCATTCTTAACCCTTGGAGCAAACCTACATGGTTTAAATTGTTTAGGAGCACGGCACATAGCTTGTTTTATAATTGTTCATCTAATATGTGCCAAAGTCCAAATTGTAGATAATTTCTCCTTAATATCACCTTCAAAAATGATTCTCACATTTATGTGATATCATCTTTCAAGTGGTATTTTTTTATCCTAAAATCAATGTGCATGTCTCCTACAAGTACTCCATACTTGTGTGCACAAATTTAGGGGGATGTTACTCTACAAGTTGGATGCTTTGAGGCTAACACCTTTTCAAGTTTATCATGTGTGTAGTAGTCTCATTGCAAGAAAAATGGAGTCCCCGGAGTTAAGCATCATACTTCAAATATCCACCACCTATTGCAAGTGGTATAAATCAAATTGGTTTTCACATGTGGTATTTCTAAACCGATATCATCATGTTGATTTCACTTTGATATTTATATGCTTTCTCCATGCATTATATAGATTAAACTCCTTTAAGCATTAATTTGCCAATTATGCATAAACCTCATTCTCCATCATATGTATGCATATATTTAGGGGGAGATTAGTCTATGTAATGTGAGAGTCAAATTTTGTGACCTATTCCACTCCACATACAAAGGATCACAAAAGTTTGACCCTCCCTTGTGCTACTAATGCCTTCCTTTTCGGTGTTTGATTCCAAAGGGGGAGAATTTGTAGGACCAAAAGCAAGTCCGATCATAATAATTTACAAGTGCAAAGCAAGCTCAATCATAATAATTTACAAGTGGTAATGGTCCGAGAAAGGGAGGATAGTGGATTATGGAGTTAGGAGGAGGCTTAAATCCATAATGCCACATGGGGACATTTGCAAGGGCAAGATAAGTTTCCAAAGATGTTTACATGTGGTATCTTTTAGCATCATATAACCTTGCCCTTTGCATTGCATCCTAGCAAGTAAATAGTTTTTAAAATTCCAAAGTTTTTATTATTTGCTTACTTTGGTCGGGTTGTCATCAATCACCAAAAAGGGGGAGATTGTAAGGAAAATGGACCATAGGCCCATTTACTTTGGATTTTGGTGTTTGATGACCAACACAACTAAATTGGACTAATGAATTTGCAAGTGATTGTTTTGTAGTTCAATAGGGTGCAAGACGTGACTTGGATGAAGGCGACATGATGATCCGATGATCAACACCTTAAGCAAGACCCTAGAGGCACAAGAGAAAACCCAAGATATCAAGCATAGTCCAAGCATGAAGATGGGAACCAAGCCGGACTCAAGATCACGAAGAAACGAGCTAGGCATAGGTGACCGGATGCGGCCCTTATAGGGACCGGACGTGTCTGATCAGTTGGTCAACAACTATAGGTGTCAGCAGCAGTGACCGGACGCTGAGGACTAACAGTGACCGGACGTGATGATGGCACTGTTCATCATCTCGGCAACACATTCAGCACTGACCGGACGCTGGTGGATAATCGACCGGACGTAGGAACTACCGCGTCCGATCGAGTCTAGAGAGGTTACAGAGCGGCGACAGCACGACCAGTCGCGTCCAATCAACAGTGACCGGACTCGGCAGTGCGTCCGATCAATGCGCGTGCTCTAACGGTCGGGACGACCGGACGTGTCCGATCAGGACGACAGCAGCGTCCGGTCAGTAGCAGAAAAGTGGGTTTCGTCCCCAATGGCTACTTTCTCAGTGGGGCTTATAAATAGACCCCCCTCAACCGGCCATTTGAATATAGTGGAGCTAAGGAAACATACCAAGGGTGTTGATACACCATTTTAGTGATCTCCACTTGCATAGTGCTTAGTGATTCGTTAGTTGATTAGCATAGGTGCTTTGCGAAGTGCTTAGGTTGATTAGACCACCGCTTATGCGCTTGCTCTAGGTTTAGGCCTAGTGTTTAGCGAGGTTTGCATACCTCTTACCACTCGATGCTTGCGTGCACCAATGTTGTACATCGGAGGGGCTTGTAGTCTTGCGAGATCACACCAACCGCGTTTGTGGTGTGGCCGCCACCGTGTACCGGAGGGAACAAGGCCCACGGTCCGAGAGAGGCTTGCCGGAAGACACACCGGAGACCCACTTGCACATTGGGAAGGTTTGGGGCTATCCACGGAGTTACCCGACCGGGAGCTTGGCCCTTGCGAGGGATTCCTTGCGAGGGGCTCCAATGAGGACTACGGGGACGCTTGCGCGCTTCTTGATACCTTGGTAAAAATACCAGAGTCATCGATGGGAGTTTGCATATCTCTACCTTACTCTTTAGCTTCCGCATTTACATAGTTTGCATAACTCCTTTTTGTGGTAGAGATAGCAACACACTAGCAAAACCATAGTTGCACATTTAGATAGTTTATCTTTTTACATAGGTTTTGCTAGGGATAGAAAAAGAGGCCATAGTTTGGAGTTAGAATTTAGGTTTCCTAATTCGCCCCCCTCTTAGGCGTCACGGTACCCTTTCAGCAGGGAATATGGAGCATCACCAAAGCCTCTCCCCATCCTTTCCCTCTCCCTCTGTTCATCAAGCACCCGTGACTTGAGCTGTCGCCTTAGCCTGTCGGCTACCAGAATCTAGAACCAATCCCACATTTTAGGCCTAGATCTCAATGGTAGAAGGTGCCTCGTCCTAGATCAAGGTATTGCCCCTCTTCTTTTCCCTTTTCACTGCGGGATTACCTTGTTTTGAAGATGTGGGGCTTAGTTAGGGTTTGTGTACAATTTCTGAAAGGATCAAGATGTCTAAGAGAGGTTGAATTGTGCTAATATAATATTCTCGTGAAATTAAAACCTATTCCTTGGCCCATTTCATCTCTAGTGTCCAACTAGTGTTTCTAGCCTACCGTACAAGTTCCAACCCTAAGCTAACATGATAATTCTATGAATGTAAAGACATATAAGCAATTGCATAAATGTAAATGCTTAAAGTAAAAAAAGGCTTGTCTTACGTGTATGATTCCAATCTAGCTAATTGACTTGTACCAAAGTGGATGCTGAACAGGAAAACGTACATATGAAGGATCAACAAAACACTACCTATCACGCAAGCGGCCATGCAAGAGCATTTTTGAATTTTTCAAATGACCTCGGATGGAGATATAACTTAAACCAAAGTTATAGTATTCGATAGGATATAAAACTCTTTGGTTCAAACTTTTTACATTTGAAATCATTTAGGATCTCAAATATTCATTACAAGATTCAACAAAGTGAATATAAAAGAAAAAATAAGTCACTTAGTCACAAGTTGCTTTGAGGTGTAGTGGTGAGTGTTTTTTCATTTGAAATCCTAGGAGGCGCAACTTTCGTTGATTTATATCTTTATTATTTTCTTGAGGGTTAGGAATATTTCCTTGAAGGTTGTTGGCCCCCAAGAAAACTAATTTACTTGACAGTTGCAACATTTTCTTGTCCCTTTGACAAATTTAGTATGACCTTAGTTTCCTTGGCGGCTAGCCTCCAAGGAAATCTTGTCTTCTATCCTTGACCCCTTTGGCAAATTAAGTATGGTCCTAGTTTCCTTGGCTGCTAGCATCCAAGGAAATCTTGTCTTCTATCCTTGACAGAGTTTGCTTGACGGTATGCGGCCAAGGATCAATTCCTTGATGGTTTAGGCCCTTTCCTTTGTGGTTTTGGGCACTCAAGGTAATTCAGGATTGTGGCAGTGATCTACCTAAAGATAGGCCAAAATGGATATATCCAAGAACAAAGTTTTGTTGTGCACAAAATTAGTGGAAAGTGTGTAGCTTTATGTAAATCAATTCATTCTAGATGAGATAATGCGTCATGAATCCATCCCTCAAATGTAGTGAATGATTTCATTCCTCAAAGTAGTACTTATTATTACTAGCAAAAAATAAAAACAAAGTAGTGATACATCAACTCATTTCATTCCACAAACTAAAAAAATTAAGAAGCAAAATAGTGATGGACTACCTCATTCTATATAAACCAAACACCCCTTAATCTCTCTACCAAGATTAGAATCTTGTGCTCATTGAGAGGTAGAGTGTCTATGTGGAAAAACACAAATAATACTTCTACATGCTATGTAGAGCGTTATATGAGCTCCAATGAAGTTCTGGTGTGTCAGAGATATATATATATAGAGAGAGAGAGGGTCTTGAATATGTGTGCGGTTTTCAGTGTGTTGGATTGGAGCAGAATCCATGGAGGATTGAAGGAAAATCACCAGGTAGCATTAGATCTAAGAGAGGGAGGAGAGGGAGAAAGTGAGATGAATGAGACTACTAGGCCTTGTTTGGCATGTTTTATAATCACACAGACATCATTGAGAGAAGGGTCGGGATAGGATCCTGGGAGGATACAGGGCCCACCCTTTTTGGCCTTGGTTGAGACCATTTATTGCATTCTATGTGATTACAACTGCTATTCTGTTGCAATTTCTTATTTAACCAAAGATTTTATTGAATGTTTTGAAGCAACAGTAATAACTGTAAGCCATTTGTGAGCCAATTCCTATTATGCTGCCCAACATGCCTGTTTAAGTGGTGCCTAAGTTGCTGATGTAGGAAGATATTGTCGTACAACACCCCTGAAGATAAATTCAAGAACAAGTTGCTTCAACAAGAGTCTATTCATAAGGATGGCAGCATTACTTGCCCATTGATTGAGCTGGGTGGCTACAGTGATGTCATGTTGAACTTGATATACACATCTCCTTCTAGCCGGTCCGAAGAGCTCAGTAAAGAAAGTGAGCTAGATGTTGTAGGCTATCATTCTGGAGTGAAGGATGCTAAGGTTCATGGCTCATCTGTACTAGTGCGATAGAAGATAATCGACAGCTGCCTAGACAGAAACCTTGTCCACTTATAGTCTTTTCTTGATCTGTTTTGTATCAACAAACATCATAATGGTTAAATAATATTCACGCTTGGCCATAACTACATGTAAACATTAAACAAATAACAGACAACCAAAGAGTTAACCCACTGTACCCGCTGTTTGTTTAGTCATCTATATGTAATGTGATATCATCATACAGACAATAACTTGCCATCTACAGTTGTACATTCCCTTAATGCAATCCTAACCTAAAACTATAAGATAGTTTCTGTACTAATCAAGCCATGTGGACACTACACACAAAATAATTATCAAGTCATGAGGAAACTACAAATAGAAACCATATTTTCAATTGAATTCTAGCCACATCACTATTTCACATTGTTGACATTCTAATTAATAAGCATACTACCGTTGCTAAGAATAAAACATACATAGAATGAAATTACATTATAGTATTTTTTTCTTGTCATGACCAGTTTTTATATTTGTGTAACTTTTTCTTTTCACAACCTTTATCTTTTATTGAATAACATTTTTTATTTGTTTGTTATACTTTCCTTGTCATAATCATTTCTCATACGTATTTGTGTAATATTTTTTCTTTTCACAAAGACCCAACGCCATAGCCACACAATCTACATAATTCATGAACAAAAGTTTTTTTGAATACAGGTAAAAGTTTATTGTACGAGTAATTGTTCCTAATTCATTTTGAAAGATAAAAATGACTTGGAGTCTGTTTGGATTCTCTAGAGGAATTGGTTACGATATCTGGAGGACCAAATTCTTATTTGGCATGCGTGCATCGATACCCCAAGTGTTGCACATGCGAGGTCGCTATCTAAATCCAATGGGGGTGAGGGCGGGTGGTGGGCGGGACAGCCGATGTCGAGGTCACCGCGGGCCAGGGCAGTAGAGGAGGCTACGGCGGTGGTTAGGGTTTTGGATTTTTAGGAGAGACCTCCATGGCGGGCTTAGAAAGGGAAGGGAACTGATGGCGGTAGTCGGGCCGACGGTGGTGGCGGGTTGAGGGGCAGTGAGCGAGATGGCAGTAGCGGCACCGAGCAAGTTGTGGGAGACAATTGGATGGGCGCACGGTGCTAGTGGTAGGGGCGATGAGTCACTGACGAACTCTTCAATTGGGATTAGGGAAGGGTGGGATGGTCTGGTGGGGTAGGCGGCAGGTAGGGAGGTTGTCAGTGAAGTCAGCGATAGCCCGAGCGGTACATAGTGGGCCAACAAGAATAGGTTGCTCCAACAAGAATCTATCCATGAGGATGGCAGCATTACTTGCCCATCGATTGAGCTGGGTAGCTACAGTGACACCATGGTGAACTTGATATACACATCTCCTTTTAGCCCGTCCGAAGAGCTCAGTTCAGAATGTGAGCTAAATGTTGTAGGCTATCATTCTAGAGTGAAGGATGCTCATGCTCATGGCTCTTCTGTACTAGTGTAATAGAAGATAATCGACATCTGCCTAGACAGAAACCTTCTCCACTTATAGTCTTTTCTTGATCTGTTTTATATCAACAAACATCATAATGGTTAAATAATATTCACGCTTGACCATAACTACATGTATACATTAAACAAGTAATGGACAACCAAAGAGTTACCCGCCGTACCCGCTGTTTGTTTAGTCGTCTATTAGTCTATATGTCGCATGATATCATCGTACACACAATAACTCGTTGTCTATGGTTGTACATGCCCTTAATGCAGTCCTAACCTACACTACTACAGAATTAGACATCACGGCCGGCTTCATCACTGCAAGATTTTAAGAAACCGACAGTGATATCCCATCACTGTCGGTTTTTGGCTAAAACCGGCAGTGATAGAACCAACCGACACTGATATTCGGGTCTTCACTGTTAGTTCATATCACTGTCAGTTTTAGCCAAGAACCGACAGTGATATTAGGTCATCATTGTCGGTTTTAGCCAAGAACCAGTAGTGATATTAGGTCATCACTGTCCGTTTTAGCCAAGAACCGACACTGATACTATCACTGTCGGTTCGTGGCTTGAATCGATATGATATCCAATGAAGACAAACTTTATATCAAAGCTGTAGTACTTTTATTTGATCTACAACTTTGTAGTTTAAACTTTTTAATTTGAGATTATTTGGATGTCCAAATATTTTTATTTGAAATCATCCATCTAACAAAAATTACGTTTGATTTCTAAAATTTAAAATTTACAATTTAATTTTTTCAAACAATCTCGGATGGAGAAACGCCCAAAACAAAAGTTGTAGACCTCGAAAAGTTATGCAACTTTGTAGTTAATAACTTTTTCATTTGAAATCATTTACTACTTCAAAATGCTGTTTGAAATTAAATTTGAAAATTATTAAAGAACTCTGATTTCTCTTTTTAATCTCTAACTAAAACTTGTAACTAGTCTTTCTCCTTCATACTAACTTCAAATTTGATGATTTTTTTCCTAAAAATTTCTAAAATCATGCTCTATCAATTTATTATATTCTTAGAGCTATTGTTTTATCAATCTTTTTATGTGAATGTGTTTTATCTATTTGAATTTTAAATTTCAAAAAATGTCAACTTCAAACGTCATTTTGGAACACTAAATGATTTCAGCTAAAAAAGTCATGAACATAGAAGTTATAGAATTATCAAGGTCTACAACTTTTATTTTTGTCATTTCTCCATCCGATAAAGTGGTAGTAACATTGTTCACAAAATTTACACAATGTAACATTTATGAACAATGTGACTACCATTATGTCGGATAAATAAATGATCTAATAACCAAAATAAAAGTTGTAGATCTCAGAAAGTTATGAAACTCTATAGTTGATAACTTTTTGATTTGAAATCATCTTGTCAACAAAAACTACGTTTGAATTTCTAAAATTTAAAATTCAAATTTTATAAATGACCTTGGATGGAGAAACTACCAAAATAAAAGTTGTAGATCCCAAAAAGTTATGAAACATTATAGTTGACAACTTTTTGATTTGAAATCATCTTGTCAAGGAAAACTACGTTTGAAATTCCAAAATTTTGAAATTTGTATTTTGTAAACGACCTCGAATGGACAAATAGCAAAAATGAAAGTTGTAGATCACAAATAGTTATGAAACTTTGTAGTTGACAACTTTTTGATTTGAAATCATCTTTGTCATGGAAAACTATGTTTGATTTTCTCAAATTTAAAATTTAAATTTTATAAACGACATCGGATGAAGAAACTACCAAAATAAAAGTTGTAGATCTCGAAAAGTTATAAAACTTTGTAGTTGACAACTTTTTCATTTGAATTTATTTATGATCTTAAATACTCATTTCAAAATCAGATAAACATAAAATGGTTAGGACAAAAATCTCTTTTGGACACAAGCAGCTTGTAGTGGTTAGGGGCCGAAGACGCAAATTAGGAGGTCAGGGGTTAGAGCGCGGGTGGCCGCGAAGCGCGTGTTTTTCACTCTAAAAATCACATGACTTGTGACTTGCGACGCGCTACTGAGTGGCTCTCTGGTGGGGCCTCTCCTGGTATTAAAATATTTTTTCCTATTTTTTCAGTGTATTTTTTGGCTTTCCTAAAAACCACATCAGTGTCGGTTTAAAAGAACCGACAGTGATGAGAACCTCCCATCACTGACGGTATGCCACTGTCGGTTTAAAATTCGACAGTGAAGGGGGATTTTGAACCGACAGTGATGTGAAGAACTGTGGTAGTGCTAAAACTATAAGATAGTTTCTGTACTAATCAAGTTGTGTGGACACTACACACAGAATAATTATCAAGTCATGTGGACACTACATATAGAAACCATATTTTCAACTGAATTCTAGCCACATCACTATTTCACATTGTTGACATTCTAATTAATATGCATACTAATTGAGTGCATGTGCGTTGCTAAGAACAAAACATACGTAGAATGAAATTACATTATAGTATTTTTCTTGTCATGACCGGTTTTTGTATTTATGTAACTTTTTATTTTCACAACCATTATCTTTTATTCAATAACATTTTTTTTGTTTGTTATAATTTCCTTGTCATAATCATTTCTCATACGTATTTGTGTAATATTTTTTCTTTTCACAACGACCCAATGCCATAGCCACAATCTACATAATTCATGAACAAATTTTTTTAATATAGGTAAAAGTTTATAGTGCGAGTAATTGTTCCTAATTCATTTTATAAGATAAAAATGACTTGGAGTCTGTTTGGATTCTCTAGAGGAATTGGTTACGATATCCGGAGGACCAAATCCTTATTTGGCGCTCGTGCGTCGCTACCCCAAGTGTTGCACTTGCGAGGTCGCCAGTGAAATACAATGGGGGTGAGGGCGGGCGGTGGGCGGGACAGCTGGCGGCAAGGTCACGCGTGGGTCGGGGCAGTGGAGGAGGCTGCGGCGGCGGTAGGGGTTTTGTATTTTCAGGAGGGCCCTCCACGGCTGGTGGGCTTAGAAAGGGAAGGGCATGGCGGTGGTGGCCGAGCTGGCTGTGGTGGCAGGTTAAGGGGCAGCGAGCGAGATGGCAGAGGCGCCGCCAAGTGGGCAGTCGGAGACAATCGGATGGGCGCGTGATGCTAGTGGCGGAGGGCGAGGAGTCACCGGTGAACTCTCCGATTGGGGTTAGGGAACGGTGGGATGGTCCGACGGGGTAGGCGGTGGGCAAGGAGGTCGCCAGTGAGGTTGGTGGCGGCCCAGGCGGTACATAGTGAGCCAACACTTGCATATTGGGCTTTTCCACATGCCTAGGCCATGGGTTAGGCCTAATTTCCTTTGGCAACATCTGTTGTAACTATATACGCATTATCCCTAACACCAAACCCTAATATCAATTTTCTTCCCCTCGCCACCATCCACTCCCTTTCAAAACCAGTAGCACTACCATAAACCATTCTCCCATTGGTTCTGTTCAATCCCATGCCTCTTCTTCCCCAACAACAACTACTACATACTTTGGTGCTCTCCATCCTCCCTTTGTTGCTTTGATATGCCCTAGTGGAACAAGTATTGTGTTGCAGATGCCACCATCAACAGCACCACCAAATGCTAGTAGATCTCATCAGCCCTGCCTCCTCCACTTCCTCGAATCAGGTGACTCTAGCACTGCAAGTATTGGGGACCATTGCCATCCTTCAAGAAATTAATATTGGTGACATATTGGAAATATAACTTCATAGTTGTCGACCAAGAAAGAGGTAAAAACCTAAACTCAAGTAAAAATATAGCAGTTATACTACTTTTTTCCCCTTTTGAACCTTTCCTTGATTTTCTATATATTGGTTCATTAATATTTTTTTCTATTCTAGAATACTTCTATAACTATTTTTGTTGGGAATGGTATTGATGAATTCATAGTGATCGGTTCACATCATATCACCAAATTTTGTCCTACAGTGACATTCTGAAATATAACAAAAATACCATGATAATGCAACATAATAGTTTTGTTTACCCATAATGATGTAAAGATAAGTGCACATTCACATGCACAATGTTCTTCTATTAGACATGTTTTATATATCTATATTAGTGTCAATACTAGTCTTTGCTTTGGTCCAAAAATTGGCAACCTAGCACACGAGATTAATTTGTGTCGTGGTTAATTTGTCATAGTGCAACACACACAAGGATAGGACTGACATTTAGAAATGAACGCTCCAAGTGTAGTGCTTTCACCAGCTTAGGATGCAAGATGTTTCAACGAACATTTATTATAACTTGTAGCAATAGTTTAGCCCTCAATAATAGCATAAACATCTTGCCTAAGTTGCTGAGATGCTGCCCAACATACCCGTTTAGGTGGTGCCTAAGTTGTTGGTGTCAGAAGATACGTTAACGAAAGATGTCGTACGACACCCCTGAAGATAAATTCTAGAATAGGTTGCTCCAACAAGAGTCTATCCATGAGGATGGTAGCATTACTTGCCCATTGATTGAGCTTGGTGGCTACAGTGACACCATGGTGGACTTGATATACACATCTCCTTTTGGCCAGTACGAAGAGCTCGGTTCAGAATGTGAGCTAGATGTTGTAGGCTACCATTCTAGAGTGAAGGATGCTCACACTCATGGCTCATCCGTACCAGTGTAATAGATGATAATCGCCAGCTGCCTAGACAGAAACCTTGTCCACTTATAGTCTTTTCTTGATCTGTTTTGAATCAACAAACGTCATACTAGTTAAATAATATTCACGCTTGACCATAACTGAATGTAAACATTAAACAAATAACAAACAACCCAAGAGTTAACCCACTGTACCCGTTGTTTGTTTAGTCGTCTATATGTCATTTGATATCATCGTACAGACAATAACTTGCCATCTACGGTTGTACATGCCCTTAATGCAGTCCTAACCTAAAACTATAAGATAGTTTCTGTACTAACCAAGACTTATGGACACTGCACACAGAATAATTATCAAGTCATGTGGACACTACATATAGAAACCATATTTTCAATTGAATTCTAGCCACATCACCATTTCACATTGTTGACATTCTAATTAATAAGCATACGAATTGAGTGTGTGTACGTTCCTAAGAACAAAACATACATAGAATGAAATTACATTATAGTATTTTTCTTGTCATGATCGGTTTTTATATTTGTGTAATTTTTTATTTTCACAACCTTTATCTTTTATTCAATAACATTTTTTATTTTTTTGTTATGATTTCTTTGTCATAATCATTTCTCATACGTATTTGTGTAATATTTTTTCTTTTCACAATGACCCAATGCCACAGCCACACAATCTACATAATTCATGAACAAAAGTTTTTTTAAATACATGTAAAAGTTTGTAGTGCAAATAATTGTTCCTAATTCATTTTGAAAGATAAAAATGACGTGGAGTCTGTCTGGATTCTCTAGAGGAATTAGTTACGATATCCGGAGGACCAAATTCTTATTTGGCGCACGTGTGTCGCTACCCCAAGCGTTGCACATGCGAGGTCGCCGGCGAAATACAATGGGAGTGAGGGCAGGCGATGGGCAGGACGGCTGGCGACGAGGTCACCATGGGCTGGGGCGGTGGAGGAGGCTGTGGCAGTTTGGGTTTCGGATTTTTAGGAGAGCCCTCCATGGCTAGTGGGCTTACAAAGGGAAGGGCCTAGTGGCGGCGGCTGGGCTAGCGGTGGTGCGCGGGTTGAGGGACAACAAGCGAGATGGCAGCGGCGGCACCGAGTGAGCAGTGGGAGATAATCGGATGGCGCGTAGTGTTGGTGGTGGGGGCGAGACGTCGCCAGTGAACTCTCTGATTGGGATTAGGGAAGGGCGAGATGGTCCGACGAGGTAGGCGGCGGGCACGGAGGTCGCCAGTGAGGTCAGCGGCAGCCTGGGCGGTACATAGTTAGCCAACACTTGTATATTGGGCTTTTCCTCATGCTTAGGCCATGGGTTAGGCCCAATTTCCTTTGGCAACATCCGTTGTGACTATATATGCATTATCCCTATGGGTGAAAACGGTACGGATATTTTCTGACCGTATTCAAGACCGAATCCGTTTAGAGGAGTCCTGATCTGCCCATATCCAAGTCTGGATATTCAATATCCGATACCGTATCCATATCCGAATACTCAAATCGCATATTTATGATGTCGATACCCAATCGTATCCTATCCGGCATGGTTGACACTATCCGTATTTGAATCCGAATCCGGACAGAAATATGAAAACAAATGTAATATCGGTGATATCCGTCCGTATCCGATCCGTTTTCATCCCTAATTATCCCTAACACCAAACCCTAATATCAATTTTCCTCCCCTCGCCGACATCCACTCCCTTTCGAAATCAGTAGCACTACCATAAACCATCCCCCCATGGGTTCTGTTCAATCCCATGCCTCTTCTTCCCCAAGGACAACAACTACATACTTTGGTGCTCTCCATCCTCCCTTTTTTTTGCTTTGATCTGCCCTAGTGGAACATGTATTGTGTTGCAGCCACCACCATCAATGGTAGCTCCAAAAGCTAGTAGGTCTCATCATCCCCACCTCCTCCACTTCCTCGAATCAGGTGACTCTAGCACTGCAAGTATTGGGGACCATTGCCATCCTTCAAGAAATTAATATTGGTAACATATTGGAAGTATAACTTCATAGTTGTTGATGAAGAAAGAGGTAGAAACCTAAACACAAGTAAAAATATAGCAGTTAAACTACTTTTTTCCCCTTTTGAACCTTTCCCGACTTGATTTTCTATATATTGGTTCATTAATATTTTTTCTATTCGAGAATACTTCTACAATTATTTTTGTTGGGAATGGTATTGATGAATTCATAGTGATCAGTTCACATCACATCACCAAATTTTGTCCTACAGTGACATTCTGAAATATAACAAAAATACCATGATTATGCAACATAATAGTTTTGTTTACCTATAATAATGTAAACATAAGTGCGCATTCACATGCACAATGTTCTCCTTTTAGCCAATCCGAAGAGCTCAGTTCAGAATGTGAGCTAGATGTTGTAGGCTATCATTCTAGAGTGAAGGATTCTTAGGTTCATGGCTCATATGTACCAGTGTAATAGAAGATAATCGACGGCTGCCTAGACAGAAACCTTGTCCACTTATAGTCTTTTGCTTGATATGTTTTGTATCAACAAACATCATAATGGTCTACATAAATAACATTCTTGCTTGACCATAACTACATGTAAACATTAAACAAATAATAGACAACCAAAGACCCGATCAGCCCACTGTACCTGTTGTTTGTTTAGTCGTCTATATGTCATGTGATGTCATCATACAGACAATAACTTGCTGTCTATGGTTGTACATGAACCTCAAACTATAAGATAGTTTCTGTACAAATAATCAAGCCATGTGTACACTACACACAAAATAATTATCAGGTTATTTGGACACTGCATAAAGAAACCATATTTTCTGTGGAATTCTAGCCACATCACTATTGGTCTATTTTAGGCTGTTGACATTCTAATTAATAACCATACTAGCTGAGTGCCTGTGTGTTGCTACAGACAAAAGATACGGTGAATGAAATTACATTATAGTATTTTTCTTGCCATGACCGTTTTTCATATTTGTGATTTTTCTTTTTTTTTACGGCTTTATCTTTTATTCAATAACATTTTTGTATTTAGTTGTTATAATTTTCTTGTCATAATAATTTCTCATATTTGTGTAATATTTTCTTTTTCACAACAATCCAACACCACAGCCCACACAGTCTAGACAGTTCATGAACAAAAGTTTTTTTAATACCGGTATAGACATTGGTAGTGCGAGGTGCGAAGGTTTGTGAAAGTGCATTTGCCCCCGTTATGTGTTTTGGTGTATTGATGACATCTAAATTAGAGACTAATGAAATCTTATTGAGATACATTGCAGCTTTAGTCCCATGAAAGATTTAAAGAGTTGATTTAGATGAATTGGTGTCCCTCAATTTGCCGTACTAACTCAAAATGCTCTCCAAAGTTTTTATTTCATGTTTTGGGTTTAAGTTTGCCGTACTATAAAGAGGGATGCAAATCTAGGTGGGATGAGGAAGATAGAGTGCTCAAGCATAAAAAGAAAATCAAAAGAGAGACATTTCAGCACCTCACGAACACTTAGATATAGTTTTTGGGTTTTTGGCCGTTGGAAGTGCCGACGTTTGCCAGGAGTTCCGGCTGCTAGAAGTCCTGGCTCCCGCCGGAAGTCCCGACTGTTTGGACTTAGTCGCCTGGCTCGGCTGCCCGTCGGAGGTCCCGATGGGAGTCGAAAGTCCCGACAGCTGCCGAGAGTTCCGACTCTGTCCGAGCAAGCCCAGTTGACTACGCATTTGAATAGTAGTTTCTATAGGCACCATAAGTTCTGAAGATCTATGTCAGAACTTCTGACACAGATTTGAACGGTTGGATTTACCTTTGAGTATAAATAGCTCTCTCCTCTCTTCTAACCGTTACCCACTCATTCATTGCGACCAACCTTCATCCAAAACAGCTCCCAAGCATTCAAGGCTCTCCTCTCCTATCCTCTGTGCTCCAAACTTTGATTCCCCCAAGGATTTGAGTGAAGAGAGAGTGGATTGAGTGATAGAATCATCTAGTTAAGCTTGAGCACTTGATTTCTTCGTCAAGCCAGTTGAATTTGCGTTCATTACTCTTGGGGCTTTGCCCCTAGCTGGCTAGGCATTGCCCAAGAGCTTCCATCTTGTGGAAGAGCCTTGCGAAGTTTGTATTACCCTTGATTTCTTAGTGAAAAGCTCAAGTGATCTTTGTGGTTTCCTTGAGAGAGGCAAGGAGGTGGAAGAGACTCCGACCTTTGTGGTCACCTCAACAACGAGGACGTAGAAGCTCCTTTGTAGGGTTACCGAACCTCGGGATAAATTCTTGTGTCCTGGGTGCTTGTTGTTGTTGTGATTTGTGCTATCATATTTGTTCTTGGTTGTTTCTCTTCTCTCTCAAAGCTTTTCTTAGGGTTTAGACTCGATCTACGGAGTGGAAGCATTTCGATGTCAAGGGAGTGACTCTATGTGTCTACCTAACCACTTGGAAGTGGGGTTTGTAAGAAATCTCATTCACAAAGTTCATTTTTAGCACTTGTTTCATAGTTCACGTAGGAGTTGGAACTCACGTAGGAGTCAGGACCTCCGAAAGTTGCTGAATTTGTGATTTGAGTTTGTGTAGAAATTTTTAGATACGCCTATTCACCCTCCCCTCTAGGCATTATTAGATCCTTTTAGTTTGACGAACAAATGTTTATTCCTCCAATAACTGTGCCACCTGAACATTGATACCGCCGCGTGTCACTCCCCTTCGCACTGTCGCCCGTCAGTCCGTCACCAATCCTTCGATAACCCTCGTTGAAAAAAGGACTTGCTCTGAATTTTAACTTTTTAGGTGATGGTTATTGCATATATTTTATGCTAAAATTATAGTTTTAGTTTGTTGCAATTTGATCTCTGTGTTGGCACAAAGACAATTAAAGGCACTCCCAATGCAAAAACTATTGTAGTTTCTGGGCTTTAATTGCACTGTCATGTAAGCAATATGATGATGTGGCAGTTTATTTATTGAAGGAGGAAAATTCACGGGCGGTCCTTCAAATTGCCAAGAGGTGCCATCTAGGTCCCTTTTCTTTCAAAATGACAATTCTTTGTACATGAACTTGTCTTCGGGTGTCATCCTGGTCCAAACAAGTCTAAACCCGCTCTGTATGCTGACGTGGTGCGCTGGCGTGGCTCCTACATGTGGGGCCCACATGTCAGTTGGTTATATTTCTGTTTATTTCTATTTTTTGCTGATGTGGCATGTCTTAAGGGAGATGTATGGCGAGGTATGGCGCTTGCCGTAACTCAATTTTGCAGTAACTCCCTCTCCTAAATGGCTCCCAGCCATTATCGTTTCCTGTAGATCGAGCCGCTTGGATCTTCTGGAGAAGCCTTTGAAGAGCGAATGCTTCTATCTACGTGAACGTTACTTGGGGTCTTGGGCTCTTCTAGGTATAGCTTGTGGGCTTCAGTGTATATGCGCAGGCCGGCAAGCGGCAAGGGGTCCATTTACTAAAGCACACAGTTAACACCAGTACACCACGGTGGACGGACGGAGATGTGAATTCAAGAGGCGCGTCGTCGCTTCGCCTTCGTGCTATGCTACTCCAGAGGCCCCGTTCGCTTCTCTTATAATTCGTCTTTTTCAGCTTATTTTTTCAGCCGGAATAGTATTTTTCTCTCACAACAAATCAACTGAAACAGTATTTCGACTTATTTTTTCAGCGAAGCGAACGGGGCCTTGCTAGAGAGAACTTAAGCCCTTTTAGTCCCATTTAGTTATAATGTTTAGGTAAAAAGTGACTAAATGAGACTAGATTTAGGAGCTCCTAGCTGAACCAAACACCCCCTTAAGCTACGATGGTACGTTTCAAATCCCTTTAGCTCGCGATTCCTTTCCCTGTCTTTATTACCGGGTGGATTTGGCTGCCCATGTCGTCCCCGGAGCCGGAGAGACGAAGGACATGGGGACATTTGAGGCCTTGATCTGGATGGTGCCAGCTGTGCAACGGCGGATGGGTCCGTCACTGCTGTCGGGAGGAGCATTGTTGTCTTTTGTATTCCTTTAGGGCTCTTTTGAAAGCAAGGGGGAGCAAAACCCAGAGATGGAAAACCCCTCACTAGAAACTAGAATGATATCCCTATGGAGTACCCACCCAGGGAAAAGTCCGGGATCCCGAAGGGATTAGAGTTTCCAAATTAGGCATTAGTTTTTGTACTATGGGTTCTGGCATTCAATCGGGGATGGAGATTTGTGTTGTGGCCACTTTAAAGTTCAACCCCTCTCCACTGTCCGGTTTATGTACCCCCGGTTTATTATGTGCATATAGGATCCAAATCGAAACCAGTAGTATAAATAATGCTAGATACCCTTCCTCAATGGCTGCTGGATTGAATGCTGCGTGGGCATTTCGTGCCAGTGAATGAAGCTCCACTGTTTGTGCATGGCTGCTTAGTTGTTGATTACCCACTGAACCTTGATTTCTTTAGATTTTTTTGAGGCGTAACTTTGATTTTTTTTAGATTACAGTGCATGTGTCACGCATAGACTCATGGAGTATGTGCATAAGCTTCCCATCTCTGCACTTCGGCGTGGAATCTATCAGAATTCAGAACCATGGTTAGTGGCGTCAAGTACATGCCTCGGCATGTCATCAGTCTACAGATGGACCATTGGCCGGGTTAATAGAGCATCAGGCGCCACCTTTATTGCACAAACAGATCAACTTTCTTTTGTTCCTAACTTTGTAGTGAGGCGTGCAAATGAAGTATGGTTTAATTTATCCATATTAGTCTTGTTCAAAATAAATCCTGACACAAAAAGCTACAATTTAGTTGACAAAATGTGAAAGCTTGCTAACTTGAGTGGTTCGTTGTGGAAAATAACGACCAAACAGTACTTAATAGTTACTAATGATCGCAGCCTCGACGATTTAGGTTGGGTATCAACATGTGTTTGTAGAAGGCTGGTATTGTTATTTTTGATTCATATCATCGAGAAGGTAATGTATGGGGAAAGGACTGGGATTTGTGTAGGTTAGAGTGATGAGTCAGAGTGATGCGTCAGTTAAATATGTGTGAAAGACATTTATTTATGCCGTCCCTAGAGGAAAGGCAAATAAGAGGCGTTTGTGTGTGTTCAATAGTTTATTTGTGCCATGCTATTAAAGTAGCCTATTGTAACAACCCGGGTTATTGGAGAAGCCAAAAATATGAACTTTTAAAATTTTTCCTGCAATGTGTGAATCATGTAGTTGCTAGATCAAACCTAAAGTCAACTAAGGACAATTTATAAATAAATTGTTGCACTCATATAGAATTGCTTGTAGGTGTTTGCTAGAGTTTTTTAGTTGGTTTAGTGTTTTGTTCAGAGTGCACAAATCTGTAGCATTTCCCCTCCAAGCCTTCTTGAATTACTCCCATCTCTTTTGCATCCCTCCCAAAATTCATTTGTGTTAAATAAGGAAAACCTTTTGCTTTTATTTCCCTTTTCAATTCTCCGTGGATATTCCTCTCAAACCCTTTTGAATTCATTTCAAAATCCTTAAATCGATAAAAGGAAAATTCCTTTTTCCTTTTGTCCTAACCAACCCATCCTATCACCATGGCGATGCCCCTAATAATCCAACTAGGTGAACAAACATGCAGGCTAGTGTGCTTGTTCCTCTAACCACGTGAGCTCCTTGCTTCCTCTGTGTACACGTCCATGCAAGGACTCCATACGTGTATACATGCCAGTGCCCAATAGCAAGAACCGAAGCCCAGCTTCCCTCCCGGCCCATCACCATCGCGGCTCGGCCAGCCACAGCAGACCGCTACCCAATCCTCTCCCACGTGCATGCTCCTGTACGTCACCCCGTGGGTCCCAAGTGTCACCGCAAGGAGGAACTAAAGCCGCGAGCGCCGTTTGCCTCCAGTCGCTTTTCCCATCCCCACGCCGTCTCCTTGTTCCTCCGTACAAGCCCCGCTCCTCTGCTTTCTGTCAGGAGCCACAGCGTCTGACTTTGGATGCCCCTGCGAGACCCCAGCTGCGAGCCCCGCTGAGCCGCACCTCGTGCCGCGAATTGCGGAAGCGACCGCACCGAGCCTGGACGCCCTTCTCGAAGCTTCTCGCGTCGCTCACCTGCCCGCGGCCTTGGATGCGCGCCACGTCGCGCCGACCATCAAAATCAGCGGCACGGACGCCGGCGCCCCACCGCGAAGCCCTAACATTTGGGCTATAAAACCCCCGGCCAAGGCCTCGCCCTCACCAACTCCCTCCACCGCGCGGCCATAGCCCTTCTCGCACCTCTCGGCCTCGCTTAGCCCCCGACGCCATGCCCCTCCTCTGCTGCACGACCGCGACCGCGACCCCGGCGTCGTCGCCGCGCTGATCCACTCCATCACCGTTCGCGTCAGCCAGCTGCCGGAACCGATTGCCACTGTGGAGCCGAGCAGCACGTCCACGCCGGAGCAGCTGCTCATCGACCGCCATGGACGCGACACCGAGCTGCACCGCGGCCCAGAAGCCATGGGACCAACCCCTGCTTCGACTACAGCAAGCCCCCGAACCAAACCCAGTGTGCGCCTACGACGACGCAGCGGCTCTACATGGCACCGCAGCAACATGTTGCAGCCTCGACCCGCCACTGCGCCGCTACCCTGACCACCACAAGCCCGACGGTGAGCCTTCAGCCTTGCCTCCCTCTGTTACCCCGATGTCGGCGAGCCTGCCATGGTTGCCACCGCGTTCTCCCAACCTGGGAGAGCCCAAGGCCAAGCCGTTGGCTTGACGACTCACTGAACGCACTGGGACACGCGCACGAGCCCACGCGCTGCCTTGCCGAGCCCTCCTCGCTCGGGAACGCAAGCGCCGCCACACCGAGCCTGCACTCGGTCGCCGTCGCTGGAGTCACCCACGGCGCCGTTCCGTTCCGGCCGTCTAGCCCCGATAGAGGTAGCACAACCACCGGGTCCATGTCCGCCATGCCATGGAACACCGGAAGCCACCGCCTATAGGCCTTAGAAGCCCGTAGTTCGCTCTGGACCCCGCCTCGCCGGCGCGGTGATGCGCCGTGTCCGCCACCATGCCGCGCGCCTTCCGTCCGACTCTGGCCGCCTCGTTGTGCGAGAGCACGCCGTAGAGCTTCGCCTTAGCCGGCCATTCCCAAGCCCCCTGGGCACCATCACCGATGACATCGCCAGTGCCCAGAGCTACGTCGCGCCTTTCCCGCCGCGTGTTCTGGTCATCGCGGTGCCACCTTCTACGACTCGCCATGACCCGGAGCCCGTGACGTCGCCTCGCCACGGGCTTTCGCTCGCCACCGCCGCCATTGTGGGCACACCGCTATCACCAGCCACCCACAACCTCGATCCGCGCACCCACCATGGGCGCTCCGTCGGTCGCCACGGCATGCGGCAACGCTCCCGCAAGACACACCGCCCGGTGCACCTTTCGCGAGCACCCGCCAACCGCACACGCACCCATGGACATGTACGCACGTTGCCCTATCGCCGTTGCCCTGGGAACATGGCCTTTTGCCTTGCCTCAGACCTCAATGTGCACAGCTCCTGGCACACTGACCCGCATGGCTAGGCACCAGCATGCCACCGCTGGACCCACTTGTCAGCAGGTGACATCATGCTGACGTTATGATGACGTCACGCGGGTCCCACCTGTCAGTGACCGTTTGACCCCGGACCCACATGTCAGTGGCCCAAGAGCCCCGGTCCCACCTATCGGACTGATGATGTCGTGCTGATGTCATGATGACATCAGCGAAACCCCACCTGTCAACCACTGTTGCCGAGACCACCGTTGCCGAGACCACCGTTGCCGAGACCACTGTTGCCGAGACCATTGTTGCCGAGACCACCGTTGCCGAGACCACTGTTGCCGAGACCACCGTTGCCGAGACCACTATTGCCGAGACCACCGTTGCCGAGACCACCGTTGCCGAGATCACCGTTGCCGAGACCATTGTTGCCAAGACCACCGTTGCCGAGACCACCGTCACCGAGACCACCGTTGCCGAGACCACTGTTGCCGAGACCACTGTTGCCGAGACCACTGTTGTCGAGACCACTGTTGCCCAGACCACCGTTGCTGAGACCACTGTTGTCGAGACCACCGTTGCTGAGACCACCGTTGCCGAGACCACCGTTGCCGAGACCACATGGCCTCGCTGGCCGAGACCACCATGGCCTTGCTTGCCGAGATCGCCATGACCCCGTCTACCGCAAGTCGTACCCTCTGGGCCATGAACCCTAGTCGTATGTCTTACCGAGACCATGGAAAGCCCCATCTCGCATCTTTCCGTATACACATATCTACCTTGTTGGGCCCTATTCTTACGACCTATCTGTCCATGACTGTCTTATAGGATCTATCCATTACCCAGCTATGGAATGTGCTACTCCGCAGTCATGTCGAGTTGCTACGTCTTTCGGTCGTGTTTGGTTCTTATCGCTGGTTGTTGGTGTTGTTGCCTGTGTGCTGAGCCTTCGAGCCGGCTGAGGGATCGTACCTCGTTCGGACGTCACGATCGCGGGATCCGTCTCACCATGACCGTGATGCCGAGTGTGACTCGACCCCTCGCCTTTTAGTTGACTTCATAGTACCACGAGTGTTAGCTCCTGCCTTCGGCCCTAGAACATGGTCATGATGGATTCGATGTCGATACTAACATCGATGCGGATATCACCCGCACGCCTTGAGCCTTCCATGACCAAGTTCTGTGGGAGAAAACCTAGGAGTAAACAATCGTGGAACGATGAATGCCAACTCATAGGCATAGCTTGTGGCCGTGAGTTCACCTCGCCATGACCATGGAGCTACGCCTCTCTTTCGCTTTTAGTTGCTTCTTCATGCTCAAGCCCTTGTATGCTTGTACCCCGTTTAACCATCATGTTTCTCTGATTCTCGCAGTGACAACCGCACCGCTTCGAATCCGAGAGATATCTCAGTGCCAGTGCACCTAGGTCGGGTACCCTACGAGTGGCTTACGCACTTGGTGTTCTTGAGCGTCGCTCTTTCCGATGCCCCATCTTTGTCGTAGCGTGTGCGTTAGAAGAAGTGGACCTTGCTCTTGGTTGTTCTTTCTCTTGTTGCCCCGATAGCCCGCTCTGTTCGATCCCATCTTGCCCGTAACGATTGTATCAAAGACCGGACTATTCCCTTTTGTTAGCGAAGCTATGGTCTATGTCGTACCTCGGACCCGTGCGTGTTGACAAGATCGACCATCTAAAAACCATCTTCCCTGAAGATGTGTCTAGGAACATAACATGGACATGCCTAGCTAACCCCGCTGCTTTTGCCGTGTTGAACGACTGTCTCCTCGGCTCCCGATGTTGATGTGTCGTGTGGATCGAGAGGACCCGTCGCTGTCCAACCTCTTTGCGCTACCGCTTCCTACCATAGCGGGTGAGCCAAAGTACATTGGAGCCAAGTCACAATAGTGTTATTCGTTCTTGTTGGCTACTCGTGTCCAATTGTGACTTGCGGGATAAGGCTGTAAGAGCCGAACCTGTCGTTCTTCTTCTTAGGGCCCGACTTCCAATCCCCGTCGATTCAATGACACCGGATCGGAAGATCGTGAGCCGTGGTGTGCTATGGATAAGCTTTGGCTTAAACCATCTATCCTAAAGCCATACTGGCTTGGCCATGACTTAAGCTTGTGCTTAGCAAACCACCATTTATGATTCTTGGCCCAAGGAAATCAGACAACCGCCGAGAGGGCTAAGCCGTGTATCTCTTATTGTCTCGATGGCGTTATTGGATTTTCCTGCGTCTTGTCGTATTTTCAAGTGTTGAGTGTTCTCTTGCCTTGCGTGTCGCTTTGCGGAGTGGCTGATGATCGGACCAAGAGAACGAGGACGACGACAAGGACTGCGGAATGGAGTCAACACAGGAGGAGGTGACCCCGCTAATGGAACACCAACGAATGGAGAATTGAACCACTACTACCTCTACATCGCAGGTGTCATGGCAGCACCCTCTTTTAGAGAATCCTATTAGACATTGCATAATATCTAGAACTGCTAGCGCTTTATAATTATTCCTTTGCTAGAACTTTGATGCATGCTACTACCTGAGCTATTATTACCCTGATGCAACCCACTCTACCATGTCACCCTGCTTTGCGCATTCGCTCGCTTATATATGCTTACTAGCCTGTTTGCTTGCATATTACACCACTATACTTATTATTAACTCCACTTCGCATTATATCGGGGATGTGATGCTGGTGGTGCACCCCCTGGAAATGGCTTGGCTATGGGTGCTGGACTTGGTGGTGTGTGAGCGTGCTGCGTGTGTCTTGGGTGCGTGAAGAGTGAGGGTTGTGTCGACCGAGCTGGAATAACGACGAGCCTGGGGCGAGTCTTGCCATGTGGTGCTACTTGGGCACTTGGATATGGAATACCTGTGGCGGGTAAATGGTAATTGGAGGTGGCCTTGGGTGTGAACCTCGGAGAGGTGGAGCTCGGGGTGGAGGTGCTGTGGTGGCACGATAAATGGAAACCCTGATGAAGACATTCTGGCTTGGTCACCCCTAAGGACTTACTAGTACTCAGATTCACCGGGAATCCTTTACATCCCACTCGCCCTATATGGTGCGGGACGGTCGGACTACTTGGTAGAGCGATGCCACTACTGCTAGGCGAACGTGTGCAAGGAGGTACGGGGTGCGCGGTTTTCCCCCCACACCCTTCCGAGACTTCAGGAGACCTTGTGGACCGGCTCTTGACATCCGGTGGGCCCCGGCTCTGTCTACGACTCACAGTATCAGCCATCCCAGACTAGACTTGGGATGTTCCAGGGCTGAGAGGTAGGGTGGCATCGTTCTAGGCTAGTAAGCGGCCGGAATCTGCCTAGACGGGGCACCATCGAGGATGGCTATCTTGTGGGTATGTGAAACCTCTGCAGAGTGTATGGTTGATCGATCGATACATATGCCGACTCATCGGCTATGGACCTTTCCTGGGTTTCGCTTAAACTAGATAGGAGATGAGTCCTTCTTTTCTCCCTCCAGGGTTGGGGTATTTTCCGGTCGTGAGCCTTGGGGCTGCGGGCCATTGAGACAAGGCCGAGAGGGAGTTGGCCTGTCGACCTGAGTGTGTGAGATGAGATAAGGTGTGGTGGTGTGGAGATGGTTTGGGATGGATGGTTGGTGGATGGATATGGATGGATGTGGATGTGTGTGGTTGGGAATGTGTTAAAAACTGTACATTATTATTACATTACTACTGTTACTTACTTCTCATGCGCTAAGGATGCAAACCACAGCCAAATGTTAGGATCATCAGATCCTCTTGTTTTATCTTTTCCACCAAAGCTCATCGGTGCTGACCATGGCCTACACACATCTGGCGGTGTGCAGATTTCCTGCTTCTCAGAGATGCTGACTTTAAAAGGATTAGGAGGTCTCGTGCCTACGCTTAAGTTTAGTTCGGAGATGGAATCTACGCTGCACTACGTCAACTCTGATGATGCCCGTGAAGGAGGAGCCTTCACTCGATAGACTTCCGCTAGATTAACTCTGTCATAGGTGTGTTCCTCAGTGATGTAATACCTTTTATCTTGTAATCTTACGAAGTATGACAGTGATATCGACTGATATATGATAATATGACGGAATCAACTATTGGTTTCATCATATTATAATTCATTCTGTGGATTTTCCCTTCGTGGAAAATTGAGGATGTTTCACCTATGGTGCCTGCAGTCTTGTTTGGTTCTTTGTGGTTTTGAATCAGACTGGGGCATTGAGTAGTAAAATAGACCTTTTCTCCATTTTACATATAGTTTGAATTTAAGCAAGTTGTTTGAAAACTAAAGTCAGCGCACTTAGTTTAAATGAAGGTGTTTTTTTACTCCTTATGCTCCACCTTGCAAAGAAATGTTTTGCTATATATGGCCTCATGATCTTTTTTGAGCTTTGTACAGTAGAGTGTTTCGTACTGTATGTGATATCATGACTGCAGTGTAAATAAAATAGGACATGCACAAGTTACTTCCTTTGATTATCGATATAAGTCAATATATGTTTGTCCCATTTTTTTAAAAAAAAATTGACTATAAATATCTAAAATTTTATATAGTTTGACATCGCAAAATTGATACCACTAGATTCATTGTGAAAATACTCTCATAATATATAACTCTTTTCATTTAAGATAATATATTTTGTGCATATTGCTAGCCAGAGTATTTTTGACATAGGGCATATCTGGACGGACTTATGTTTGTGATTGGAGGAAGTGTTTAACTATGTTAACAAATTGGGTATTGGATATATGATATATAATACTTGCTTTCAATGATATTTGCTGGTTTAGTCAACCTGCAAATGCCTGTACTTCACATGAAAATTGCATCTAACATAATGTCTACCTGAGATGGTGAATTAATAATTCTGTCAACTGCAAGTATGTTTTGGTGCCATCTTAAACTATTACTGCCGTAGTTTCGTATTTTATTTCCTAATTAGTCATTAGTCATTACTATATTTTGGTATGGTTTTCATAAAGTAGGTTATATGCAGTATTTCAGACAAATGATTCATTGTGATGTTTACCTAACTCCAAAAATTCTGGTCCAGATAATTTTGAAGGTTTCCCACCGTAACATATTTATTGCTAAACTATTTCTTATTTAGGTTTGATATACTTGAGATCAGCTAGAGTTTGTTGGCTGACTACCGGTCTCTACCTCTGGCCTGTTTTCTAAATTTACTGTGTTAACCTTGCTTAAGATTGAGATAATACAAATCTGACTAGAGTCTAGCACACTCAATATATCTGATGATGGCTCTGTTATGCTCATGCTAGCATCAAACTAATTGTTACTATACTAAGGAGGGGGCTATGGCTTGCCCAGACATAAAAAGGCTCAATGTAGGGTATCTATCTAGAGTGTTTCCTAATTTATGTAGCATACAAAAAACCGATCCAAATGTTATGGGTTGCAGCTGATGTTTAATTATCAATGACCCAGTATATCATAACTAGTGAACTTGGATACTGTATCAGAAAAATATGAGAATGCTACCAGACTATTTTATGGTATTATCGTTTGTTACTTCTATAGTTGATAATTTATAACAAACCCCTTGGCATTTCTGCAGAATGCTGTATGTGAAATGTGTGGAGCTATTGGTTTTGAACATCTCCTTTTACGTTGCAGTGACTGCAACGGAGCTCATAAACATCAGTATGTGACTTTTAGGATACCTAATTGTTAATGTTGCAACAATATGAACAAATAATTACCTGGTACATCTGTTTTTTGAAGTATGCTATTGCCACTTGATCTAGAAAAGGCCTTATCTGTACCTTTAAACATATTTTGTTGAATCCATTATTTATGTTTTCTTGTTAATGGACATAGTCAATAATAGATTTGTTCTCTTTTGAAAGTTTTTTTTTATCATAGATCACATCAAATGCGCTACTTCTGGCACTACATGTTTTGCTTTCTTTCTAGATCGAAAAGCTTAAGTAGAGAGATTTATTCTCTTTTGAAATTTTTTATCATAGATCACATTAAATGTGCTACTTCTGCAGTTTAGTTATGTTAGTACTACATGTTTAGCTTTCTTTTCTGGATCTAAAAAATAGGCCATCCTTTTCATGAATTCATCATTGGTGCAGGTACTGTTTGGACAAAGTTCTCTTTGATGCATCTTTAGAAGACTGGTTTTGCAATGAATGCAATCAAAGGCATAATGAAGGTTCTCACAGCAGGTCCTGCAAATCAATGCAAACTCCACAATCACTAACAATGGATCAAGCATGCTCGACTTCATCCTTAGAGATCTCTTCAAAAGTTAAATTCGCTCTTGAGGCTAGTGTTACAGAAGTTGAAATTTCTGACACTGTTCAAAACTTGAGAAAGGACAACCCAAAAAAGCGTAGACGTCTCATTCTAACTGGTGACGATGAAGATGAAGAAGAGAAGGCTGAAGATGTCCAGCAGGAAAATGTCAATCATCAACCTCTTAAGTGTAATGAACCAATGGTGAAGGATTGGGTAAACACTGAATATTATTATGTGGAAGAGGCTGTACAAACTGGAGACTTTAATGACAAAAATCTCATAAATGCTAGGTCAATGAAGCGGAGGAGAAGATACATAGTTGAAAATGAAGAGGAAGACGATATCGAAGGTGCTGAGTCTGCTCTGAACAATGCTTCAAAGTGGTCTTTAAATGACAGTGCAAAGATGGCGTCACAAACTCCAGTTGCAACAGACCATTCTCTCCAATCCAGACCATCTGATTCAGAATATGCCGATCGACAATATCATATTTGTTTGCAACCCCTTGATGAGCCTGTTTGGAGGTATGTTAGATGATCTTTTTCTTCGCTGAATCAAAGTAATATTCTTGTATAATATGTGATGCATCGTACAATATTTTTCTTCTCTGAATCAAAGTAATATTCGTTTGTTCTTTGAAAAAAAGTGATATTCTTCTTTTTTGTCTGAAAATGTGATGCATTCTTTTTTTAATTTGAACAGTGGAGTCTTTAAGATAGACAACAAAGTGTTTCTTAAGTTGGATGCGCACTTGTCAAACAAAGCGTGCCAGAGAGTTCATGAATTGTCAGGATTGTTGCAGCCAGTAGTTGAAGTAACGACGCTCTCTCGGTCGCAAGCCTGGCGAGACAGATGGATATCTTCAGGACCTACTGATGACAATATTGGGTTATTTTTCCTCCCACATAGTTCGACGTGTGTTTGCCTCTCTAATGATTTCCTCTTCCCATACCCAATGTGATTCTGGTTTACTAATATTCTCATTTCATTCCAGGCAAAATGAGGAATTAACCAGACTTAACAGAATTATCAAGAGTGATGATGCCTTACAGGTTACTGTTGGTATTGCGGAGTTACTGATTTTCCCCTCTGTCCTATTGGCAGAACAATATCATCGTAAGTGTCGCAGTTGGAGAACCCCCCCCACTCCCATTTGCTAGCTAGATGATGCAAACACCTGTTTCTTTTCCTATTAACCCTTTTGATATGATCCAGCGTTGCTTTTGATATATCCTTGTCATATTGGAATATATTTCTGACCTTTTCCTATTACTGAACAAATTCTTTTGATTTTTAGTTTTCCAAGGGAAACACTACCTGTGGGGAGTGTTTAGGCAAAGAAAAATATTCTTGACAATGGTGTTCATGATGAAGAGCATGATGGTTCAGTGCATGCGACAGGGGAAAGGCAACATCAAGAACATGATCTTTTGGACCAACAAGATGAAGCATTGTATGACTTATTAAACAAAGAAACTTTTGCTGTGAAGCATGTTGTGGATGCTGAGGATCAACTGCAGGTGGAGGGTGACCCTGAGGTACAAAATGAACTCCTACCGTTGCTGGGTGAAAAGGAGTGGGCTTGGAATGTTGCCATGACTCTGAAATAATGTTAATGAAAATGATTTTTTTGTAGGGCACTAAAAGGTGGACCACTATACTTATGAGGTGCAGTTTTAAAAATAATATCATGGCAGCTGGAGTTCTGTCAGATGACGCAAAAGACAAGGTCCGTTCTCTTGGTTTCGGTGACTTGCTGGATCTCACCGTAGAGAGCCTTCAAAGCAGAGAAAGAATCGTATGGCTGGCAGAAAGATGCGACGTTAGCTCTGAGGGCGAAAGATTTGTCATCAAAATTAACCCTGGCAAATCACTGGAGATCACACCAGAGTTGGTGCATGATAAACTTGGTATCCCTCGCGGTTGCGGGGACAATAACAGTTGCCTGTTGGGTAGCAAGCTAACTGCTAAAGAAAAAATGAATGAATACAAGAAACTATGTAATGAGATGAAAGAAGCTGGTTTTGTGGTGGATTTTGCGATCAAGCCAAAGACCAAAGATGGTAAGAAGCCCAGAAAAGAGAAAGAAACAAGGATCAAACTGGATATTTTCATCCAGTACATGAAGGGAATCAGGGATGTCGATAAGCAAGTCAAATGTTTCTTGTGTATTTTGATGAACCGGCTTCTGCTGCCCACTACTTCTGATTACATTACAGGTGAGAACATAGCTTTTTGTTCTGACCTGGAAAGGATGGAAAAGCAGGATTGGTGCAAGATCGTTTGTCAACGTCTGAAGGATGGTATCTCAGAATGGATGCGAAAGAAAGGAAAAGAAAATGCATCAGATGCAGTCCCTACGGGTTGCACAGCTGTGCTGCTTGTAAGAATCTTTAAAACCATTTCTTTTATGTACAATAAAATAAAATTTATGTTTAACACTGAAATTGTGGTTGACAGATATCGTACCTAGACAGTCTTCTCCCGGAGCTTGGACAGGAGAAACCACACATCAAGCACTACAGTAAAGAGAAACTTATGAAGATGCTAGCACAAGCAAATGAAAAAGATAAAATGGAGAAGTGCAAGAAGGATAAAAAAGAGAATGAAAAAGATAAAATGGAGAAGCACACGAAGGATAAAAATGAGAAGTGCAAGCAGAAGATGTATGATAACCCAAAACACAAGGTACAGAAGCAAGCATGCATGTTCTTTCTTCCTGTAAATCCTGTCTTTACACGTGCGGCCTTTCCTTTCAGGAATCGGAGCAGGACATAGTGGCACAAATGCCATCACTGAAATATTTGCTCAAGCCATTTTTGGAGAATGTGCCGGATATTATCCGAGATGAGATAAACACTGCAGTGGAGAATCATCAAACTACGATAAACACTGCAGTGGAGAATCTGTTGGCCCAGATGATCACCGGTTCAGGTGAGTCGACCACTCACCAGTCTTACCGACCACGGTCGAGCACGATAGAGGCTGTCCGACCACACACACTATTGCTAGAGGTAGAAGAAGAGGTAGAACACAGCATACACACACGGTACAAGCACCAGCGTTGGCCGGAGCCCTGTATAGGAGATGGCAAATCTGAACTCTCTTTATTGAGTTACAGTGGTAAACTATTTAAACAACTCTACTCTATCTAGTCCTAATACAACTGTCATGCTGCTACAGTACTAGATAACACAGCAGGGCTGACTCTGGCCCCTGCCCCTGCATGTGGCTACAGTCCGGCAGGTGAATCGTTCGGCGCCTGCCTCTACAGCGGCTACAGTACCACAACATGGAGCCTTTTCGGCGCCGCCTTCCCTTGCTATGTGTTCACACAAGGAAGCAGTAGATTATCTAACAATTCTTCCCCTAATCTTACTGCTATCCCTTGTAACCCTTCCATGCCGATCATCTCCTTCAGCTCCGTGAGTCGAAGACATCCGAGCAGTTTGGTGAGGATGTCCGCGAGTTGCCAACAAGTTTCGATGAACTCGATGACGATTTGTCATTCATCGACACAGTCCCTGAGGAAGTGAAACTTCACATTGATGTGCTTGCTCCGGTCGTGCAGAACCAGATTCTTCGCAAGGGCGATGACGGGCTGGTTGTTCACCATCAGTGTTGGTGGGTGAGCTTTCACACTGATCAGCTCACCCAGCAGCCGGCGTAGCCACACAACTTGGCACGTCGCTGTGGCCGTCGCTACGTACTCTGCCTCGCACGTAGATAGCGCCACCACCTTCTGTTTCAGCGACAACCATGTAATTGGAGCCGACCCGAGGAAGACGAGCACGCCAGAGGTGCTCCGTCGTCCGTCGATGTCCCCTGCCATGTCTGCATCGCTGAACACAGTGAGCTGCAGCCTACTCCCGTTGGTCTTGGGGAAGATGATCCCCTAATCCACCATCCCTTTCACGTAGCGCAGTAGCCACTTCACCGCAGCCCAGTGATCCTCTCTAGGATCCTTCATGAAGCGACTGACGTAGCCCACGGCGAACGCAATGTCCGACCTCGTGTGTACTAGGTAGCTGTAGGGTCGAGATGGCGACTAGAGAGGTGTGAATAGTCGTTTCTAAAACTTAATCGTGTCGGCTAACCGAAATAAATGCGAAATTAAAACTATTGGTCTAGTTAAGACTACACCCCTCTATCTATGTTCTCTAGCACCTTGCGAAGATTCTAATTAAGCAACAAAGGTGCCGGGCTAGCTAGAGCTCACCTAACCAATTTTAGGAGCAAGGTCACACAAACCTATGCAAATAGTATTTCAAGCAATGAGGGAGCTCCTACACATGCTAATAAGCAAAAGCACAAAGCCAACTAAGCTCACTAGCAATGCTCAATAACAAGGCAACCAATGCTAAATTAGAGAGCGCAAATACTTAGCCACACAAACTAAGCAAAGTGACTAACAAGGTTACACAAACCAAATTAGCCATGCAAGGGAGCTACTTCTATGCTACGCAAGCAAGAAGGTAACTAGTGAGCTACATAAGCTAACTAATCACAAGAGCAACTACACAAGCACAATGTATATAAAAATAATCACAAGCTTGTGTAAGGGGATTGCAAACCAACGAGAAGAACAAGGTTGACATGGTGATTTTCTCCAGAGGTTCACGTGCTTGCCAACACACTACGTCCCCGTTGTGTCGACCGCTCACTTGGTGGTTCGGTGGCTAATTGGCATCACCCGCCAAGCCCGCACGTCGGGCACCGCAAGAACCTACCCCAAAAGTGAGGGTAGTTCAATGACACGCTCAACTAGAGTTGCTCTTCACGGCTCCCGCGGGGCGAGCACAATGCCCCTCACAAAGCTCTTCTCCGAAGCACTGCACAAGCTTCTTGCGGGCTTCGACGGAGACCACCACCAAGCCGTCTAGGAGGTGGCAATCTCCAAGAGTAACAAGCACCACCGGCTTGCAACTCGATCACCTAGTGCCACTCGATGCAATCTCACAATGCAACGCACTAGAATCACACTCACTCGCAATCGATTCGCACTCATGCAAGCACAAGTGAGTTAGAGGGCATCCAAGCACTCCTACACAAGCCACATAGGCGTGAGGGTGCTCAGCAACCAGCCCAAGGCCGGCCACACACTCCTTTTATAGCCCAAAGGGCTAAAATAGTCGTTACCCCTTCACTGGGCAAAGCGCGTACTGACCGGACGCGCAGGTCATAACGACTAGACACTGGACCCCAGCGTCCGGTTACTTACAGAGAGGTTCCAGAGATGTTTTTCAGCGACCGGACTCTCCCAGCGTCCGGTCGCTTATGGACACGCTAAAAACACTGACCGGACAATGTGACCGGACTCGCAGGTGCTGACCGGATGTTGGGTTCCAGCGTCCAGTCATTTTTCGCGCCAGCGTCCGATCACAGACCTTTCAGCGCTAAAACGGCTATAACTCTTAGCTCTGAACTCCGATTTCGATGATCTTAGACATTTTGGAAAGCTTACTCAGAGGGCTACACATGCATACTTGATCTAAATCACAATGGATCAAAACAGTATTCTAATCCAAGGACCATCCTATAGTTCGGAGTACACCAAAAAACCTTTTTCTCTTCTCTAAGTTGATTCACAACAACTCTAACTTCTTCTCCTTTACAAATGTGCCAACACCACCATGTGTATGTGTGTTAGCTTTTCACAAACATTTTCCAAAGAATTAGCCACTCAACTTGCCACGCCACTCGATCCTAGCGATGATGCAAAGTTAGATCACTCGAGTGGCACTAGATGACCGATATGCAAACAAGTTTGTCTCTCTTGATAGTACGGCCATCTATCCTATACCCGGTCATCAACTTCTCTACACACCTATGACCGGTGAAATGAAATGACCTAGGTTATACCTTTGCCTTGCGCATTCCATTCCATCTCCTCCAATGTCGATGCAACACATGCACCAACATGATCAACAATGATATGATCCACTTCATATCATCATATGATCATATTGGTTCATCGATCTTGACTTCACTTGCTTTTCACCGTTGCCTTCGTCCATCGACGCCAAGTCTTGCTCAAGCTTCACCGCCACGCGGTCTATCGCTCCAAAGCCTCTGACTTGCCCTTCACACTTGCAACCGGTCCATCAAACCAAGTCTTGTCTTGATCTTCTCCACCTTGATCACATGACTCAATGTCATGTCTTATGTGCAATAAGCTCCTTCATCATCACATGTGTGAGCTTTGCAACATCTCCAAGCCATTTTCACCTTCATGGCATATGTTGCTCACATATATGTACCTGTGGACTAATCACCTGTGTATCTCACATAAACACAATTAGTCCACCTAGGCTGTCACTCAATTACCAAAACCACACAAGGACCTTTCAGTAGCATAGATCATCGATGATGCTCCGGTAGAGTGTTGCATCCACCTTCGCCGTGGTGCTGGCCTTCGTTAGCTTCAACCGCTCCTCCATCGGAGTCACGCATGGCTTGTACTCAGCCATGCCGCTCCACTCCAACAGCTTCGAGGCATACACGCTCTGACCGAGCATGAGTTCCTCCTTCCCCTGTCTCACCTCGATGCCAAGGTAGAAGGAGAGTGCGCCGAGATCGCTCATTCAAAAACGAGTCGCCATCTCGCGCTTGAAGATGTTGATGTCCTCCGCACGCGCGCTGGTGACGATCAAGTCGTCCACATACACGCCGACGACGAGCTCCTCCTTCCCCCATCGCCGCGTGTATAGCGCATGCTCGATTGCGCACCTCGTGAACCCAAGCTCACCCAGCGTGGCGTTAAGCTTGGCGTTCCACGCTCGTGGGGCCTGCCGCAGCCCATAGAGCGCCTTGCGCAGTCGGAGCACCCTTTGCTCCGCTCCCTTGACGGCAAAACCTGGAGGTTGCCTGACGAAGATCGTCTCCGCCAGCTCACCGTTGAGGAAGGCCGATTTAACATCCAAGTGATGGACGCACCAGTCCTTTGCTACTGCCAAGGCTAGTAGCAAATGAACAGACTCCATGTGCGCTACTGGCGTAAAGACTTCCTCGAAGTCGATGCCCTCGCGCTGAACAAAGCCTCGGGCGACAAGGCGCGCCTTGTGCTTGACAATGGCATCGAGCTCGTCCCACTTGACCTTGTACACCCACTTCAAGCTGATCGGATGGCATCCTAGAGGTGGATCGACAAGCTCCCAAGTCTCGTTTTTCTTGATCGCCTTCATCTCCTCCAGCATCGCCCGTCGCCAATTTCCATCGCACTTAGCCAGCGCAAACGTGGGTGGTTCCTAAGCACTGACGAGCAGCAGCTCTTGATCATTGAGCAGCCGACTAGCCAGGCCTGAGGGCCCTATACTGATGATGTCATCCAGCCTGCGGAACCACACATCCTCAGCTTCGTGGAAGGCGTCGCACGAACTCAGTGATGTCACTTGGAGGTGAGGCAAACTCGATCGACATCGATGGAGTTCCCTGTTCCGCTGGAGTGCTTGGCACCCTGGTTGCAGTGCTCGGCACTACTCCTGGACAGCTCGTCACAACTCCTGTAGTGCTCGACACCACTATAGGAGTGCTCAGCCTTAGTCTTGGAGTGGTCGGCACCACTGCAAGACTTCTTGGCTCCGCTACGGGAGTGCTCGGCACCCGTCCTGAAGTGGTCGCCACCACTATAGAACCTCCCGACACCACTCCTGGCGTGCTCGGCATCCCTCCAAGAGTGCTTGGCATTCCTCCCGGAGTGCTCGACATCCCTCCCGAAGTGCTCGGCACTGTCCCAGGAGTGCTCGGCTCTGTTGCTGGAGTGCTCGACACCCCTCTTGGAGTGCTCGACACCTCTTCCCCAGCGTCTCCACCACCGTGGATGACCAGGTGCTCAACAATGAAGGTGCTGGTGAAGCCGCCAGCTTCCCCCTTGCTCGGACTGTTCTAGTCCTAAGCCGCCTTCTCGTTGAACACGACGTCGCACGAGACAAGCACCTTGTCTCCGCGTGGGTCATAGAGCTGGTACGCCTTGGTACCCTTTGCGTAGCCTAGGAACACCATCGTTGTGCTCCTATCCTCTAGCTTGGTTAGGATCGGCTTTGTCTTCTTGACGTGGCCGATGCAGCCGAATGTTCGGAGGAAGGACACGCTCAGCTTACACCCATACCAAGCTTCGAATGGCATCTTGCCCGTTAGGGCCTTGGTGGGAGATCGATTGAGGATGAACACAGCCGTGGTCACCGCCTCACCCTAGAACCTTGCCAGTATGCCTTTGGCCTTCATCATGGATCAAGCCATACCGACCACCGTCTGGTTTTGCCTCTCCACCACGCCATTCTGTTGTGGCGAGTACGACGCGGTGTGGTGTCGCACCACACCCTGATCCGCGCAGTACGCAATGAACTCTATCGAAGTGAATTCACCGCCGCGATCAGTCCTCAGCACGTGGAGCTTATTGCCGCTCTCGGCCTCCATGCGCATCTTGAACTTCTTGATCGCCGCCGTCGCTTCGTCTTTGCTCGTCAGGAGTTGCAGCCACATGTAGCGACTACAAATCATCTACGAGCAGGAGGAAGTACCGCCGACCACCGTTTGTGGCTGGCGTGATCGGCCCGCATAGGTCACCGTGGATGAGCTCGAGAGCGTCCTCCGCGCGATACTTGGCCGCCTTTGGGAACGGTAGCCTCCTCTACTTCCCGGCCAGGCAACTGTCACATAGCTCACCTCCGTGCTTGATGTGGGTAGCCCTCGGACCATCTTCTCCAGCCGACCAAGCGCGTCGAAGCTGAGATGTCCGAACCAGGCATGCCATAGCCACAGTTCCTCGGTGTGCCTTGCCGCCAGGCACACCGGTTGCTCTACCTTTAGGTCAAGCAGGTACAACCGGTTCTGGGACCTCTTCATCTTAGCAAGAAGTCGTTGCTCTTAGTCCCTGATCCTAAGGACTCCGTCCTTGATCAATACCTCGCTACCGCGCTCATCCAACTGACTAATGCTGATGATGCTTGAACGCAGCTATGGGATGTAATATACATCCGTTAGCGCGCAGTGCTCCCCATCCTGGCACCTGAATATGATGGTGTCGTGCCCTTGGATTGCCACCCTTGAGCCGTCACCAAACTTCACCGTACCGGTAACATCGTCGTCGAGCTCAGAGATGGCTGTCTTGGAGCCCATCATATGGTTGTTGGCACCAGAGTCCAAATACCACCACTGCTCCTGCTCGCCACCCATACGTCCGAGGTGGACTTGGGCACGCGGTTCGTCGAGGTTGACAGCCTTCAGGTCCTTCCACCGTCGTCACCTCTCCCTTCTCCTCGACCTCGATGGCATACAGTGCACAGAATGTCACCATCAGGATAGTGGCCTCATCATCATCATCAGTTTACGCCAGATGAGCCTCAGTCTTCTTCTCCTGCTTGCGATTTGGGCACTCCCGTGCCCAATGGCCCGTCTTCCCGCAGTGTCGGCAGGCGTTGGGGTCGACCTGCTTCTTCTTCTCTGAAGAAGCCTTGCCGCGGCGCTTGCCATCGCCACCGCGGCTGGAGGAGACTACCTTCCCGGAGTTCCTTCGAGCAGCCCACTCATCTTCTGTCAGCAGCAGTTTTCCACTGTCCTTCATTGCTGTCACCTGCTCCAGGCGCTCGTCCACCACCCGCAGATGGCCTGTCACATCCTCAATAGTAAGGGTGGAAAAGTCCAGTATCGTCTCTATGAAGAGAGCGATCTGGATGTACTTTGTCGGCTCGGAGTGGAGGTACTTGGAGACCACCTCTTCTTCGTCGATGGTGACGCCGTGATTCTTCAGCTTGCTGATGAGCGTCTGCAGGCGGGGGGAGAAATCCTCCACCGTTTCTCCATCCTTGAACTTGAGGTTGGCGTACTCCTACTTCAAAAGCTGGGCCGTCGCCTTCTTTGCGCGGTCGGAACCGACGCGCATCGCCGCAATAGCCTCCCACACCTCCTTAGCAGAGAGCTCTTCGCCCCAAACGGCTCCCTGTACTCTGCCGGTACAGCGACGAGAATAGCCTCCAACGTTGACATGTCATCTTCTTCATTGCCGGTGCCTTTGTCAACAGCATTCTAGAGCCGTCGGGCTCTGAGCTTGACCTTCATGGTCGCCGACCACTCTCCATAGTTGGTGCGAGTCAGCGTCGTCTAACTGGTGCCGCTGACCTCCCGCACCGTGCGAACAACGACCTCCTGTCGTGGTTGGGCAGCCACAGCAGTGTCACTGCTGTCGCCCATTTTCGAACCGTTCGTCATCGCCAGCGGTTAGTCTGGCGAAAGCGCTTGTACGGCTCTGATACCACTTATTGGCCCACAGGATCACCGGCTCCGGTGAGTTGACCACTCACCAGTCTTGCCGACCACGGCTGAGCATGACAGAGCCTGTCCGACCACACACTATGGCTAGAGGTAGAAGAAGAGGGAGAACAGAGCATACACACACAGTACAAGCATCAGCGTTGGCCGGAGCCCTGTATAGGAGATGACAAATCTGAACTCTCTTTACTAAGTTGCAGTGGTAAATTATTTATACAACTCTACTCTATCTAGTCCTAGTACAGCTGCCATGCTGCTACAGTTACTAGATAACACAGCAGGGCTGACTCTGGCGCCTGTCCCTGCATGTGGCTACAGTCCGGCAGATGAGCCGTTCGACACCTGCCTCTACAGCGGCTACAGTACCACAGCAGGGAACATTTTCGGTGCCGTCTTCCCTTGCTGTGTGTTCATACAAAAAAAAACAGTAGATTATCTAACAGAATCATCGAACTAAGATGTTTGAAGAGATGAATAGCCTCCTGTCAGAGGCAGTTGCAGAAATAAAGAAGATTGTGGGAAACTGTAATATGATGTCTGCCATGTAAGGGAGAAGATATGCAAGAAGGCAGAAAACCGTTTGCACGGAGCAGGCTGGGGGCTCGCACGTCGGGTGAACTGCGGAGGCAACGCACGCCGGGCGAGTAGTAAAAGTTTGATTAGGAACTTTGTTTAGGGACTCTTTATATCTACTCTCTGTAAACACCGAAGGAGTTATTATGGGTTAATAGATTAATCTTTCCTCCCTATTTCTCCTCCCTGTTATTAGGTTGAAGGCGCATAAATGTGGCTTTCTCTGATTTCTCCATTTATAGAGAAGCTCAATCTCTATATCAAACAAGAGGCCTGAAATTATCATGGCCTTTCTAGCAGCACGTATCCATAATTTTGCATCAGCCAGAGATAGAAAAGAAATAGATGCTATGTTGAAGCAAAATTCACACTTTTATAACATCTATAAGAATGTTGAAGGGCAAAATTTGCCACACATATATATTGTCCAGAGTTCAAAGATGGAGTTTAGGTATCCCAACTGTGAACAGTCTTTGCCAAACTTTTTTTCCTCGGTTTTCCCATAGCTCACACATATATATTTGCGCTCTTGATAATTGCGTCGTTGTGCCTACCTAATGAGGGGCACCCCTTTGAACACTTAGGAGAAACACGTTGGGTTGCACTGCTTTGGATGCCTGACAACACCAACATTTGATTCAACCCTCCAATTAAGTATCATTGCGAGTAGTGCTACTTTGGCTGCACCAATTGCATCTGTGCGGCTGTACCAGTTGAGCAGGCAGTTCCAAAAGCTGAAGGCCATCCATGTGCGATCGTTCAGTTCCAAAGCTGAAAGCACCAAAACTGCAGGGAAAAAGCTTTTTTTTTCTTTCTTCTCGAGCACGCAAGAGAGCTGCGTATCATTGTATTAATAGAAGAAAACAAAGTCATATATAAACCCAACGCCCCCCCCTCAACCCCACACACACACCACACACACCCACTACTTCAAGAAAACTGAATCACTGGTTTAAAACAAAAGGACGACTCGACATCTAAAGCAGTCCTTCAAATTGCTCCTCCAGCAGTGAGCAGGGAGATCCCCTTGGGTCCTGCCATGCTCCACCAATGGGCCTCTTCCCTAACCAAAGCCAGTACCGTATTTACATTTGGGGTTGCACCATTAGAAACACAATCATTTCTATGCCGTCAAATGCTCCACGCTCCCAAAATGACTAGAGAATTCAGGCCCTTCCTCAAATCTGCACTAGCAGCGTTATCCACCTTTCTCCACCATTCATCGAAGGACTGATCAGAAGGTTGTAGAGCAAGTGATGCAACAGGAGGGAGAACCAAAAATCTCTTGAGAATACACAGCCCACAAAAAGATGCTGAATATTTTCCTCACGTTGATCATAGTGAAGGCACTGTTCTAGATGAGGGAGACCCCTCCTTGCCAATCTGTCTGATGTCCAACATCTGTTGTGAGCAACTAGCCACATAAAAAATCTGTATTTGGGGGGTGCCCAGGATTTCTAGATTCTCTCGTAAGGTTCAAAGGAGACTGCTCCTAAAAAAGGGTATCATAAGCGCTCTTTGTTGTATATTGTCCCGAAGAAGATAACCTCCAGACATGCTTATTAGGAATACTTTCATTCAACTCCACAGAATTCATGATGTCCTAGAGGTCTAGGTACTGAAACAAGGCTATCGTGCATATTTCACCCTGTATGTTCTCTATCCATTTCTCCTCCGTGAGGGCCTCCAACACAGTACGCTTACTAGATCTTCTTTTAGGGACCAGTGCAAAGATCAGGAGTGCTATGTCCTGAACTCCCTTGCCATCTAGCCATTTGTCCTTCCAGAAAAGCGTAATAGATCCGCTTCCCACCTCTCTTATCACTGCCACAGAGATAAAGCCAGCTAATTCTTTACTAACTTGGATAGGCAGATTTGCCCAAGGTTTGTTGGGCGCACTCCACTTAAGCCACGGCCATCTTGCTTTCAAGGCAAAGGGAAAAAGCCTTAGGCAGTTACAAAAAGTTGATCAAATCCACCCGGTTATTTCTTGATTGAAAGCTCTTAGTACTAGAAAGCATGACTGACGGAGATGCAATGTATGATTCCAATCTAGAGTAGCTAATTTGACTTTGTATGCAAAGTGAACAGGAATACGTACATCTCAAGGAACAAGAAAACACACTACCTATCACGCAAGCGACCAATGCATGCATGCAAGAGCATCTTTTTTTTCATTCCGAGGTGTCGATCGATCAGGGCTGGATGAACGGAGATAAGATATTCAGATCACATGAACACGTACAATGCAGCAGCAAGTTGATGATAAAAGCGAAAGCTGGCTGGGGCTGGGGCCGATAGATGCCCCATGGTCAAAAGATTGGAAGGCTGATGACGATCGTCATCATCTGTAAAGAAAGAAAGGCATAAAAACGTACGCACCATGCATGCATATTCCATTTCCATCGCTCATTTGCCAAATCCGGATGGTGGGCGTTGTGCCGTTGTTTAGAACTCTTCCCCAAAGAGGACAAAGGGAATCCATCCAAGAGCAATTAAAGTTTCTTGTCACAAAATTAGTGGGAAGCGTGCAGCTTTAATCTCTCCACCAAGATTAGAATGTTGTGCTCGTAGAGCATCTGTGTGGAAAAACACGAATACACCTTGTTGACAGCAAAAATAAACGAGGAAGGAGGAAGAAGAAGGCTTCCTTGAGAAAGATCCTAGCAGACGATTCATCCGTGTAGGCAGTTCCATTGTCGCGACTTATCTTTTCAGGATGGCACCAACACGGAATCAGCACTGTCCACCTACCTGTAACTGTAACGGTAAATGGTCAATTTTAGTACTCCCTCTAGGTAAAAGAAGTCGTTTCAGACAGCGACACTGTCTTCAAAGCATAACTTTGACTTCTTATTTTTATAAAAATATTTATTAAAAAGTGATATATGTATATTTTTCTAAAAGTATTTTCAAGACAAATTTATTCATATGGTTTTTAAATTTCCAAACTCAACAACTTAAAAGTTATTCATGATTTATATTCTCAATGTTCGACCTAATGAGATGCATCTAAACACTTACTATTTTTTTTACCAACAATCACCACTGTATTTATGGTATTTAATGGACCCTAAAAATATTGGTATTGGTACAATAAGACTCTCTTTGATAGGAATTTTTTTTGGAGCTTCTCCACCAGCTTAATCAAGAGTCTTACCATACATGCACACGAGGATGTGTTGTGAACCGAAAACTGAGAAAGCCTAGAGGTCGAAGGAGCATAAATGTGGTTTTCTCTAACTTCTCCATTTATAGAGAGAAGCTCAAGCTATACGAAACAAAGCCTAAATTATTATGGCAGTGCTAGCGCCCGGATGTCCAGACGGACACTCGCGTCCGGACTCCCACGCCTGCACCCTATTCCCGCACCTGCACTGCACGTACCGTTCGACCCCACGCGGCGTCTGTGCCATGCCCGACCTCTTGCGACGTCTGCACCCCGCGCTGACCCCTTGTGCCCCTCCAGCATCTGTTGCAGGCGGCTCATCACATTGCAACATGTGTAACACTCAATCTACTTTTGAAATATCCAGATGTAACACTTGCAATATATGTCTGAAGACAGATGAAACACTTGAAACATGCGTCTAAAACACTTGCAAAACACCTAAAGACACTTGAAACCCACTACAAACATACACAACATCCAGATAAAACACTTGCAACATATGTGTGAAACACATGCAACATCCAAATAAACACATTTGCAACACATATCTGAAAAACAGATGAAACATTGGGAACAGACGATTGCAACATACGTGCACAACTATGGCAACGTATGCAACATCTCGATCTACTTTTGCAACATCCGTACGAAACACTTGCAACATATACCTCTGAAACATCTAAAACACTTGAAACATACGCTTGCAACACATATGACACATCCGAGTGTGGCCTCCTCCGCTGTCTGCAACGGGGTGCCGCAGCGTAACAGGAGGCAAGGCCGGAGGGCTTACACGCTAGGGCCCGGCGCTTCTCCTTGCGCCAGCGGCGCCTATCGGCGTCGTCGAGCGTGAGCACGCGCGCAGTGGCCTCGGTGGCCAGACGAAGGCTGAGGAAGCGGCCCCCACGTGTGGGCGCGACGGTACCCGCACCGTTAGGCGGGGCGGGCAGCGGAGCAGGAGCAACAACAAGGGAGGTCCGGTAGGGCATGGGGGCTTGAGCGATGGAGGTGGTGGCAGTAGGTTTTTGGGGAAGGAGAGGAACAGAACGCCATGGACGATGAGCAGGGGAGGTCTCTCGTCTCATTTCCTTATCTGGCCGGCGCAACGGAAGGGATGGATACGGGCACAGTAATAAAAAACAGGACACGCTATTGGGCTGGTCCCTAGGCCCAGGAAGAGGCGTCTGGACGAATGGATGACCTGCACATAGCATTACCGAAATTATTATGGTCTTTCTAGCAGCATGTATCCATAATTTTGCATCAGCTAGAAATAGAAAAAAAATAGATGCTATATTGAAGGCAAAATTCACACTTTTATAAAATTTATTTAAGAATGTCAAAGGGAAAAATTTGCCTAACATTTTGTCCTGAGTTCTAGATGGATTTTAGGTATCCCAACCGTGAACATTCTTTGTCAAACTTTTTTTTTCTCAGTTTTGTCATAGCTCACAGGTTAAGCCTAGTGATAGAGCGCGCTCTAGATAATTGTGTTGTTGTGCCTACACATTGGGTTGCACTGCGTTGGATCCCTCACAACACCGGCATTTCATTCAACCCTCCTATTGAGTATCATGCAAGAACATGAGGAGCTAGTGCTACTTTAATTAGCTGCACCAATTGCGTGTGTGCTTGTACCACTTGAGCAAGCAGTCACAAAAGCTGAAGTCCATGTGCTAGCCCTGTTCGGCTTACCCAGAAACTGGCTTGTTCGGCTTGTTTTTTCAACCGGAACAGTGTTTTTCTCTCACAACAATTCAGCCAGAACAGTATTTTTCAGCTAGTTTCAGTTAAGTTTCAGCAAGCCGAATGCGGTTACATATATTCCTCTTGAGAAAGCTTAGTAGTAGCTAGAAAGCATGGCTGACGGAGATAAAAAGACTCGTCTTGATTATGTGTGTGATCGATTCCAATCTAGCAGCCAATTTGACTTTGTGTATGAAAGTGAACAGGAATACGTACATCTCAAGGAACAAGAAAACACTAACTATCACGCAAGCGATCAATGCATGCAAGAGCATCTTTTCATTCCGAGGTGTCGATCGATGATGGACACCAGGGCTGGATGAACGGAGATAACATATATATAGGTACATTATTAAGATCAGAAGAACACATGCTTTGCCAGAGATGAGCTGCAGGCAGCTCCAGAGACTGCAGCAGCCAGCAGCAGGTTGGCAAAAGCGAAAGGGGCTGGGCCCCCATGCCCCACCGAAAGGCCGTCGTCAGCGGTCAAAAGATTGAAAGGAAGATCGATCACCATGCAAAGAAAGGAAGGCATAAAACGCACCATGTATATTCCATTTTCATAGCGCATTTGCCTAATCCGGATAGTGGGCGTTGTTCACACAGCTCGAACTCTTCCCCAAAGAGGACAAAGGGAATCAATCCAAGAGCTAGCAAAGTTTTCTTGTCACAAAATTAGTGGGAAGCGTGTAGCTTTAATCTCGCCACCACGATTACAATCTTGTACTCGTAGAGCATCTATGTGGAAAAAACACAAATACTCCTTGTTGACAGCAAAAATAAACTATGCCGACACGTGTAATGGACTTCACCACTAGGTTTCTAAGAGTTGGGCCAACTCATTGCAAACTCAGTTTTTGACATGGGAAACTCGTGGAATTTTCTTGGGAAATGTTTCCTGATAAGATAAGGCTATATCCTCTATATATATATTGGAGGACCACAGTCGATTGAGGATTCCAACTTCCAATCCTCAAAAAAACCAATCTATACTACCCTTTACTCTTAACCCTACCTCTCATGATCCTATCTCGATGAGATTTAGTGGCGTTCTAGGTGGACTTGCTGATCCAAGAGCAACATTGTTGTGTCTTTCTCGATAGGTCTACCCGAGAAGTATTCAAGAGTTTATTGAGAGAAAAATGGACGATAGATCGGCCTGACGGACCTGCTAGTTGGTGTCCGTAGAAAGGCTTGTTGTCACACCGATTGGTCAAAGATTGAAACGAAGATCATGATCGATCGTCATGCAAAGGAAGGCATTTGCCTAAGCTGGATGGTGGGCGTTGTTCTTGGAGCTTGAACTCTTCACCAAAGAGGCCAAAGGGAATCGATCCAAGAGGTACCGAAGTTTTGTTGTCACAAAATTAGTGAGGAGCATGTAGCTTTAATCTCTCACCAAGATTAGAATCTTGTGCTCGTAGAGCATCTATGTGGATAAACACTAATACTCCTACATGCCCTGTAGAGCGTTTTATACTCTCAATGAAATTCGGGTGTGGGAGAGAGTATCAAATATGTGTGTGGTTTTGTATGTGTGTGTTGGTTTGGAGGGTTTCTCGATCTCTTGTGGTGTGTGTTGAACATATTCAATTTACGTTTTAGCATGTGTAGGAGCCACAAATGTTTACAATTGGTAGCCATGAGTTTGGCATGTGTCACACACGTTTATGGTAGTATTAATTCTATTTAGATCACACAACTAATATTTAATGGCTAAAAATTAGCAGAACAGTAAAGTGCAACGAAAGAGCACAAGGATCCATCTGGCCGACAAAGTACATGTACAATATTATTCGAGTAGTAGATTATAGGCATCATGGTGATGAAGACACGTGGGAAAGCCACGGGCACACGGAATCGGCCTCCACGCATGCGTAGAGAAATCACCATGGCGGTAGGCATAGCCTCAATAAAATGACTAGCGAGAATGTCGGGATAAGCAAAGAAAAAAGCAGGACCCACATGCGCTTGGGCCCGCTTTTTTGGCCCATAATCGTCAAGGGCATGTTTGGTTTGCGATTGGCTTGATATAGCCTAGTCGGCTCCGGAGATGCGTGTTCAAGTCATTTGGTTGCCTGTATTCTATCCTGGATCTAGCCCGACGTGTGCAACCAGCTCTCCACATCCTAGCTCAAGGGAATCCATTTCTGGCTGGCTTGGCTCATGCGAACGGTATGAGCATGCACGTGAGAGAGCAGTGATGCAGGCACTATGGCAGGGTAACCAAACAACTCCTCTAAGCATCCTAGCTCTGTAGATCAACGCAACGAAACAACAATGGTTTGTATGGCCATAGCCTGGCTAGAGGGGGCATGCTAGAGGCTACCTGCGAAGGAAACCAAAGAGGTCCTAAAACGTGCTTCACAGAAGAATTTAGATAGGCTGTTGGAGATGCTCTTATCCATTATTATGCAGTTTTAGTTGCAATCGTAGCTGCTGCCAAGGCGCCAACTAACTTTGTATAAATCTCTACGCGTAATTTCTTTCCTATATGGAAGTAAATTGGTATACAGCGAGGGATAGACGCCATCAAGGCGGATGAACCACAGACAGAGCCTCCAGACAAGGAGGGAAGAAGGCTTTGTCGAGAAAGACCCCTACCGAATGATTCATCTGTGTAGGCTTCACTTGTAAGTTCCGTCATCATGACCCTTTGATAGTAAATTAGATTTTCCTCTTCTCTCTACACAGCTAACATGCACCGGTGATTGGGAGAGCGGGTCTTTCGCAACCTCTCGCATCGCTGGTGCCATTTATATGTTCCCTTATATATCTCCTCCTTTATTTTCTAGAGTTGGCCTCCCTTCATTCCCAACCTCCTTAGTCATCTAGTTCCACCATTGTTTTGGTGGGAGAGAAGAAGGATGCCATGCTGCCAGTTGATGCTCAATGCGATTATCTCCACAAATGATACTGCCACTAGCACAACATTTTTGTTGCATGGGTTGCACGCAAAAAAGGAATATTTGTGCATCCAACCTACAAATTGATAACCTCATTTATGGAGATGGATCCCAACCTTCACTACGCTTGAGTCTACCAACTTCTTCCATATCTCTTGTCATTGCCAAAAACGAGCCTCAGAAGTCTACTAAGCTCAAAAGGTGTGAACCACCTCGCAATCCAACATGACAGAACCCAAGATTTACCAAACCTCACCTGTCGCAACCCACCACCATGGTTTCTAATGTTTCAAGGATCCTCTCCTTTGATCCAATACATACCTTTCCCCTTAAGGCTTTTAGCTAGAAAAAGCAATCCACCTGCAGCGCATTGCGCAATAAGTCCATCCATAAGCAGCTGCAATACACCTTCGTGGTGTCAAACGTTCTAGATGTCCCCTCCTATACTTCGATGCAAACCATGCCTTATACGTCCATCTGCAAGCAGCCAAAACCCACCACCAGTATCACCAAGGTTCTAGCAATTCCGACCACCAGTTCATGCCCTTAAGATAGTTGTAACCTAGAACTATGAGACAGTTTCAGTACTTATTATGCACCATAAATTTACTAGTAGTTTAAAATTTAAGATTGTTTGCTTGGTAAACGAAATTTTTATGGAATTTCTATTACGTGACTATCATGCTACAGCGTGATGGCGTGACCCTCCTCCCACCTTGACCCCACTCGGACCGTAGCCGTGCCCCACCGGAGACGAAGATGAAGACGGTGGCGGTTAGGGTTCCGATGGGGTGGAGGGAGGTGGGGGTTAGGGGATCTGTTGTTGACGGACTTAGAAGGAGGTTTAGGGGCGCTGCGACACAGCAGTGGAGGTGGTCGAGAAGACAGTGGGGTGGGGTGAGGCGAGAGGGGCACCACCCACCGGGGTGGCGAGAGAAGGCGGTTAGGCGGGACTAGCGATGGGGGCATCGCAGTGGAGGTCATAGCGACCTGCCCTGGGATTAGGGGAAGGCAGGGTTGAGAGCATAGGGGTGGGAGACGGGTGGCACAATGAGGTGGCGGGAGCTGTCGGGCGCTGCTGGTGGGGGCGAGGGCGAGGACGTGGAGGCGTCGTGATGGAGGTTAGGGGAGGGAGGGATGGTGGCGGGCGGTAGGTGGTGCGGCGAGGCAATGGGAGCCGCCGGGCGTGGGCGGTGGAAGCTAGGTCGGGGGTGAGAGAGAGAACAACATTAGCAATGTGGAAGACAACATAAGAGGGCGTCACGGAAGAGGAAGATGGGTCACGTATTTCCCAAAGATTTTTTTTAATTTTAACACTTTTTGATAACTAATTTTAAATCTAACACTGCCTGTTTTTTTAAACTAACACTTTTGGCCACGCCTATTGTCCTGGCGCGGCCAAATGCCTGTGCCGCGCCATGCATGGTGGCGCGGCAGCGGGCTGACGTGGCGACGACCGGACTCGCGGCCGTTGACGTGGTAGGGCACTACCGCGCCACCAATCTTGCCGCGGCAGTGCCACGCCACGGAGCATGGCGTGGCTGGGCCGAATAAAATTGTGGCTAGCCCTGCGTGCCTGAGCAGCAAGCCCACCCGGCCACCATGCCCGTCGCCCGCCCGGCGGTACCTGGACAGTATAATCGGAACGCGTCGCGTCGATAGTGGGAGTTATTCTAAGTATTGCTTGACGTAAAATCAATAGTGGATTTATTTCTGTATTTTGTTGAATTTTTTTCACGGCCGAATAGAGAATTTGATAAGCCAATGATTTTTTCCATCTTTCATAATACGGTTAACCACCATGTTAACTAATCGATTACGAAAAATTGGATCGGATTGAAACGAATATTTTTTTAAGGGAACTTATTTCTTTGGCTTGTTGGCCCCATATTGTAGGATCGGTGGCGACGCGACCATGGACCTCGGCTTCCTTGACCCCTCGCGCAAGACGCCGGCCACCGGAGTCGTGATACGTCGGGACTGCCGGTTCCCGAACTAGTTGCTACTTAAACTCGCTGGCAGTGCTGCCGCGACGCAAAGAAACGAATATGAAGCAAATAAATGAAGTCCGTACGCAAGTTGACAAGCTGCCACATAACATTTTCATTGGTTTGACATAAGTTTGACATAACATAACCAAATAACCCCGCAAGTTTCGGACGCCAATATTCATTTGACCTAACAAACTAAGACCCAGGAGTGTGAGGATCCCTCGGACGCCTCTGTCTCTTCGGATTTGTTGGCAACACATTGGGAGTGTAGCCAACATCGGTATGGTCGCGTCGACGGTGCGTATGGCTCGTACCCTGCAAGTATATGATATGCACGATTACTTATAATTCTTTATGATCGTTAGTTCATGGAGCATACGTATTTAAAGAAACTACCTTTGTTAGTACATGTGAGGCTCCTTGGGTACCAAGCGGGGCACCACCTAGCTGAGACATGTCGATCTCGTCCTGCGACCAATCGTCCCACTGGTCGTGCTGTCTACGGAAGCCCGAGGGGTCATCGTCGTCGTCGTCATCGTCGTCCTCGTCGTCCTCGGTTGCAGGGTCCTTCCCAGCGCTATGATGTGGTGGTGTACGCACCGCGGAAGTGGCACCTGTCATCGGCTGAGAAGAGCCGGCTGGTGTCCTCAAAGAGGCTGAGGACGAGCCACCCGACCGCGCTGGGAGTGGCAGTGCCTAATTAGGAGTGTCCATGCAGCGCAACTTCTGAGCTAGCTTCCTACAGCTCTTCTTTACCTTCTGCATAAATAGACGTTAAAGTTAGTGCCTTTCCCAAACGCATATACACTAAAGAAACATTTTTGGAACAGACAAGTTTATGTTTACCTCCACAAAAGCTATGAGAACGCCTGGCCCCTGCCCTCTAGACTCGTGAAGCCGGAACGCTGCTTCGTTGGACAGGCTTGACAATTGTGTTGCCTCGGTACAAAAACGCGGTTGGATAGTTTTAGTACACATACTTAATACCAAAAGGATAACAAATTGTACCATTCAAGTATCTTACCACGTATCTTTGAAGCGGGGCTCTCTATAGCTGTGTGTCCTCCCTAGTGGTAACGTCGTACACATCTTCGATGACATCTTCCTCTGAGTCCTCGTCAATCGCCTCCTCAGTGTGCGGGGGCTTGATATGTGTCCTCGTAGACCTGTGAAGCCACCGTAGGTACTCGTCGAAGGTGTGCTGGTCATGTGGAGGACCCGCATGGACCGGATGTTGTACCCTGTTCTACCACAAATGGATGTGCGCGCTGTGTGTCACACGCCAATCCTTGGTCTTGTACCTCTTCCTGCGGTCGTACCTGCAACAAAATGATGTTAGTTGTACCACACACACCTCTGAATTGTAGCTTTGTTATTAATCGATAACGCACCCATGCAATCCTTGGTTGGTAGAGTAAAGCGGTGGTGGGTAGCCTGTCATTCTTCTAAACTGTCTGCAGACCCTGATGGGCAAGTGAATCTCGACCACATGGAAGAAAATAAGAGGGACGTCGCAATGATACTCGTCTAACTCGTCCCTAGTGATAGGACTCAGAGAGTCCTGGAGCTCCGGAACATCCCAAGGACACCAATACACCTGAAATTTCATAATTGAGTTAGGTTGTGATATAGTGTACATCGAACAAGACACAGGTATGATAGTAAAGAGAGCGTAACCTAGTGCTGTGTCATGACGTCAAGACCGTTCGTGTACTCCCTGTACTTGCGCCTCTCATTCCCTCTAACTAACTCTGCTTCCGTCTAGATACACAGAGCTATAGGGAGTGTATCCTACCCGTTCCATCGCTGCATTGAACACATTAATGAATTAGCCATTAATAATATCATCATATGTAACTACCTTGAAGAATATAGTGAACCGAAGTACTTACCGGTAAACCATTATTAAGGGGCCTCCCAACAGGCCATCGTTCCCAACACCAAACCTGGAGTAGGTAGGAGCAACCCCCAAGGTTCGCATATCCTAAGGTGCAACGGCAGGCAACGCATAGCTGTCGATACGTCCATGCTAGGACTACGCTGCCCCAGCTGTACACCGCTATGTTCTCTCACGGCTGGCGTAGTATGTCAAGGAAGATCTAGCTGATGGTGTTGCCCGAGGCGTCTGGGAAGAGGAAAGCACCAAGAAAGTGCCAGAACCACACTCGAGCAAACCTGTCGATCAGAGCCTCCTCAGCTTGTGGGTCCAAGTAATCAAAGCGCTCTATGATCCAGGACATAGAAACACCAGAACTTTTCCTGAAATTGACCAAAGAAAATGAGACCCAATGGTTGCAGGAAAGCAATGCAAGTATTAAATAGGCTTGAATTACTCACTTATTTTTCTTGGAAGACTCGTCGTCCGGTGGAAGAAAGCCAGTAAACTGAGCCACCAGCTCCCTCCAATGATCGTTGTCAACTATCCCTGTCGCTGGAAGTCCCCCCAACCGAAGGCCTAAAATAGCCTTTATGTCCTGTATGGTCAAGGTCATCTCACCACAAGGTAGGTGGAATGTGTGGGTCTCAGGCCTCCACCTGTTATAAGAATAGAACGACTGTTAGTTGCCTCAAATTTGTTACAAGAAAGTTTACGTACAAAGAATGCACTCGCACCTGTGAAAGGTCCTTATGTGGTTTTGGTAATTGAGTGACAACCTAGGTGGACTAATTGTGTTTATGTGAGATACACAGGTGATTAGTCCATAGGTACATGTGTACGAGCAACATATGCCATGAAGGAGAAAATGGCTTAGAGATGTTGCAAAGCTCACACATGTGATGATGAAGGAGCTCATTGCAAATGAGACATGACATTGAGTCATGTGATCAAGGTGGAGAAGATCAAGACATGACTTGGCTTGATGGACCGGTTGCAAGCGTGAAGGGCAAGTTGGAGGCTTTGGAGTGATGCATCGCGTGGCGGTGAAGCTTGAGCAAGACTTGGAGCCGACGGACGAAGGCAACGGTGAAAAGCAAGTGAAGTCAAGATCGATGAACCAATATGATCACGTGATGATATGAAGTGGATCATATCATTGTTAATCATGTTGGTGCATGTGTTGCATCGACATTGGAGGAGATGGAATGGAATGCGCAAGGCAAAGGTATAACCTAGGGCATTTCATTTCACCGGTCATAGGTGTGTAAAGAAGTTGATGACCGGGTTTAGGATAGATGGCCGTACTATCAAGAGAGGCAAACTTATTTGCATATCGGTCATCTAGTGCCACTCGAGTGATCTAACTTTACATCGTCACTAGGATTGAGTGGCGTGGCAAGTTGAGTGGCTAATCCTTTGGAAAATGATTGTGAAAATGCTAACACACATACACATGGTGGTATACACTTTGTGGTGTTGGCACATTTGTAAAGGAGAAGAAGTTGGAGTTGATATGGATTAACTCAGTGAAGAAATGGAGGCGAAAGGAGAAACTTCACCGGCGGAGTGTCCGCCCGTAGAGTGCGGACAGTCTGACGGTGCCACCGGTGCCCTGTATAGAAAAGACAAGGTTTCGCAAAGTGCACCGAACGCTAGTCACGCAGTGACCGGACGCTGGGGTCCTGCGTCCGGTCAGTGGCGGCAGAGAGCGTGCAGGCGTCGGTCTTCGACCGGACGCTGGCGCTAAAAGTGACTGGACGCTGGTAGGGTGCGTCCGGTCAGGATGATGTATGGTGACGTAGGCGATGCAGAGAAGGAGGAGAAGGCCCGGACACTGATGTTGTGTCCGATCGTGATCGACCGGACACGTCCGGTCGCGACTAGTACCTTACTGGAAACTACCGGACGCTGGGGTTGCTGCGTCCGGTCACTTTGAGCGCTGCGTCCGATCATCACTTGACCATTGGGATTCGGCGCTCAGTATTTGAAGAGAGGGGACACGTGGCATGCATCGCACTACCGGACGCTGGGGTCCTGCGTTCGGTCGATCTGAGCAGAGCGTCCGGTCATCTCGAGTTTTGCCGAGTGAAGGGGTAACGGCTATTTTAGCCCTTGGGGCTATAAAAGGAGTGTGTGGCCAGCCTTGGGCTGGTTGCTTAGCACCCCCACGCCTATGTGGCTTTTGTGTAGGAGTGCTTGGATGCCCTCTAACTCACTTGTGCTTGGAAGAGTGCGAATCGATTACGAGTGAGTGTGATTCTAGTGCGTTGCATTATGAGATTGCATCGAGTGGTACTAGGTGATTGAGTTGTAAGCTGGTGGTGCTTGTTACTCTTGGAGGTTGCCACCTCCTAGCTGGTGGTGGTCTCCGTCGAAGCCCACAAGATGCTTGTGCGGTGCTCCGGAGAAGAGCTTTGTGAGGGGCATTGTGCTCACCCCACGGGAGCCGTGAAGAGCAACTCTAGTTGAGCGTGTCATTGAGCTACCCTCACTTTTGGGGTAGGTTCTTGCGGTGCCCGACGTGCGGGCTTGGCGGGTGATGCCAATTAGCCGCCGAACCACCAAGTGAGCGGTCGACACAATGGGGACATAGCGTGTTGGCAAGCACGTGAACCTCGGGAGAAAATCACCGTGTCAACCTTGTTCTTCCCGTTGGTTTGCAATCCCCTTACACAAGCTTGTGATTACTTTTATATACATTGTGCTTGTGTAGTTGCTCTTGTAATTAGTTAGCTTGTGTAGCTCACTAGTTACCTTCTTGCTTGTGTAGCATAGAAGTAGCTCCCTTACGTGGCTAATTTGGTTTGTGTAACCTTGTTAGTCACATTGCTTAGTTTGTGTAGCTAAGTATTTGCGCTCTCTAATTTGGCATTTGTTGCCTTGTTATTGAGCATTGCTAGTGAGCTTAGTTGGCTTTGAGCTTTTGCTTACTAGCATGTGTAGGAGCCCCCTCATTGCTTGAAATACTAGTGGCATAGGTTTGTGTGACCTTGCTCCTAGAATTGGTTAGGTGAGCTCTAGCTAGCCCGACACCTTTGTTGCTTAATTAGTATCTTTGCAAGGTGCTAGAGAACATATATAGAGGGGTGTAGTCTTGGCTAGACCGATAGTTTTAATTCCGCACTTGTTTCGGTTAGCCGACATGATTAACGGCTAGTAACGACTATTCACCCCCCTCTAGTCGCCATCTCGACCCTACAACCTACCTACAGCTGTAGTAAGTAGTGCTGGGTCAAGGGACGGAAGACCGTGGTTGACAACACGGATAAGCTCGAGGAAGCCGGCACGCCGTATGTACGGTGCATAACGCTCGTCCCACTAGTGCGCCCTACTGTGTGTGCGGGGCCTCAAAGTAGGCAAGGCCACCTCTGCGTCATTGTCACTCAAGATGTGTGCTCGGTGCTGGTCGTCGTACTCCACCTCAAGAATGGGGTACAACGGGTGCTAGTGGGAGGGGCCATCCTGTTACAAATTGATAAACAAAGCATTAGAGTATTCAAATTAACAAAATTTAAATTAACATTATGTAGCATTACAAAATTTAAACTACTTGTTATGCAATACGAACACATTATAAAAGCACATGTATATATTCAAAGTAACATTAACAGACATATCACACACTAGTAACATAAACAACTTCACTAGGAATATAAGCATTTGACGAAACTTCATGAAGTCATCAAAATCGATGTATCACGCACTAGTAAGTACCGACATTTGTAAACTAGTATCTACACCCAAAATCCCTAACTAAATAATAAATACCTAATCAATCCCTAAACCCTAAATCCTAACTATACTAGAACACACAACCTCAAACCTAAAAACTACCTACGTAAATCACAAACAAATTCACTAACCTAACTATCCTAAATCACTATCCTAAACCCTAACTATCCTAAATCACTAACTATCCTAAATCAATAATAATCAAAATAATATGAAATCGAGAGGGAGGTACTTTAGGAGCGGGTGGCCTTGACGCGCCGGCGTTCGTGGCGCGACTGGCGTAGGCGCTGCGCGGCGAGAGTGGCCGGGCGCAGCGTGGGTGGGCGGGCGTGGGCACGGGCGCGTGCAGGCACTGGCGACGGTGGGGCACGTGCGGCTGGCGGCTGTAGCACCCGGTTTTAAAGGCAAAATCAGATACACACTATATGTGAGCCCAGGAAGTCAAATCTCACATATAGCCACAAATAAAGGTAATATCAAAAGACAATACTTATTACATAACGTATTAGTAAAAAGGAAAATAACCTCAGAGTATAGACAGTGGAAAGACAACTCCGATCTTCAGGCGAAGACTCCAAATCCATAGGGACGACTGACTGGTTGACCACAAGCCTAACTTCTCCAAACCAGCAATCTGGTACCTATCCGGGATTTTTATCCAATGTATAGAAAAGTAAAGCAAGCGTAAGTACATGTCGTACTTAACAATTATATCATAGGGTTCATGAGGCTCAAAAGGCTGACGCTGGTTTACCGCGATTAGCTTTAATAGGTCATCTTTTTAAGCAATTGAGTGGCAAAGAATATATCATTCCCATAAACACATGATCAGGTAAACATGAATAATGTATAGCATAAACAATTGATCATTAGCTTAATTATCCATTAGTGATCATCTCTATTCCATAAGGGTCCAAGGCCGCTCGTGACCGTGAGCACGGCTGTTATAACAGTTTTACACTTTGTAGAGGTTATACACTTTCACTGTGAGTCGTGATTTACCCTTTCACCCGAGGTAGCTAATCTCTTGACCCACTTCCAAGGAAGGTCGGCAGGGTTCACTATGAAGCCTTTCAAAGGTTTGTCTAACAAGTTAGGGTCGTTAGGCGTATGTGACCCAGCTCTAGGAGTGGCACGCGTGGGCATCGCAGCACGGTACACACAACCTAGCAGAAAAGGAAACATACCCTTATGCGCCATAAAGGTAACCACTAACAAGCTAGAAAAGGTCCTTATACTGAGCTAAAGCCAGAGCCATATGGCCCTCACAGCTGTACTGTAAGTCCCGGATGATCGCTTACAGATAAGTCCTTAGGGAGAGGAATCTGAAGTATTTAGAAAGTAGCTAAATACTCCAGCCCCCTGTTTCCATGTTGCTAAAAAGTCATATTTTAATGTTTATTGCATATACCATTAGTCAAGTTACAAAATCATGGTTTTGATTAAGCACTAGCAAAAACTACCCAATGCAATATCCCAAAAGTATCAAGGTACAAGATATCAAATATCTAGGATATCCTTAATGGCAACAAGGTAGACACATGCAATATGAATTAAGTGATTAAATGTGAATAGGTAACAAGGATGGTCCCATGCTATACTTACCTTACACACCGATCCTTCGGTACGCTTTAATCTTCACGTCCTTCTTCTTCTTCTGGATCACCACGTGTATCTCTCCGACTGGACGTAATCGTAGAACACCACACAAACATCCATACACATACATGCATAGCATACAATTACATATATATCAGAACAGTACACCAATCATAGAAAAATAAGTAAAAGAGCTTGAAACACGATTCTACGTATCGCTACGTACACACAGTTGCGAGAAGCACGCTAATCGGAGCTACGGTTGAAAAGTTACAACTACCGAGAGATTTGCTTTATACATGGAAAAAGGAAACTATAGGCTTTGTTTATGTTAACCATATGAATTCATATATAAAAGATATTTTATAAATAATATAGATTAAATTAAGTCAATTTTAGCTTTAAATTATAAAACAAAAGTAAAACAAATATATTTTATGTATAAAACCCAGTTACATAATTATTAATCAAGATATGTTTTAAACCATATTATTTTAGAAATAACAATATAATAAACACTATTACTATTACGTAGATCTCGTCGTTATGAAACAAACGCAACTTGAACGGACTATTTTGGAATTAAAATGAATAAGTTATGATTTAAACAAGTTTTCCTATAGTTAAATAATCAATTAAATCTACCCATGAATTTGAAATATTGGAAACATGCCTAACAGTTGTATAAACATGTAGAAAACGTAAATACGGTCCTAACGCAACTCGAATGGGTCAAATCGGACTTAAAACACATAAGTTACGCATGAAATAAGGTTCAGCGGCATTTCTGTAGATAACTCGAACTCATTTTTAAATTAAAACAATTAAAATATGAATTTACACTGCTGCTGGACTGCGCGTACTATTTTTGGAAAATACAGAGGCTAAAATGGAAGAAAACAGGACCTAAAAGAAATCATTTTAAACTGAATCGGACTACGGGTTAATTCACTAGAAACCGAGGGGTTTTACTGCAAAACGTGCATGACTGACCGGATGTTTGACTGCAGCTGCTAACCGGGCGAACGCGTGGTAGCACGCGATTGGTGTGATGCACCACGTGTGCGTGGGCGCATGCTGACGCAGCGCCGTGGGCCGAGTCCACAGCCCACGGTGGACCGGTTACACAACGAAGGGGTACGGGCTTATCGTGGTCGTCCACGTCAGATCTGACGGTGCAGGCGTGTACGGGGGTAGCGGGTCGCCGGGGAAGAAGCACATGACGGCGGCGCCATGGCCGGCGGCTCAGGATCTCGCCGATGTGGCGTTCTAGCGCGCTAATTGATGAATAGATGGCATTGGGAGGACGAGTAGCTCACCGTGATTCGATTGGAAAGGAGCGCGGCGTCCGGGGAGGCTTCGAAGCAGGTCGACGACGGCGACGATGGCTGGAGAGAGAGAGGGCTCGGGTGAGATGGAATCGAAGCAAATCAGGGCCAAACCGAAGAATTGACGGTACCTAAGGCTTCGGGGGAACACGGCGGAGCTCTAGGGGACGTCGGCGACGGCGGTTGAGCTCAGGAACGGTGGATTCGCCGGCAACAGTGGCGAGCTTGAGCGTTGACAGAGGAAAGGGGAGAAGGGGAGATGCGGCTCGGGCTTTATAGGCGAGCGGCGGGCGGTAGATGGAAGGGGAGCGGGGCGGATTGGCTGCTTGCCTTGTAGGAGCGCCGGCGCAGTGGCTTGCCGTTCGTGGCGCGCCATCGCCGGGAGCAAGAAAGGAAAGAGTGGGGAAGAAAGGAAAGGAAGAAGGAAGGAGCGTGTCCGGCTGACGGACGGGACCCACGGGGCAGTGAGGAAAGGGAGAGAGCGGTGGGTGTGTGCGGGTGAAGCCGAGGCGGGCCGCGGGAAAGCTGGGTCGGTGACTTGCGCGCGCAAAGCAGTGGGCCGCCGAGTTGGGCCGCGCAGTGTAGGCCAATGCTGGATGGGCCGTGCGCGGTAGTAAGGAAGGAAGGGGAGGAAAGGGAGAAGGCTGCTGGGCCAGCCAGCAGGCCAGCAGGCCAAGTGGAGGAGGAAAAGAGTGGGCCGGTTCCGAGGCTGGGCTGAATGAAGAAGATGAAGTTTTTCCAAATTAAATTCTTTTCTATTTCTAGTTTTCAATTCTAAGCTAAATTCAAATCGAATTCAAGTATAGTTTCAAATATACTTCCCTATTCAATAAAAATAGACAATTTCGTTAGGCTTTCCAAGATAAACTTTACAGCTTTTAAAATACTTTTATTTTCTAATTTTCTTTTCTTTCGTTTCTTTTATTTCAAAGCCATTTTCAATTTCATTTCAAAAGCATTTTAACCATTTTGACTTTTTAATTAAAACCACTCAACCAATAAAATCAAATGCAATGGCATATATGGTTAAACATGTTGCTACCTTATGATGTATTTTAATTTAATGAAAATTTTTATTTTCCTATATTTTATGTGCACAAAAATTCATAAATAATCATTTTGGCTTTATTTCAAAAGAGGCAATTTTTTGGGTGTTACAACGGCGGGCGATGCGCGACTGCGGGCGGGCGGGCAGGGGTGCGTGCAGGCGGGCGCCCTCGCCCGCGATATTTATTTGGCCCAGCCGCGCCATGCTCCGTCGCGCGGTAGTGCCGCGTCAAGATCGGTGGCGCGGCAGTGCCCTGCCACGTCAACGGCCGCGAGTCTGGTCGTCGCCATGTCAGCCCGCTGCCGCGCCACCATGCATGGCGAGGCACAGGTATTTGGTCGCGCCAGGGCAATAGGTGCAGCTAAAAGTGTTAGTTTAAAAAAAACAGACAGTGTTAGATTTAAAATTAGTTATAAAAAAGTGTTAAAATTAAAAAAATTCTTCCCAAACGGGCAACCTCCTCGCGCGTTATCTATGTCCAATTTTTTATTATTATTTTCAGATGGGGAGCGAACTCTCCAGAACCATTGTGCATCGCGAGCCCACCACAAATGCGGAAATATCCCGTGCCTAATCAGTAATCACCGTCCCACGCCGGATCCGACGGTGGCCAGCGACCCAGACCCCCACGCCGCCCACCCCTGTCTCTCTCGCTTTGTCTCCTCGCACCGCCTTAACCACGCCGCCACACCCGTTACTAATCTTCCGATTACTGCGCCACCTGCGAGGCCCTTCTCCCTCTGACAACCAAGAAAACCGCCGAGGCACCATTATTTGCCTTCCTCCTCTCCCCCATCGTCTGCCTCTCCTGGTTTCTTTCGAGTTGAGAGAGAGAGAGAGTGGCCGAGACGCCGAGTAGTAGGGTTCAAGAGGATCTTTGGCCGTTGGAAGCATTGCGCTCGGAGAGGGGTGGCGCTGGTGGTGCCTTCGAAATATCTTCATGCCTCCACTAGGCCCTCGGGCTTTTGGGGCATCCGCCGGATTCGATTTCTTGGGGATTCCGTCTTTAGGCTAGCTGGTGCTTGTTAGCGGAGGGAGAGGCTGGTCGGGGCTACAATGGTACGTTTCAATCCCTTCGCTCGCGGTTCCTCCGCCTGTCTTTGTTAATTACTGCTTCTTCCCGAAAAAAATGGTGGACCGGGCGAATTTGGTTGCCGATGTCGTCCCGGAGCCGACAGACGAATTCTTGCGGACTGGTTGTGCGTGGACACCGGACATTTGAGCATGGTCCCCGCCTTGATTTGGATGGTCCCGGATTTTGGCGTTCACTATTGGAGGAGCATTTTGTCTTGTACTATTTCCTTTAGTTTTTGTACTCTGGCATTGAATCTATGGAGTATGGGCATCGACTTCCCATCTATGCATTCGGTGTGGACTCTATTAGAACCATGATTAGTGGAGTCAAGTACATGCCTCCGCATGTCATTAGCCTACAGATGGGCCAATAGAGCATCAGGTGCTACCTTTGCAACAAACAGAGCAACTTTCTTTTGTTCCTAACTTTGTAGTGAGGCGTGCAAATGAAGTATGGTTTAATTTCTACATATTGGTCTTGTTCAAAATAAATCCTGACACAAAACAACTACAGTTTAGTTGATAAAATGTGAAAGCTTGCTGACGTGAGTGGTTCATTGTCGAAAATAATCAAACAGTACTTAATAGTTACTAATGATAGCAGCCCCGATGATTAAGGTTAGGTATCAACATGTGTTTGTAGAAAAGTTTGTATCACTATTTTTTGTTCATAGTATCAAGAAGGTAAAGTATGGGGAAAGGACTAGGACTTGTGTAGGTCAGAGTGATGGGTCAGTTAAATAGGGAGGCAAGCTTTGAGGAGGTGTCAAGGAGGTGCTAAGTAAATGTGCAGAAGATGGTGAGACTCTAGGAGGTGGTGAAGATGTGCGAGAGCCATTTATTTACGCGAGCCCTAGAGGGGAGGCATAAGAGGCATTTGTGTGTGTGTGTGTGTGTGTGTGTGTTGCATAGTTTGTTTGTTACATAAATACTTTCATGCTGTAAAAGTAGCCTTCGGTGCCTGGAGTCTTGTTTGGCTCTTCAGGCTGTGGTTTTGAATCTGACTTGCAACGGAATTCAATGAAGGGGCTTTATGATGGAAAGTAAAATATTATTTAAGGTGATCATAAATTGGCAAATGGAAGAGTGGGGGATCATCTTGATGATCGTGGAGGATGCTCAAAGTTGTAGCTTCAGGTCAGGTCCTCTAGACGCCGGCGGGGGAGTAGGCAGAGGTGGGTGAAGGCATGAGGGCTGACGGGGGAGAGGCAGAGGGCGCTGGCAGGGAAGAAGCAGGCGGAGGCTGAGGCGGAGGCGGAGGCGGAGGCATCAACAGGGTAGAGGCAGGTGGAGCTGTAGGCAGCCAAGAGCCCAGGCGCAGGTGGTGGTGGAGGCGCTGGCGGTCGAGAGGCGGGGGCAGAGGCAGGAGCCAACGAGGGAGAGGCGAGCGAAAGCGAGAGCCTAATAAAAAATAGCCCTCGCAGTGGAAAAAACGGGAGCCATATATACTATAAACCTAATGGGCCTGCTAAGGGTGGGCCAAATTCTTCCCACCATATAAATTTCTTGGGCTGACTCGGTTAGTCGTTTGGATGGCCTTATCAGACGACTAATCATGATTAGTCATCCATTAGTCGGACAACTAATTTTGTAGTCGAGGTAATCGTATCGAGGACCCTTATCTAGCCTCATGTGACAATAAGGACGACTAATCATGCCTCATGATCTTTTTGAGCTTTGTATGGTAGAGTGTTTCCATTTGTATGTGATATCATGACTGCAAAGTTAATAGAATAGCAGATGCACAAGTTACTTCCTTTGATTGTCGATATTATTAGAATACAAATAGTCTAGAATGTGATAAGTCTAGAATGTGATAAGTCTTATACGAAGAGTCATGTATCCCCTATATAAACTCTTGTTCAATGAATATAAAGTGCTCAGTCTGGCAATAATCATTCTATCATGGTATCAGAGAGAAACCGATCCTCTCCCTCTCTCTAACTCTTCCTCTCCACCTTCTCTTCCCTGTGTGCGCCTCTGCTCCTCTTCTCATGGCCGATGATGACACCTAGGCTGCCGCTGCTCTGGCAGCAGCCATAGTTGCTGCTCTTCCCCCACCTCCCGCTCGTCCGTGGTCCAATCCGTGGAGCGGCTCCTTCCAAATGTGGCCGATGCCGGGCCAAGGTATCCTCGGTGCCCACCCAGGCGCTGGCTCGTTCCAGGCGCCTCGTCCACCACTTTCGGCTGCTCCACTGGGTGCTGCACAGGCACATCTTGCTGCTCCACTGGGTGCTGCTGCTTCCCCGCCCAGTTACCTCTACAGCGCTTACCCGTCCTACGGTCTTGGCAGTACCCTGGACCCGTCGGCTTCCTGGAATCAGGCTGCTCTGGCAAATGTCTTCAACACAATGACTCTACAGCAGCCCGATGCGAACTGGTATATGGACTCGGGTGCGTCCTCTCATCTTTCTTCATCTTCTGGTAATCTTTCCAATATCAGCCCCTCTCTTCACTCCAATTCTAATATACTTGTTGGTAATGGCACCCGTCTACCTATTACTTGTTCTGGCTACACCTTACTTCCAAATTCACACCGTCCTTTTCACCTTTCTAATGTTCTTGTGTCACCTCAACTCATAGCTAATCTCATTTCCGTTCGCAAATTTACCACAGATAATTCATGTTCAGTTGAATTTGATCCTTTTGGTTTATCTGTGAAGGATCTCCAAACCAAGACGGTGCTCCACCGCTGTGATAGCTCTGGGGATCTTTACCCACTCCTTCCGACGTCCACTTCACATCCTCGTGTCCTGCTCGCTGCCCTGGAGACCATTTGGCACCGGCGATTGGGGCATCCCAGCAACCAAGTTCTCTCCCGCTTGCGAATAAATAATTCTATTTCTGTAATTCCTAGTGAGCATGACACCTCTTTGTGTCATGCCTGTCAGTTGGGTCGTCACACTCGTTTGCCTTTTCCTACTTCTATGTCAAGAGCATCTAAACCTTTTGAATTAATTCACTGTGACTTGTGGACGTCTCCTGTTATAAGCATATCCGGTTCCAAATACTACCTTGTGTGTTTGGATGATTTCACTCATTACTTGTGGACTTTCCCACTTAAACTGAAATCTGAAACATTCAACACTTTGCGAAACTTTCATAGCTATGTGCTCACTCATTTCCATTGTCGTGTCCAATTTATTCAAAGCGACAATGGTCGCGAATTCGACAACAATGCTGCTCGCTCTTTTTTCCTTCAACAAGGTATTCATCTTCGTCTTTCTTGCCCTCACACATCCCAACAAAATGGCAAAGCCGAACGTGTCATTCGATCCATCAATAACATCATGCGCACATTGTTGTTTCAAGCATCTATGCCACCGGCATATTGGGCTGAATCACTTCGCACTGCTACTTATTTATTTAACCTTCACCCCACCAAAACTCTTCAAAACCGCACCCCACACCAAGCTCTTTTTGGTACACCACCCTCCTACGCTCACCTCCGTGTCTTTGGGTGTCGTTGTTACCCCAATCTTTCTGCCACTATGCCCCATAAACTTGCACCACGCTCTACAGAATGTGTTCTTCTTGGCTTTCCTGATAACCATAAAGGGTATCGTTGCCTTGACCTCACCACCAATCGAGTGATCACCTCCCGTCACGTGGTCTTTGATGAGCAACAATTTCCTTTCACACGTGACTCACCGGCACCATTGAGTGCCTATGATTTTTTGGATGATACAGATGTTGATCCGGTGATATCCGGCGGCTTCCCAGCAGTGCCTTCTAACTCTGCTGGCCCACCGATGGCTTCGCCAGGCGCTGGTCCAGTTGTGCCTTCAGCTGCTCAACCAGCTGCTGTACCTCCACATCATCAAGGCACGACTTCCAGCCAACCGCGACAAGGGCAGGGATCAGGTGCAGCACCCCTTCCTCTTGTCTTTCAGGGCCAAGATTTGGCTCCTGACAGCCCTGTCAATGATCTGGGCCACCAGTCCGGTACGTCTGCTGGAGGCCTGCACTATCGACCTCCGGTTATGCAAGTATACACTCGCCGACAGGAACCTCCTGGAGCACCACCAGTGCCTGCAGATCAACCACCACTAGTGCCATCTCCTGCGCTGCCCAGCACCACCTCCACTGTCATCCCTGCTGCTATGCGCTCCTCAAATGCGCCGATTGTGCCTGTCCCTCCCACCATCAATCAGCACGCCATGCAAACCAGGGGCAAGTCTGGCATCAGCCAGCCACGACAGCAAGACGGGCAGGCTTACTGCAATCTGGCAGCGGCTTCCAAAGATATTAGCTTGCTTCCAAAAACATATCGTGGTGCTCTTTCTGATCCGAATTGGAAGCGTGCCATGGAGGAGGAATATGGTGCCCTCATTGCTAATCAAACATGGGACCTTGTGCCACCGCCTCCACATGCTAATATTGTTTCCGGCAAATGGCTATACCGTCACAAACTAAATGCTGATGGGTCTTTGGCAAGATACAAGGCTCGTTGGGTTGTGCGCGGCTTCTCTCAACAACACGGCCTTGATTATGATGAAACCTTCAGTCCAGTGGTCAAGCCTGCAACAATTCGCACGGTATTATCACTTGCTGTCTCCAGTGATTGGCCTATTCATCAACTGGATGTCAAAAATGCATTCTTACATGGTACTCTCAACGAGACTGTTTATTGCCAACAACCACCTGGGTTTGTTGACCCTTCTCGTCCTAATTATGTGTGCAAGCTCAACAAGGCTCTATACGGTCTTAAACAGGCCCCGCGGGCTTGGTATAGTCGCTTCCAGGCGTTCATTACTTCTATTGGTTTTCAGGCTTCTCAATGTGATACTTCACTTTTCATATATACTCATGGTACGGATATGGCATATCTTCTACTGTATGTGGATGACATCATTTTGACAGCTTCATCCCATCATCTTCTTCAACATATTATTGGCTCCCTTCAGCAGGAATTTGCCATGACTGATCTTGGCAATCTTCACTATTTCTTGGGAGTTTCTGCTGAACGGTCATCCACAGGTCTTTTTCTGTCTCAAGCTAAATATGCTGCTGAAATCCTGGTCAAGGCAAACATGTCATCATGCAACCCTTGCCAAACTCCACTTGAGGTTCATTCAAAGCTGTCCTCCCAAGATGGACCACCAGTTGCTGACCCTACATTATACCGCAGTCTTGCTGGTGCCTTACAATACTTGACTCTCACACGGCCGGACATTGCTCATGCCGTTCAACAAGTTTGCCTGTATATGCATGATCCCAGGGAGTCGCACTTTGCTCTCATCAAACGCATTTTGCGATACATCAAAGGCACTATGGACTACGGCCTTGCTCTTTCTCGCAGCCGATCTCATGAGCTAGTGGTTTACTCAGATGCCGATTGGGCTGGCTGCCCAGACACACGTCGCTCCACTTCTGGCTATTGTGTATTTCTTGGTGATAATCTTATATCATGGTCCTCCAAGCGCCAACACACCGTCTCGCGGTCTAGTGCTGAAGCTGAATACAGGGGTGTTGCCAATGCTGTGGCTGAGACATGCTGGATTCGTCAGCTCCTGAGTGAGCTTCGTCGTCCTTTAACACGTGCTACTCTTGTCTATTGTGACAATATCAGTGCCGTGTATTTGTCCACAAATCCAGTTCATCACCAAAGGACCAAGCATGTGGAGATCGATCTCCATTTTGTTCGGGAGCGTGTGGCCCTTGGAGCTGTCCGAGTACTTCATGTTCCAACGTCTCTTCAATATGCTGATATATTCACCAAGGGTTTGCCAACTGCTGTCTTCATCAATTTCCGCTCCAGTCTCAACGTTCGCTCATCTCCCGGTTGAGTCTGCGGGAGGGTATTAGAATACAAATAGTCTAGAATGTGATAAGTCTAGAATGTGATAAGTCTTATACGAAGAGTCATGTATCCCCTATATAAACTCTTGTTCAATGAATAGAAAGTGCTCAGTCTGGCAATAATCATTCTATCAGATATAAGTCCATATACATTTATTCCAAGTTTTTTTTAACTTCGACTATAATAAATATCTAAGATTTTTATAGTTTGACATCGCAAAATTGACATCACTAGATTAGTTATGAAAATACTATTGTCATATATTATCTCTTTTCATTAAATAATGTACTTTTGAAGATATCACTAGCCAAAGTTAATTTTTTTTTTGACATAGGACATATCTAGACGGACTTATGTTTGTGATTGGAGGAAGTGTTAAACTCTGATACCCAATTGGATACATGATGCTTGCTTTCAATGATATTTGCTGGTTTAGTCCACCTGCAAATGCTGTACTTAACGTAATACTTACCTGATACAAGTATGTTTTGGTGCCATCTTGCACTATTACTGCCGCAGCCGCGCAGCCATCTTTTCTTTCCAAATTAGTCATTATTATATTTTCATATGGTTTTTATAAACTAGGTTATATTCAGTATCAGACAAATGTTTCAATGTGATGTTTATCTAACTCCCAACATTCTAGTCCCTGTTACTAAACTATTTTTTATTTATATTTGGTTTGATATACTTGAGATCAGCTAGATTTTGTTGGCTGAGTACCTGGTCTTTACATCTGGTTTGGTTTCTAAATTTGCTGTGTTGAGCTTGCTTAAGTTTGAGATTGTACAAGTAACTATATTCTAGCTCACTCAAACAAAATCTATCTAGATGATGGCCTCACTGCTATGCTCACGCTAGATCAAACTAATTGTTACTATACACACAGCTAGATTCAATGGACTGGGCTATGGTTTTCCGAGACTTTAACTTCTAGCACTTGTGAACTATGTGGCCATTAAAAGGTTCAATGGAGGGCACCTATCTTGAGTGTTTCTTAATTTATGTTGCACACAAACAACCCATCCAAATGTTATTGGTTGCAACTGATCTTTAATCATCAATGACATACGCATCTAGTATATCATAACTAGTGAACTTGGATGTTGTATCAGAAAATATGATAATGCTATCAGACTATTTTATGGTTTAATAGTTTGTTAACTAACCCCTTGGCATTTCTGCAGAATGTTGTGTGTGAAGTGTGTGGAGCTATTGGTTTTGAACGTCTCCTGTTATGTTGCAGTGACTGCAAGGGAGGCCATACACACCAGTATGTGCCTTTTCATCCTAAGGATACCTGATTATTAACTTTGCAATAATAGGAACAAATAATTACCTGGTACCTCTGTTTTCTGAAGTGTGCTATTACCACTTGATATATAAAAAGCCGTATCTGTACCTTTGAACATATTTTGTTGAATCCAATATTTGTGTTTGCCTTGTTAATGGACATAGTCAACAATAGATTTCTTCTTTTTTTCCCCTCGAACTAAGCAGGAGAACTGCAGGTCATTTCATTAAGTAGAGAGATTTGTTCTCTTTTGAAAGTTTTTATCATAGATCACATTAAATGCGCTACTTCTGCAGTTTAGTTATGTTAGTACTACATGTTTAGCTTTCTTTTCTGAATCTAAAAGATAGGCCATCCTTTTCATGAATTCATCATTGGTGCAGGTACTGTTTGGACAAAGTTCTCTTTGATGCAACTTTAGAGGACTGGTTTTGTGATGAATGCAAACAACGGCATAATGAAGGTTCTCACAGCAGGTCTCTAGAGAAGGTGTCAAGTGAAAGGCCATCAAATCATGCTCGATTTGACTCTACATCACAGCAGCCAATTACCAAGAGACTGGAGTCAGCTACGGTTGTAGGGACATCGGGACAACGAAAAAGGAAGTCTACGGTTGTAGGTGCAAATCTAAAGAAAAAACATTCTTCTAGGGCAAAGTCTTTGCGAAAGAAGTGCATTAGGAACAAGTCAAATATGAGAGGCAAAGGCATCAATAGAAGAGGTATAAGGTCTAAACATTCTTCGAATTGTACAGAGCAGTTGAACCTCTCAATAGGACAGGTTGGCTCAGCTTCGTTATCGAAAGGTGTTAAGCAGCCTACCCCTGTAATTGTGAATGCCCTGGGTTATACATTAGGAGACACTGGTCAATCTCATGTGTTTAAACCATTGGAAGGGTTAGTCCGCAAATCAATGCAAACTCCACAATCACTAACAACAGATCAAGCGTATTCAACTTCATCCTTAGAGATCTCTTCAAAAACTAAATTCGCTCATGAGGCTAGTGCTACAGAAGTTGAAATTTCTGATACTGTTCAAAACTTGAGAAAGGACAGCCCAAAAAAGCGTAGACGTCTCATTCTAACTGATGACGATGAAGATGAAGAAGAAGACAAGGCTGAAGACGTCCAGCAGGGAAATGTCAATCATCAACCTCTTAAGTGTAATGAACCAATGGTGAGGCATCGGATAAACACTGAATATTATGTGGAAGAGGCTGTACAAACTGGCGACATAAATGACCAAAATCTCATAAATGGTGGGCCAATGAAGCGGAGGAGAAGATACATAGTTGAAAATGAAGATGAAGAGGATATCGAAGGTGATGAGTATGCTCTGAACAATGCCTCAAAGTGGTCTTCAAATGACAGTGCAAAGATGGCGTCACTAACTCCAGTTGCAGCTGACCATTGTCACCAATCCAGACTATCTGATTCAGAACGTGCCGATCAACAATATCATATTTGTTTGCAACCCCTTGATGAGCCTGTTTGGAGGTATGTTAGATGATCTTTTTCTTCTCTGAAACAAAGTAATATTCTTGTATAACATGTGATGAATTGTACAATATTTTTTCTTCTCTGAATCATAGTAATATTTGTTTGTTCTTTGAAAAAAGTGATATTCTTCTTTTTTGTATAAAAAATGTGATGCATTCTTTTTTAATTTGAACAGTGGAGTCTTTAAGATAGACAGCGAAGTGTTTCTTAAGTTGGATGCGCACTTGTCAAACAAAGCGTGCCAGAGAGTTCATGAATTGTCAGGATTGTTGCAGCAAGTAGTTGAAGTAAGGACGCTCTCTCGGTTGCAAGCCTGGCCAGAGAGATGGATATCTTCAGGACCTACTGATGAAAACATTGGGTTATTTTTCTTCCCACATAGTCCGATGTGTGTTTGCCTGTCTAATTATTTCCTCTTCCCATACTCAATGTGATTGTGGATTACTGATATTGTCATTTCATTCCAGGCAAAATGAGGACTTAAGCAGACTTAACAGAATTATCAAGAGTGATGATGCCTTACAGGTTACTGTTGGCATTGCGGAGTTACTGATATTCCCCTCTGTCCTATTACCAGAACAATATCATCGTAAGTGTCGCAGCTAGAGAATGCCATCCCCACACACACACACACACCCCACCCTCCAAAAAAAAAATTGCTATGCAAACACCTGTTTCTTTTCATATTTAAAACCCTTTTCATATGAACCAGCATTGCTTGCTTTTGATATTTCCTTGTCTTATATTGGAATATTTTGCTGACCTTTTCCTATTACTGATCAAATTCTTTTGAACTTCAGTTTTCCAGGGGAAGCACTACCTGTGGGGAGTGTTTAGGCAAAGAAAAGATATTCTTGACAATGCTGTTCATGTTGAAGAGCAAGATGGTTCAGCGCATGCGACAGGGGAAGGGCAACATCAAGAACATAATCTTTTGGACCAACAAGATGAAGCATTGTATGAGGTATCGGACAAACAAACTTTTGATGTGAAGCATGTTGTGGATGCTGAGGATCAGCTGCAGGTGAAGGGTCACCCTGAGGTACAAAATCACACTATGAAAGTTGCCACGAGTGAAGGCATTACCTCACTTAGTAGCAGTTGGTCCCCTGCTAAGCCGGACTCTTCAAAAGCTGGATCAAACAGCTCTGTGCATCCAAGAACTGAGTGTAAATTACATGCTCCTGGAGATGCGGAGCAGCAAGAAGACTTCACCTCTTCACCTCAGTGGGATGCCACAAGTATTACCAAACAATCAAGTGCTGATATACCTGTTGAGCATGGCAACCAACAAGCCCACCCAGACTCAGAACCTTCCACCACAAAGCTTTTTGGATTTGTCGCTGCCCGGACACCCAGATCTCAACAACTCATCCAGGAGATGGTCAATGAAGGTGCAGTGTTATTCCCAGTGCCAGAAGTGATTGCAATGACTGATTCTGTCACAGGCAGCAGCACTGGAGTTGTGTCTTCTACACTGAACCCTGACGCCAAGTGTGAGGCCTCACAGGCCTTTGATTTCGTGTCCGTGGGACATGGCGAGCCTGGCGTGGATTCTGAAGCCTGCCTGGAGCTGTTTCCGGTGCGTCAGGAACAGATTGGATGGTCTCCAAGGGCAGAAGTTAGTGGGGAAGTGGACCTTAACTTGAGTCTTGGTAAGCGTCCACCAGCACCTTCCTCGCCACCACTGCTCTGAGACTTGCTTCAGAGTTTCAGGCTCTGTACAGGACTCATGGGCAGGCAACTTTTTGTTCATAATAGTAATGTAGTGTTGTGTCGCCTTGTCTCCCTAACTCCCAATGATGACTGGTTTTTCTCTGATCAGTGATTGCTACCATGGCCTGTAAATTTTGCAGTGCAGTGTAGGGATTTTTGTTGCAAGGGAGTCTGATGTAGTCCCAAACTGATGTTGGCAAAGGCCGTTTGTTCATTGTTGGAAACTTCGCTTTCAGTATGAGTACTTGAACTCTTTATAATTTGGGCACTTGTCTGTTGTCTGGCCTTTTGGCAACAATTGAATCAATAGGGCGAAATTGAGCATAATGTTTGTTAACTTTATTGGGACAAATAGTTTTGCTGAGAACTTGACATGTTAAGGCTTGTGCTTGCTGCCGCAGCGTGGCTAAACTGACTGCAGTGAGTGATACAGTATGAGTACTTGCTAACTTTGTCGGGAATTCAGGGGTGCTTTGTTTCAGGTGATTGTGGCTAAAATTGAGCGGGAGGTGAATTAGGACTTGCTCTCCAACTCTTTATGGTCCGAGCTGTTCTCTATGTTGGAAGGGGAGCAGCACTGGAGTTGTTTCTCCAGGTTGGAAGGGGAGAAGCAGTTGACTCGCCATATCACTACACTACATATATATGGGAATAAGGGCACTCGGGGAATCCTAAGTCTTGCCTCGTGATGATCCAATTTCGGCCTAACTTTTGCGAGAAATAAACAAATGCCAAATTCATGCCGAAATAGAAGTAGTAAACAGAGGTATTCATCTAACTCAACTTAGTGACGAAATTATTTGAATCATGGCCACATTATAACTTTTTTCATGACATTTTTTTTTGATGTAACAATATTTATCATGAATACTCATATTTAAGGCATAACATTTTCCTTGTGAAAGCTGAGACATTTTTTAAGTTACATCAATTCAAAAGCATTAAATTGAAATTACTAGTTGGATGGGAAAAAAATTGTTGTAGCTATTAGAAAATATGTTGAAAGGATTATGATATAAACATAATAGACTTAAAGCCAAGGAGAAAAACGGAAAGCAAAATATGATAGAACTGTTGGGTCGAAAGAGAAAATTGGTTCTATAACAAACACCGTTTTCAGAAAATAACATCGAAAGATGTCACGTAAACTACCATTACAAGAATAGTCCGTTAACTGGATCTAGCATTCCGTCACACATTTGGAGATAGCACCGTGATTAGTCATCCGTCCTTCCCTTCTTTGCCAGGCTGCGTGATAGACAATCAAATCCCCTTCTTCCTTGAGCAAAGAATCCACGGCGGGCTGGAGAGCTTGTCGTGAATCGCGGACGAGGGTGAGGCGGTGGCACTTGGGGCGCCAGTGGGCTGCTGCTGCTTGCTGACGAGGCCATGAGCGAGCTTCGATGGGCGTGTGCTGCCGGGCGCGAGCGCTGCAGCACGCAGGCTCCACCAAGTGCGAGCGCCGGCCGCCGGTGTGGGCTTTGCTGGGAGCAAGGACCGGACGCGGGGCACGAGCTCCACAGCGCGGTGGACGCATGACACAGCTGCTGGGCACGAGCTCCACAGCGTGGGGAACGTCCGGTCGTGTGGGCTGCCGAGCGCGAGCTCTGGTTTTGCGGGCCGCCGGGCTCCATTCTGTGCCACAGGAAAGCTGTGGAGCTCCGAGATGGACTCACACACTGCTTTTTGAACCTTTGACTTCCACGGAGAGAGAAGGGACACGACACAGGAGCATGTGGCCCTGTGGTAGATAATTAGGTATTTTTATGGTCAATTTAATCTAGAAATGAAATATCAGCAGGTTCGTGACGACATATATGTGCATGTGTATATCTCTAACAAATGCTACAACATGCAAATATGATATACTGATCGATACAGTAATAACGCAAAGTACAGTAATACAGATATAAGAGTGTACCCAACGGAGGGTCCCATGCCGAGGGCATCGGAGGCTCCATTCGCACCAGACATAGTGCGTTGCTCGAAGTCGTGGACCGCAGTCGATGCAGCAAGGTGTTCGCAGTGCAGTCCCACGAACGGTCAAGACAGCTCCAATCACGAGGAAGAAGATGGGTTCCGCGAGTGATCACCAGGAAGAAGACGTCGGACGAGCAGTCGTGGAATCGCTCCCCAAAAACCTAATCGCTGCACACCTCGTGCAAGGTTCGTAGGCGGACGAGGGTTCCAAAAGCATCTGCTCTCCCGCTATTCCGTGCGCGCAGAGGTGCGGGACGGGGAAAGCCAAAGAGCGGCTGAGATGTGGATTTTCAGGAAGCGAAAGGGAGAGAAGGACTGAACTTATGCCTACAGCGGGGAGGGAGAAGGCCAGCGGAGGAACTCAAGAGACGGAGACGGAGATACGAAAATACGGTAACTGGCGCAATCAACACGCCTCCACCATAAAGGAGAGAAACTCCCGTAATTATGTAGAATTAGTGACAAAATTCTAGCCACGCCCGCCTGTCCGCTCGGCCCACGCCCACGCCCACGCCCACGGCCTGGCCCGGCAGGCGGCGGCGCGCGCACGCGCGTGTGGCACTCCTATGTCCTTTTCTCAGATTCTCAATTAAGATGGATAATTTTTAACCAAATAAGCTGAGTAAACGTTCAGTCAAAATCTCATACGGTATTAAACCATACAACGCTTAATGTTACGCACCATAGAGTTTTATTTAATTTATTAAATATTATACGGGCCCAGCCCATAATATATCCAACAATCCCCACCAAATTCTAGGGCTTGTAACAAAGTAGTCTCAGAACCACATTTCTTTTATATACCAGTGTTTCGATGGAGACTGTTAAGTTGAACATCCATCTAGAGCAATAGTTTCACTCAGTCACAACTGAACAATGGACTAAGCCTTAAATTGACAGTTTTGTGTGAGGTGAATGTCACTAAAGTCCTTAGCTAATACTAGGCTGCAAAAGACATCCCCTCTATTTAAAGCATATAAGTCATACTCCAGTACCTTTCATGAGTATTTAGAGATCACTCAAATCTCATAGACTGTGACAAGCAGTCTGACTCATATAGGTGTGTTCCTCAAAAGATGTTCTGTAGGACAACATCTTTGCTTTAGCAAGCCACTTGAAACATATTAAGGTAAAAACCAACCTGCCTTACAGAAAGAAAAGATATGCATCAGAAATGAGTCTTATTAAGGATCTTTCCTCATAATTTACTACTAACTTATTTCACCATCCTACTTTACGGGATCTCCGATCACACAGAACAGGTTACCACTATAGTCAATTTTATGTGGGTCTCAAACCCATCTCTCTCGATGCACTTTCTATCACATTACGTGACAGACCCTTAGTAAATTGATCTGCTAGATTGTTAGATGTGTGAACATAGTCCAACGCTATTACTCTAGAGTTTCTCAATTTTCTGACAGATTTTAGTCGTCTCTTAACATGCCTTGTGGACTTCATGTTATCCTTAGAACTGTTAATCTTCGTAATCACAGTCTGGTTATCGCAGTTCATAGAAATAGTCGGTATGTGTTTTTCAACAACCGGTAAATCCATAAGGAGATCACGAAGCCACTCGGTCTCAGAGCTAGCGGTGTCTAATGCTGTGAGTTCTGCTTCCATTGTAGACTTCGTTAAGATAGTCTGCTTACAAGACTTCTAGGAAACGGCACCACCTTCAAGCGAAAACACATATCCACTAGTGGCATAAAGCTCATCAGCATCAGAGATCCAGTTGGCATCACAGTAGTCTTCCAGCACCTTCGGGTGTCCGGTATAACGAATACCATAGCTCATATTGTCTTTTAGATAGCGCATCACTCTCTCAAGAGCACGCCAATGATCATCTCCCGGGTTTGACATAAACCGGCCCAGCTTGCTCACAGCAAATAAGATGTCAGGCCTTGTTGCACTAGCAAGATACATGAGCGAACTAATGATTTGGGAATATCTCAATTGATCCATTGCTATTCTTTAATTTTTCCTCAATAGCACACTAGGGTCATAAGGTGTAGGAGCAGGTTCACAGTCACTAAACCCAAAGTGACTCAGCACCTTTTCCACATAGTGGGATTATAACAGAGTTACCCCATCATCACCTTCTCTCAGAAGCTTGATATTAAGAATAACATTAGCCTCTCCCAAATCTTTCATTTCAAAATTATTAGATAAAAATTTCTTCACCTCCTCAATCACTTTGAGGCTAGATCCAAAGATTAGTATGTCATCAACATATAAGCACAAAATAACCCCTTCATCCCCACCACACCGATAGTACACACATTTGTCAGCTTCATTCACAACAAAGCCAGCAGATGTTAGAGTTCTATCAAACTTCTCATGCCACTGCTTAGAAGCTTGTTTTAGGCTATATAATGACTAATAATTTACACACCTTGCCTTCTTGACCATTTGCTACAAATCCATCTGACTGATCCATATAGATCTCCTCCTCTAACTCTCTGTTTAGGAAAGCTGTCTTAACGTCCATTTGATGAACGATAAGACCATAGGAGGCTGTCAGAGAAAGCAAAACTCGAATTGTAGTCAATCGGACAACTGGTGAATAAGTATCAAAGAAATCATCACCTTTCTTTTGAGTATAACCCTTGGCCATAAGTCTTGCCTTGTACCTCTCGATAGTACTATCAGGCCTAAGCTTTTTCCTAAACACCCATTTACACCCTATAGGCTTGCACCATAGGGACGATCAACTATTTCCCAAGTTTCATTAGACATAATAGAATCCATCTCACTCCGTACTGCTTCCTTCCATAAGTCAGCATCAGGAGAGGAATATGCCTCTTCAATGGTCGTTGGTGTGTCATCCACAAGGTACACAATATAGTCATCACCAAAAGACTTTGCAGTCCTCTGTCTCTTACTTTTCCTAGTGACTATAGTGTCATCCTTCTCAGGATTTTGCATATAGGGTTTCTCAATTTGTTCCATCGGAGTAAAAGTTTTATGCTCATGGGGAATTATAAATTCATGACCAGTCGTGCTAGGTGCATTTTCATGAGAAAGTCATTCTCAAAAATGTAGCGTCTCTAGATTCCATGATTGTATCAACTGCCATCTCGTGAACACTAGAATTTATAATTAAAATCTATAACCCACGCTGTGAATAGTATAACCAAGAAAACACAATCAACAGCCTTTGGTCCAAGCTTTTCACTTTTTGTTTATTGGCACATTCACCTTTGACAAACAACCCCAAGTTTGCGCGGGTAAGAGAGATTTAATCTCTTCTTCTCCCATTCCTCGAATGGTGTAATTTCTTTGTTCTTTGTGGGCACTTTATTCAGGACATGACACGTCAATAATATAGCCTCACCCACACTATTCCTTAGATAGTCCCACAGCCTCTAACATGACATTAACCAAATCAGTTAGAGTGTGGTTCTTTCTCTCTGTAATCCCATTGGACTGTGGTGAGTATGGTGGCGTCCTCTCATGAATAATTCCATGAACCGCACAAAACTCAGAAAATTCATTTGAGAAATATTCTCCCCCGCGATCGGACTGCAAACGCTTGATTTTCTTCTCAAGTTGATTTTCTACCTCAGCTTTATAGACTTTAAAATAATGCAACGCTTCATCTTTAGTTTTCAATAAATACAAGTAGCAAAATCTAGTACAATCATCTATAAATATCATGAAGTATCGTTTCACCTTTAGTCAATTCTCCATTCATTTCAAGATAAATTAGAATGAACGAGTTCTAATGGTGCCAAGTTTCTTGCCTCAAAGACCTTGTGAGGCTTGCTTGGCGCGTTGCTTCCGATTGCACACACCGGCACTTAGAATCTTTGACTAAGTTAAATTTTAGGATTAAATTCAGATTTGCAAGCTGCGTGAGACAGCCAAAATTAATATGACAAAGTCATGAATGCCATATATTCGACTCATCTAAAACATTAACATTGGTCACTACTTTATTACACACATCATCAAGCAAAGATAAGCGAAACAAGCCTCCACAATCATAACCTTTTCCAACAAATGTTCTATGTCTAGACACAACACACTTATTGGACTCAAGCACAATTTTAAAGCCACCACGACACATTTGAGAACCTTTAACAAGATTCTTCTTGATGGAGGGGACATGCTTTGCACATTCTTTAATAGCGCCTGTCTTTCCCAAAGTAAACTTCATAATGACCGTACCAACACCAAGAACACGCATGCATGCGAACCGCTTCCTATCAATAAGACTCCAATCCCGCCCGGCTGATAGGAGGTAAACAAAGAAACATCAGCACACACATGAATATTAGCGCCACTATCCATCCACCACTCAGGTGAAAGACAAACTGAAAGAACAAAAGGTAAAGAATTACCATACCCATATGTTCCTCCTTCAGTCTCGCTAATCACCACGTTTGCTGATTTCTTTTCTTGCTTATATTTGCGGTCTAGGCACGCACTTGCCCAATGCTCATCACTCCCACAAACAAAGCAACCTCCACCTTTCTTATTGTTTTTCTTCTTAAACTGAGCAGTTTGCTTAGGCTTTGTATTGTTGTTCTCTTGCATGTTCTTCTTCTTTTTATTACGGGATGCAAATGAGTTTTTCTTCGGCACCATATTGGCAGCAGAAGTCTCAACTCCTTTTTCACGGTTGTCTTTTGCTTCGCCCTCTCCTCAACATCAAGAGATCCAATAAGCTCAGCCACGCTAAACTCTTGTCTCTTGTATTTTAGAGAAGTAGCAAAATCCCTCTAAGAAGGTGGCAGCTTAGCGATTATACCGCCGGCCACAAACTTGTCGGGCAACAGACATGAAAAATGTTCTAGTTCCTTTGCTAGCGCCTGTATCTCATGAACCTGTTCCACTATAGAACGGTTTTCAACCATTTTGTAGTCATACAGCTGCTCCATAAGGTACAGCTCACTACCAGCATCAGAAACTCTAAACTTTGCCTCAAGAGCATCCCATAATTCTTTGCCTGATGTGTAAGATATGTAGTTTTTCTCATACTTACTATGAAGTGCACTAATCACGGCACCTCAAAATAGGTTATCGATAGCCAAGAACTTTTGCTCCTCCTCAGGAGTAAATTGTTCAATTTCCCCATATCTTGGCGTGATAGCGCTTCATAGCAACAACCACAACACCATCTTGGCACGCCATATCATGAAATTCTTGCCATCAAAATTATTCGGCTTCGAAGCAGCAGCAAAACCACTGATAGAAAATTGCCTAACATTAGGTTTTTGGATTGTTAGATAATTAGGCATTTTCACGGTCAATTAATCTAGAAATAAAATATCAAGATTGAGATTCAGTGACAACATATATGTGCATGTGTATATCTCTAACAAATGCTACAACATGCAAATATAATATACTTGTCGATCACATGAAGAACGCAAAAAAGTACAAAGAATCACAGAGAGATAAGAGGTACCCAAATGAGGGTCCCATGCCGAGGGCATCGGAGGCTCCATTCACACCGATATAGTGCATTACTCAAAGTCATGGATCAAATCGATGCAGAAGATGTTTGCAAAGGCAAATTCCCCCTGAACGGTCACCAAAAAGAAGATAGCTCCGATCACTAGGAAGAAGACGGGTTCCGCGAGTGATCACCAGGAAGAAGAGGTCGGATGAGCAGTCGTGGAATCGCTCCCCAAAAAATTAATCGCCGCACACCCCGTGCAAGGTTCGTAGGCGGACGAGGGTTCCGGAGGCACCTACTCTCCCGCTACTCCGTGCGCACAGAGGTGCGGGACGGGAAAAGCCAAAGAGCGGTTGAGATGTGGTTTTTCGGAAGCGAAAGGGAGAGAAGGACTGACGGAGGACTTCTAACTTATTCCTGAGGCGGGGAGGAAGAAGGCCAGCGGAGGAACTCAGGAGACGAAGACGGAGATTCGAAAAGACGGTAACTGGTGCAATCAACTCGCCTCCACTATAAAGGAGAGAAACCCCCGTAATTATGTGGAATAAGTGGCAAAATTCTGGCCATGCCCGCCCGCACGCCTCGCCACGGCCGGCGGCGGCGGTGGCACGCGCGCGTGTGGCACCCCTGTGTCCTTTTCTCAGCTTCTCAATTAAGATGAATAATTTCCAACCAAATAAACTGAGTAAACGTTCAGTCAAAATCCCGTACGATATTAAACCATACAACGCTTAATGTTACGCGCCATAGAGTTTTATTTGGTTTATTAAATATTATACGGGCCAAGCCCATAATATATCCAACACCCTGTGTAAGCTACAGTACCCGCAATGCTAAGAATGGAGATTAGCTGCATGAGCGTTGCTGCGACCCCAGCGACGACTTCCGCCCGGCCTCTGCCAGAGAGTTTTTTCTAATGATATGGTCGTCTTTCGATGGTATTTTCAAAAAATGATGTTCTTTCGGTACTATAGAACTAATTTTTCTTTTTAATTTAAGCTAGAATGGTTTTGATTTCTAAGTTAGAAGTAGTTTTATTTAATTTGAATATTTTCCTATGAAACTATAACATTAGGTTACTTAGGCTATATTAAATTAACCACGATGAGAAAAAGGTGAAAACTAGATAAATGGGTTTATTGGGCCGCATTGTTCTTATTCCTCATGTGGTGAGCCAAATTAGGTAGATAGCCGTATTGAAGGCCTCACTTGGGGTATGTGACTAAATCCTCTCATACTATATGCTATATATAGCAGGGACCCCTTTCCATTCTCGTTGCTAGGGTTTCTTTCATCGTTGATCGCCACTGCCGCCGCCGCCATCGCTGTTGTTGCCATCGGGTTTGGGTTTCGGTGTCCAGAGCTCTTCCAAACTCCTTGAACCACAGTGGGGTTTGCTAGAAGGGGCGATTGACCTTTGGCACCTCTGCGTTGGATTTGTCTCCATACTAACATCGAAGGGGATCATATTCCCTAAGGTATTGTACAAACGACCAGTCTTCTTCTTTCGCCTACTTTTGACACAGGTAGATGAGGCATTTTGGCCTTGTCACCCTCTCTAGCAACCCTAATGCCAATTTTCCTACAGCTTTGGCTGCCTCGTGGCCTTGTCTACCGGATCCATCTTGTCGCCCATTTGATATATCCACTATGTTGCCTCTATCATAGTATTCATCTACAATTGTGACCCACTTTATCGCCCATACAACCAGGTCAGATCCACATTGTCAGGACATGGTAACTATTATTGCCACCCGTCTCTTCATATATTTTGATCTGAATTGTATTCCTAGTTAGCAATTCCATCCATTAGCTAGGATATTGGTGTCATTTTAGTTCATATCATATAGTGTACTACCAAAAAGGAAACGACTAGGATATTTACATAATAGATGGAAACGTAACCGTGAGAGCAATCGCTGGTTTGTTTGAGGAGTTAATGTGGACCTATCATTGGTGGTGTTGTAGCTTTTCTGGCATCCCACAGGCATTGGTTTGTTCCATCCAGCATGGGTCCAATGCAAGAAGGGGCCACTTTAGCTAGCTGGCTAGTAGAGCATGTGCCAACACTCGCAACTTTAGTTGGATCATCATGAACAGTCTATATGGATGTATCCTAAGCACCATGAGGTAGATTGACATTGACTTGGAAGAACCAAGCCAATTGACATCTAAGTAAACAATGAAGTACATAGGGGGTGGTATGACATAGGTGTAGGCTACAAGACTTGTACAACATAAGCAAATGTTGGACATTTTGAAAGTGAGATACTACATGGCTTTAGGGATGCTGCAACACTGAGTAGGATAAAAATAGAGGGCATCCGAAGCAGGTAGCTTGACCTAGGTGTCAATAGGAGTGGTATATGAGTTGTAAGAAGTCATTCTAGCATGGCATTGAGAGAGGTAGTAGATATCAATACTATGTGTGAGGTACATGTGGATAAAGAAGTGAATCACATGCTCCTATTAGTCATAATGAACTCATGAGTGAACGAGGTGGTAACTTAATGAGGAGGGATGACATGGCAACCATGACAATAATGATGCCAACCATATGTGTTAGATCAAAATTCTTGCAAAAGGATGAACATGGAGGTGCCAAATTTAGACTCAGTAAAGCCAAGGGAGAAGGTATGAGAGGTGAAATGATTGAATTATAGACAAGGTTCTTGTTTCATGTCATTCATGGACTCAAGGCCCTAAGGAAGCCCAAAGGTTTCTAAGTGTAAACAATCTCAATAACAAAATCATAAATGAAGACACTTTTTGGGATTAAATTGATGAGAAGCCAAGTTCTAGGATTGGGATAAAGTTGGCATAATGTGGATGGTGGCTTGTTTGATGACAAGAGTAGAAGTTTTGGAGAAGTTGATGCCTTCTAGATAGTCATTACTCTAGATCCATGGATCACTGGTAGGACTAAACCTAACATCACTACTAGAATCAGAGCTAGCAAAGGGATTTCAGCAATGATGGGTCTTGTTAGCTGTTGCCAAAACAAGGCATGAACCATCAGAGGAATATCATTGCTGAGTTGTAGCCTAACCCAACAATGATACTCCCCATATCACTTTCTTGAAGGAAAAAACTATGGGGGAGGTCCCCTTAGCACTTCGTTTTCAATTTAAGTGTATAGGAAAAGGAGACCCCTACACCCTATACCATTGCCATGTCATGGCACAAACCATCAGACTAATGGCCAGGCAGCCATATTCCCTACTTCTTTGTTAGTATCATTTCCTCTCCATAGGCATTGCTTTTGAGATCTATTAATATTATCTATTACCACTAAATGTAGATTGAGGGAGCGTAAGGCATAAGTCACCGTTGGGTGATGATGGAGTTGATCATTTGCAATGAGATGGCATTTAACTGTATCCATCAAAAAGGAGTTAGGTCTTCCATGCATGGCTTGGTTGTTCCTATCAGTAGGCCCAAGTAGGTGAAGGATATTTTACCAATTTGAAAGTCAAATGTGTTTGCTAGAATACTCATTTTCTCCCTTGAGACATTGATAGGTAGGATATGGGACTTCTTGTAATTTACTCTTAGTCCTGTGGACTCTGCGAAGGTATGTAGAAGAGACTTGAGGCAAGCTAATTGCCGCATCAACATGTAAAATGAGCAGTGTGTCATCATTTAATAATCATAAAATCTCTTGTTCCCTATGGAATTGGTGCTTAGATGAGGATTAGATTTACGCTTTGTTACTAATTATCTATAATAGTTTTTAGCCACTAAGACAAATATAAGGGGGAGAGGGGGTCGCCCTAGTGCACTCCTCTTTTTGCATTTAAAATTTTTACATGGGACTCTGCTTAAGATCAATTTGAGGATGTTCAGCAGAAAGCAATGATTCAATCCAACTCATCCATTTATTTGGATGACCTATGTGCCACATCACTTGAAGAATTGTACCATGTTCCACAAAGATCAAAAGCCTTTTTCAAAAAACAAGTTTGAGGATGACTACCCCTCTTCTTGGTTGCGGACATTGATGTATTTGTTCAAAGCACCATACTAGGCAGTCTTGGATAGATCTTGTCATGATGAAACTGTATTGGTTTTGATGATTTAATCTAGTAATGACTAGCTACAGATGATCGAGTAGGGGATTTTTAGAAGTTTCAGGCTATCATTGAGTAAATAAATTAGCCTGAAATCTTTTAGTGTCATAGGGCTATTTGTTTTTGGGACCAAAGTGATGAGTGAACTGTTAATGCTCTCAAGATTCACACTTTCATTATAGAAGTCATCACATAGTTTATAAGAATCATTCTTTGTGATACTCCTGCATTTTTTCATGAAGTGGCCATTGAAATTAACCATCAAGTCCTAGTGCCTTATCAGGGGACATTTTTTTGACTACTTGATCAATTTCTTCCTTTAGAAAAGGTTCCACTGACTATTGTAGATCAATGGCGGAATGGAAGAGAGCAGAGAGGTCAAAATGCATTAACGAGTTTGAGGTTACTCCCATTCTGTTTTTGAAAGAATTTCATATGAGTCATGCTTTGCCATCAGGATCTTGGATCCAAATGCCTTGGTGATTCAGTAGTTGTGAGATTGAGTTCTTTCTATAAGATATAGTGGCCATTGCATGAAAAAACCTAGTGCACTCATCTCCAAACTTGATTCTGTTCATTGTGCACCTCTTCTTCCAATAGACATTTTTTATATTTAGAAGGGTAGTCAACTGCTCTTTGACTATATACTTTAGGTTCCATTCTGGGCTGAACAGAGTTCTACTATCCTTTAGTGAGTCAATGTAAAAATTCACTTTATTACAATTTGTAATGAGAAGCTTGAGATTAGACAAGCTTTTGCTCCAAGACTTTAGTGAGTATCTGAGAGTTTGAGATTAGTAGAGAGAATAGAAACACCATTGGGTCGATGCCATGGTTGACTCCATGTGATCTAGACTTATTTCCATAAACCATTCATGTTTAGCTTAAAGTTTTCAAAGCAGAAGATGTTGGATTTTGGTATCTTGGTCCCTATATCATTACCTTACAAGGAATGTGGTGTGACATTATTTTAGCCATTGGGAGAACCAAGGTGTTAGGGTAGGCCTGTGTCCATTTCACTAAGGTGAAGAACCAGCCTAGCAATTTTTTCAATTAATAGAGGATGACATGGATAGTTAGTTTGCATGAAAAGATTGCAAAGTAGTGGGGGGACTTAGTGGGAACGATGTGGACACCTTGCATGAAGAGATATAACATGTAGTGGGGATTAATTTTGTTAGAGTATATAGATATTGGTTGAGTTTGTGTGGCCCAGGAGAATATATCTAGTGCTCCAACCTCGTTAGGTGCTCCCATGCTCCCACGTCAAAAAATCCATCAAAATGTGCATAAAAAGATAAACAAAAAATATGGATGGGTAGATGGTACAAAGATGCATGCTCATGCAAAATTTGAGAATGAATAGAATTTTGTGAGCAGAAAAAAGGAAATTAGCATGAAACAGTAATAGATTGCAGATTTGGTGTGTTTGGTTTATCGAATCACTCCATACTTCGTGAGGTGGTGCATCGCTCCATGCTTCATGAGGTGGTGCATCATAAGATCATCGCCCACAAATTTTGGTAGAATCAACCCATTCCTTATTCATATACTAATTATTAGCATGTGAGGAATGATGTGGCGATGGATTAACCCATTCTATTTCACAACAAACAAAAGAGTCTCAGAGTGAGAAGAAGATGGATCATCTCATTCCTTAAACCAAACACACCCCTAGTAGATGAATAGTTTGGCAATTGTATCTTGGCATACATCTACAAACGAAAATTTGGAAGAAAACTTTTGTAACTTTTTGCTGGCACTGTTTGCGGAGTGTGTGGATACGTTGGTTTTGGATGATTCCTGATTTGTTGTAGAGAGTACAAGGGATACGTTACTTAGCCAACTACTACAAAAATGGATTTGACAAGAGATATGTTATGTACAACACTACAATAAAATATATTTATAGAGACAGATGAAATAAATATTGAGATGTGGTTTTTTCACCTACCGCACCTCAAAAGTCTGTAAACTGGATGCTTTTCTAGAGGAAGTCCTACCTTTAGTGATCATTTACAGAGGTAGGCCTTCGTCTATAAATGATTTTTAGGAAACAAAAAATGACAAAAAAATAGAGACAAAGTTTTTTTTGTTATGTGAAAAGTCCACTCTGTGATTGCAAGTCAGATGCTGTGTGATTTGTCATGAGAAATACGCATGTGCGTAATGATTGTGAATTAATAAAATCTTTCCTTTTCAAAAAAATATACATGTGTGTTTCCTAAGATTCAAATTCAAAATCTCCACGCTCAATGCAAGCAAGCCTTCCTTACCATCCCATTACAAAGCATATTAGTGATTGGAATAGGATAACCTTTCCTTTTTTAGCTTTGGTGAGAAATTATAAGCAGCAGGCCTGTTGAAAAGATACAAAAATAAAATTGATCTAAAAGCTTCTAAGGATATTTTGACTCTAAACTACCTCAAATAAAGAAAAATCAACTACATTTATGGTATTGACCAGGTCAACATATGAGGCCATTGAAGATACAATAATTTGAATTCCAAAATCTGAGAAACTCAAATGAATATTTGGGCCTCTAAACGATTTCAAATAAAAAAAGTTGTTCATACACGCACCACCCTATCCTAATGAGATGATAAATCTTGCGAATGACAAATTTCATAATAGGTGTATCGCTATTGATTGACACGTCTCCTTAATCCAAACAAATATGCACCCATATCAAGCTGAGGATTTAAACCCGGCAAGATAGATTCCATCACAAGGAATCAAACAAATTGAGCTAAGCTTAGTTCACAAAATCACAAATAAGATTACTAGGCCTATCTATTTTTGAATTATGTGAAATATCAGTTTGTCTAGGAAAACCTTGGCTCATCTTTGGACACTAAAGAATATATTTGTTTCCTTTTCGAAAATACATCAAGCGTTCTACCTTCTGATTATGTTAGTACAACTTTTCTTTATTATTATATTTAAATGGATTTCAAAATAGAAGTAGCAATTAACATTTTTCTTATTATGATTCATCAGTATGCAGATACTGTTTAGAGGAAACTGTTTTTGAAGGTCATCAGTGGAGCTTTTGTGTGATGAATGATGTCAACGGCATGATGAAATACAGTGCAGTTAATAGATATGGAAAGTATTATTCAAGAAAGAACCGCAACGAAAGGAAGTCAACTAAGACACCATTGGGTAACCTCATCACCAACGATGGTGTGAACCAGCAGGATAGAAAAGAAAACTCTGTTGATGCATTGGACAGTGTTAAGCAGCCTAGTCCCATTTTATGCTAGCAGCAGACCTATTTGGAGGTATGTTCAATGGTCTTTACGTTCTGCAAATCAAAGTGACACTGCTTTGTATAAATTTTGATTTTTTTATTTCTGTGTCAATAGTGGAATTTGCAAGATAAGTGAAGCTTGTCTTAAGGTGGATGCACAATTGTCAAGTAAAGCATGTAAGAAAGTGGAGGAATGTTCAAGATCATTGCAACCAGTACTAGAAGTAGTGAAGCTTCCTCGGTTGCAAGTCTGGCCAAAGCGATGGAAGTCTTCAGGACCTACAGATGCATGCATTGGATTGTATTTCTTCCCATCTAATTCGAGGTGTGTTTACCAATATTGAACTATTATCTTTTTCTTCTGCTTGATGCAATTATGATGCACTAAACATTATCAATGCACTCCAGGTCAAATGAAGTATCAGACAAACTAGTGAATGAAGTAATTCAGACTGACAGTGCCCTAAAAGTAACTGCTGCTATCGCTGATCTATTGATCTTCCCATCTGTTGTGTTGCCAGAACAAAATCATTGTAAGTATTATGTTATAAAATTCCTTTTCCTTCTGATATCCTGTTCAGTTGAGCATAGTTATTATGAATTTTTCCTACTCCAACAGCTTTTGCAGTGAATATGTATATGTAGTATTTTGTTGCTATTTGCCTGTTGCTAATGCAATTCTCTTTTTTCTTTAGTGTACCATGGCAAACATTACCTCTGGGGATTGTTCAGGCGAAGGAAAGACATTTCTGACGAAGTTGTTCTAGGTGGAGAACAAAATGGTTCAACATGTGCCGTGCCCAAAGATGAAGGGGGACAACAAGCACAACATCTTTTGAACCAATTAGATGAGGCTCAGCCTGCATCTTCAGAACAAATAACTTGTGCTATGAATGACAGTCATGTTGAGAATCCACCGCTGGTCGAGAGCACCTGCGAGGCACAAATTGATGAGGCTATGGACTCTGACATAGTTGTTCTAGGTGGAGGACAAAATGGTTCAGCATGTGCCGTGCCCGTAGATGAAGGGGTACAACAAGAACAACATCTTTTGAACCAAGTAGATGAAGCACAACCTGCATCTTCAGAGCAAATAACTTGTGCTATGAATGACAGTCATGGTGAGAATCCACCGCTGGTTGAGAGCACCTGCGAGGCACAAATTGATGAGGTTATGGAAACAATTACAGGAGAATGTTTGACGACCTTGCCAGGCAGCAGTTTGTCTGGCACTAAGCAGCCAACCTCTCCGAAAGCGGTATCAAACTGCTCAGTGCATCATCCCAAAGAAGTGAGCCAGCCAGGAGACACCTTCACCTCTTCTTCAACCAAACCAAATGTCTCAAGTGTTGCTGCACATTTAGCTGAGAAGACTGGCCATGGAGAGTCCTGCTCCGGCTACGAACCCCTAACCGCAAAGCTGTTTGGATTTGGAGTAGACATTGCCCAGAAGCCGTCGAGAGCACAGGAGCTTATCCAGGATGTGGCTACTGAAGGTACTCTGGTGGTCTCAAAGACGGCAGAGATGGTGACTACAAATTCTGTCTCAGGTAACAGTCCTGCAGTAGGAGTTGGACTGAACCCTGGCACCGATCACCAGCAGCGTTATGAGGAGGGTGAGCCTCCTCAGCCTGATGTGGTAGCTTCTCAAGCCTGCCTGGAGCTTTTCCCGGTCACGCAGGAGCAGATGGGATTGGCTGCTCCCGGGGTGGGAACCAGCAGCATTATGGAAGTAGACCTTGAACTGAGCCTTGGCATGCCCTTGGTTTTGCACCTGTGAAGCTTTGCTCCGGAGGTATGGTGATGCTGGCCAATAGACAGTAATCTTCTCCGGTAATAGTATTCTAGTGTTTGTGTCCCAAGGGTAACCGATGACACTGCTTTCTTTAGTTACTTATTACACTACTATAGAACCAATTTGTAGCAACGGTAACATATGACACTGCTTTCTTTAGTTACTTATTACACTACTATAGAACCGATTTGTAGCAATGGTGGCATTTTAGGGCAGCAGTGGTTCCTGATTGAGCCGCCTCTGCAATGGCCTCCGAAACTAGCCACCTCTGAAGAAGCATTTGTAGAGGTGGTTGCTGATTGTACCGCCTCTACAAATGCTTATGTAGAGGCGACTGTTGTTACCAACCACCTTTAAAAATACTTTATTGTCTACTGACTTAATTTAAATTATTATGGACGCGTGTATTATCTCATACTATCAAATGTCCTCGTCCATTCAAGTGAGCGTGTTTCATGAATGATCGGCACCCAAATGTGGTGTACGTTTGAATAAGTGTACGCATATTAATTTAGAAATACAGTTTGAATTTTGGCGGGAAATATACCAGAGGTGGCTAGAAAGTTTCAGCCGCCTCTGCAAATGGGATTATAGAGGCGGGTTTCATTCTAGGCCTCCTGTGCTAAATCTATTTGTAGAGGCGGCTAAACAGCCCTGCGGTCTCTAAAAATCTGTTTGTAGATTCGGTTCTTTTTTCTTAACCTCTATAAAAGATATTTATAGAGGCGGTTGGATAACTGCCTCTACAAATCACTGCATTGTATTGATTTGTAGAGGCGGAATAGGAGAGACGGCTGGGCCAACCGTCTCTATTGAGGCAAGCCAGCCACCTCAATAGAGCCTGGCTATAGTAGTAATTACTGCCTGTGAACTTAAGTATCGGACATTTATACTTGTAATGAATTGCTATGCTTTGCTTATAGGTTCATTAATTCACAGAGAATCAGAGATTAGATTATTAGAGCCGTCGAACTTGATGGATGAACATGTTTGGTGGATCTTGTATGTTTGGCTTTCTTGCAATGCCGACCAAAAGTGTTTTATGTGTTGATGAGATAAATCAATGCTCCGTTGAGGTGTCGATGGACATGGATAGGTGGGTTCAAGGAGCAACGTACAATCATAGATAGGAGGGAAACACATGCGAATTCTACCTGCACTAACATTCTAAACCTTTGTTTGGCTGCTGAGGTCAAGCTGCTTAAGCCTCTCAGAAGATTTTTTTTAACGAAAATAGCAGGAACTCTCAATTAAGAGAGAAAAGACAGTTCAAAGCACACAGTACAGGCTAATTCCATACCCAAAGGGATCTAGCAACACAACTCCTCAGAAATGATCTGGGGATAGAAAAAAACTGAGCCTAAAGAACCCAGAGAAGAGGAATGGGAGTGGGAGTTACGACAGCAAAAATCAAATGCTTGAAGGAAACACCCTCTTCGTTGGTTGATGTCATCTTTGGCTCTCGAGGTCACTTGTAGAGCTGATTGGAAGCTGTTTTAGAAAATCCTTCGGTTTCATTTCTTCCATAAGTTCCACATTACATAGTTGTCACACCATTAAACTATCACCGTCGTTCTTTGGAGATAGACTAGGCTGCTGCTTCCCACCAAATGTTAATAGCCAATGGTTCATCTACTTACTGGATTAAAGGTATGCCAAAGTTTTTTCATGCCATCTGTTAGAGTGCGCAACGAAATCCGGCCCAACTCGCTATACCCATGAGCCGGCGACCCTCGGGCCCAGGTCCACCGAAGCCCGGCCACAACATACCAAGGCCTTAGGCCTAACTCAACCCAATAGACTAGTCTGATAGGTGAGGGATACCCCCGCCTTATATGTTGTGCTCCCCCACCATCAATTATAGATGTCGGACTAAACCTAACAATCTCCCCTGTCACACATCGGACCCAACTCTTCACATCACACAACCCCATGTGATCTCCAGAAGACGTTAACTAGGCTCTGAGTTCCACGCTCCTATCACACATAACCCGTGTGACCTCCGAGACATTAACGGGCTCCCCCGTCACCATGTGACCATGAGATTTTCTAGGTTTTTCTGACCATGGGCTTCGATACCACTTGTTAGAGTGCATAGTTGAATCTCGTTCAGCTCGCTATACCCATGAGCCCACGCCCCTCAGGCCTAGGTCCACCGGAGCCCACAACATACTAGGCATTAGTCCTACATCGGTAATTGATGGCTACCCCTGCCTTATTTGTTGTGAGCCCACACCATCAATTACCGATGTAGGACTAAACCTAACACCATCACCTTGTTCTAGATGATTCTAGGTGCAGGTCAGTCTCCAACTGATCATTGCACAAAATGCAATTCGCATGGTACAGCCAGCCCCATGAGTATAAGTTGTTAACTATGAGAAGTTTCCTTTGTATCAGTGCCCAAGCGAATATCTTGCTTTTGTTTTCTATATGTGCCTTTCAAATTTGGCCTGACTTGTACCACAAATAGGATCAATCCTTTGAACTAAATCCGACATGTCGAGCGCGTGGAGTAATTGCCATCATCTGTCCACATCAAAATTATGGAATCTTGAACTTCGGGTTGCAATTGTATATTATGAAGTCTAATCCATAGTGACATGAACTCCTCTACTTGGATGGTTGTTGTAATGTTGTTTCAAAGTGGCTGGATCCACGCATTGTTTCCAAGCTCCTGTTCAATTAACTTGGTCTTCCTCTTTATTACCTCAAAAAGATGTCGAGCCAAGTTTCTAGGAGCTTCTCCATCAAGCTACTTACACTGCCAAAACCACGCCTTCTTTCCATTTCCCACTGAGGCTAGGTAGACATGTTAAAGGGAAGCCGATCACCCTCATTGAAGGGAACCACACTTCCCACCCAAGGTTTAGAATCATCAACCCATCCTGCCAAAGCCATCGAAGTCACAGAGCTCTTCCAAACTTGGCAAGATCTGTCACTCCTAGCCCTCCAATATCTTTTGGTCTATTGACCGTTGGCCAATTAACCAGGCAATGACCTCCATTTGCGTTTTTATCTCCTTTCCAAAGAAAAGACCTAATTATGTCAATTTTCTGTCTTGTCCAAACCACCTGGGGAAAAACTATTATTTGATAAGATGGCATCGAGGAAAGTGCCAAAGTTACAAGGCTTAGGCAACCCACTCGATTGAGCATTTAAAAGATTGTGCTGGAGATTTCACACGTTGCCTTCTCGTTTGCATTGGTTTCTTAGGCTCGTCAGTTATCTTCTAGTTTGATTATTATCTTAGATTGTAAGGGTATCAGACCAGCCTAAAACACCGTATCCAATAAAAAAAAACACAACCAACGCGGAGCTGATGGTTGCCTTTCAATTTTGCAGCCCACACTATGATCATTTTGATACTGGTCAAAATGATCGGAATGTCCTGTTCCACTGAAGAGACCGGTATTGTTTCCCAAATGGGCTAGAATTCCAGCCACTACAGGTCATTCCAGATGTTCTAGACTAAATCTTCTACTTTTTTGTTTCGGTACTGATCATTCCAGCATATGCAGGTGCATGCCATGCAAGTCAGCAAGTTCAAAGGTCTAGGATCCTGATTGGCCCTTGGCCCAACTAGACTAGTTGATCTATTGAAGTTTTTTTTGAAATTGTGATGGGGGGGGGACGGTTCTTAGGTGGTTTATTACACAATGCTTCACCACTTGTATAGCCAATCTACTTGAATATATCACTCCATGCACTACTTCACTATGTTATGCCCTTTACATAAGATTGTTTGTTATGATGATAATCATATCACATTTTGGTACATATAGATGGGTTTTAGGATGATATTCTTGGTGAGTGTTTTGGGCCATGGCATACTTGCATGGATAGAGTGAAATAGTAGGGCATTACCTTTGGGGTTTTTTATTGGGTGAGGTATTCTTCGTGGTGACAATTGATAGTGAAAACAGATAATAATATTGGTTCAGTCGACAACTTCTAGTAATGTATCACTATAGTTTTTTTGGCTAGAACTAGCAGTGCTATTATTTAAATATCACTACCAGTTTTTTATTGGAACTAGCAGTGTTATTCCACATTACATAAACCCTGTTTCCACTTCATCTAGCTTGACTACCCCTACCAAAGAAAGGCATTTTCATATTCTTCTCTCCATTATGTTGTTCTCATTCTAGGTGTCACATGGAGGTGGAATTATTCAAATTTATGCTAGAATATTCGTTGCAAGGATGGAACTTTTTTTGTTTAAGCTGGAATATTTTCTTGTGAAGCTAGAATATTATGTAATTTAAGGTAGGGCATTTGTAAGCTTTCAACTAAAAGTCCTTGTATGATGAAAAAATGTTGATATGACTATTGAGAAAATTTGTTAATAGGAACACAACCATAAACTTAATAAACTAACAATGAAGAGAAAAATGAAAAGATAAAAAGAGGGATAAAAGGGCTTATTGGGCCGCATTGCTCTTACTCCTTGTTTGTGACTCAAGTCGACCTAACTACCACATGTGCTATATATAGCGAGCCCCTCTTTCCTTTCTCTATTTCCTAGGGTTTTCTCTCATCTCATACTACAGCCGCCACCAGTTTTGTCACCACCGGGTTTGGAATTCCAACGCCAAGAACCCTCTAGCAAGCTTTGTTGGGCATGGTGGGGTTCTTTTGGAGGAGCAACTGACCCTTGGCATCTCAAAGTTGGATTCTCCATACTTGTGTCGAAGGGCATCTTTTGACCTAAGGTATCGTGCATCCTGTTTCTTCGATATTCTCCTTTCGCTTGATTTTTCATAGGAAGATGAAGTATCCTATCTTTTCACACCCTCTAGCAACTCTAACGTGAATATGCTTGTAGTTATCACTCACCTTGTGGCCTTTGTTACTAGATCTGCCTCATCGCGGCTTTTGTTGTATTCACAACATTGTCCCTACCATCATATTCATCTACAATAGTGACCTGCTTCATCGCCCTTGCCACTGCCTTTTTATCCTTGCTACTAGATCAACCTCATCGATCAGAACATGGTATGTAATTATCTCTCTGTTCCTCTCTTCCTACAATTTGATGTGAAAGCATATTAATGATCATGAAATTCCATTAGCTAGGATTAGTGATTTATTACATCATATGGTGTACTACCAAAAAGGAAACAACTAGGATATTTACATAGTAGCTAGAAAGGTAATAGTGAGAGTATTGTTGATTCGTTTGAATTGATAATTTGTACCTATTGTTGATGGTATTGTTGATTCGCTCAATAGATAATTTGGACCTATTGTTGATGGTGTTGTAGCTCATTTAGCATGGCGTATGCATTGATTTGTTGCATATAGAGCTTGTTAAACTATAGGAAGGGACCACTACAAGTGGTAGAGGGACTATGAACTAACATTCCTAATCCTAGTCGAAGCATCCTAAACACTTTGAATGGATGGAAACACCATGTAGCTAGTGGTTCATGTTGTTTCAATAACCATAAGATATGAGACTAACACCAAAGAACACCATGTAGCTAGTGGTTGATGTGATCATGGTGGGAGAACAACGAGGAGATGAGACCATGTATTCATTAAAGTGGTATATTGTGTGTTTCCTCTGCTCCCCTTCAGTAATGAGGAGATTGATGCCATTGTCCTTGATTTTCCCAATGATAAAGCTCCTAGACCAGACAGTTTCAATGGTCATTTTGTGAACAAAACTTGGCATATCATCAGGCAGGAGTTTTATACTCTTTGCACTGATTTGTTTCATCATGAGGCAGACATCAAGAGCCTAAACTACTCCTACGTTACCTTAGTTGCTAAGAAAGAGAACCCCGAGTGTATGAATTATTTTAGGCCCATTTCCCTTTTGAACACTTCTATCAAAATAATCACCAAGCTTCTTGCAAACCGGCTGCAAAGGTAATTCCCCAAATTGTTCATGATAACCAGTATGGTTTCATCAAGGGAAAGAGTATTCAGGATTGTCTAGGATGAGCATTTGAGTATTTATATAAGTGCCATCAATCCAAAAGGGAGATTATCATCCTCCAACTTGATTTTGAGAAGGCATTTGATCTAGTAGAGCAATCTGTCATCATTCAGATGTTGGTTACAAAGGGATTCCTTGGGAAATGGATTGTCTGGATCAAAGATATCCTCTCAACTTCTACTTCAATTCTTTTGAATGGTATAGCTGCCAAATAGTTTAAGTGCAAACGAGGGGTCAGACAAGGTGTTGTCATTGATGCTATTGCCATTGCTGCTGATCTTTTGCAAAGATTATTGTCAATAAGGTCTATGAGCAAGGAGTACATATCCCCCCTTTCCCATAATCCAGTATGCGGATGACACCATCTTGGTCATGCAAGGGCATGAAAGATAGCAAGCCAGTCTAAAAGGAATGCTTCAGGCTTTCACTCTTTCACTACTACATTCAGACCTATCACAAGCGGTTCGTAAAACCCATCACAAACGCTTTTCGGTCTCGACAGTGAATGGTCGTTGGTGAAGACATTCTCATCACAGTCGATTTTGCAACCGGCGATGATAATAGCTTATCACAGTCGATTCGTATTACCAGCCGACGGTGATTTGAATTTTTAAAAATCCTAAAAATCGGCCCAAAAATAGCAAAAATTTTTTATTTCAATCCCGGGAAGCCCACCCTCCCCTGCCCCACTAGCTCCAGCTTCATGGTTATGGGAAGCTGCTCTAGCTCTACGGTCGCTCCACAATCGCGCGTAGCTCCTCTAACCACTCCACCCCTAAATCACATGTCTCTATATAGTATATATATTCCTCTAGTATTCACTTTTTAGGATTTAAAATGAATATTTAGGACCCTGTCGATGCGGGACCCATGGGATACCCCACAAGGGAGAGAGAAGATCTAGTCTAATTAAGATTCTCCCCATGTAATCTTAGTAGTAGTATTATTCTGTAATCCTACTAGGAACTCTCATTGTAAACCAACTAGGATTCTAACCTCCTGACTATATAAAGGAGGGCAGAGTTCCTAGATCACAACTTCTACAACACAACAACACACAATCAATCCAACGCAAAGGCTAACGCCGACTGGACGTAGGGCTATTACCTGACCACAGTCGAGGGCCTGAACCAGGATAAATCGACTGTCTCTTGCATTCACCGTCGAGTTTCACATACGCTGAAGTCCGAACATACTGTCCTGGTAACCCCAAGACAGGCTATCAGTGGTAAAACATCGACAGCTGGCGCGCCAGGTAGGGGCTTTCGGTGAATTTGCATCCGAGAGCTCGATGGACCTCGATAGTATGATCTTCTTGACAGGATCAACCTTCATCTTCGGCTCATGGATCTGTGAGGTGGGCAACAATGGCAAGCTCCAAGGACGTCTCCTCGAAGATTCGAATCACCATGAAAATCATTCTATTTTGGTGACTATGACAGATCAAATCACTGGAAGATTCGCGCAACTCATGATGTCCAATTCCACTCAGGTTTCACGGCTTTGCGTATCCGACTCGAACTCTGGCTCCACATCCGAGATAGAGTCTTATCCGAGTTCTTTCGGGAAACTGAGTTCTTTTCCGATAGGGCTTAAGAACGCGGTCCTAGCCTATCAAGAATACAACTCGGAGTACTCGCAGAATCTTTTCAAGAAGCCAGATCCTTTTCCATTTGGACTCCACAACATGGAGACATCTTATCAGACACGGCCCGAAGGATTCCTCGATCCGGTGCTTAGAATGCCACTGAAGGGAGCTCAGGAAGGTCTCGTACTAACTATAACATCTCAAGACTGCATCGTCCACTGGCCGGGCTCTGTTCCTGAGGATAGCAGTACCCGACTAGTCGACACGATGACAGCGACAATTCTACCCTACCAACAAGGAGACTCGATCTGCGACCTCGAGGCCTCTACTAAAGTTATCAGCAACTCCGACAGTGTGGAAACTAACGCCAATAACAGAACAGTTCACGCATGGGAAGTACTCATGGTTCGCCGTCCTCAATCACCATTGATGCCCCCAGAAGCGCCCGATGCCAGGTCATCGGATGAATCAGAATCCAACATATCACCCTTTGCCCAGGGCTACGATGGTGAGACCGAGAATCAGAAATAAGCCAGAGAAAGAAAAAACAAGTTGAAGCAAGGACGCCAACACCGTGCTAGGCAGCACAAGGAAGCTTGGATCAGATATGAGTCAGAATTGGCCGAGTACGATAGAAGAAAATCACAACGAGAAGTCGAAGAAAGACGCACGACAAATACACCCTACGATAAAATCCGAGAAGCATTAGAAGAACTCAGAGCGACCTCACATCCCAGTGAAAAACAAGAACATCTCCGGGATTTTCTTCGGTCAGCAGCCCTGAGGACGCACGAAGAAAGGACCCACTCAAGACTACCCGCCAGATCAACGACCCATAGGCAAGAAGATCAAAATCAAACAAAGTCCGCTTTCGAGAGACTTGGACCAAGTGGAAGTCATAACAGAGAAAGTAGAAGGGACCATAGTCAGAGCCACCGAGTTGAACAACCAAGAAAGACCAGAAGCAGGCCGCCTACCCAGACAGCCTCACAGGATTACTCTCATCAAAACAACTGTTGGCCAGAAGGAGGTGCCGAATCAGAATTCAAAGAAGCCGGAACACACGATAGATTCCCCTGTTTTGCAAACAGACTTGCATCAATACGACTACCTCACAAGTTTACACCGTCCAACCACTCTAAATATGATGGCAAGACTGAACCAAGGCAGTGGCTCAGGATATATTCACAATCAATTGAACTAGCTGGAGGAGACGACGATATCAAGACCCTGTTCTTTCCCATGGCCCTGGAAACCATGCCTCTCCAATGGTTCGACAAATTGAATTCAGGATCAATCAAAAATTGGGAGGACTTACAAAGAGCTTTCTGTGAAAATTTCATAGGTATCATTACACACCCAATCACCCACATAGAGTTAAAAGGACTCAAGCAGAAGGGAGGTGAAAGTCTCAGAGATTACTATCGACGATTCGGCGAACTACGAGCTCAAGTACATGACATCACCGAACGAGAAGTAATTGAAGCTTTCTCTCACAGAATCATGGCTAGGTGGCAATTTCAAGACTTCTGCAAAGAAAATCTGAGAAACAATGAAGAATTTAGATGAACAGTAGAAAAGATGATTACTGCAGAAGAGAAGACACGAGAAAGGTTCCCGGATAGAAGCAACCGAGACAACCCGAACAAGCAAAATCATCGAAATAGTAGACATCAGGAAAGAAAACGTGGACCAGACAACACCATGGCGATGGCTGACAAATCAAAGAAGTTTTACAAACCCAGAAGATATGACGACATTGAAAATATGCATTGCATCTTACACCCTAATGGAAAGCACACCAGTGGAAATTGCTACACCTTCAAAGATCGATACACAAGAAAAGATAGTAAGAAGAACACCAAAGAAGACAATCAGAAAAAAGATGAGGACAACCACGAAGACAAGGGATTCCAAAAATCCAGGGGGACGGTAGCAGTGATCTTCTCCGGGGCCCTAGATTCTAGAAGCAAACACCAAGAAAAATTAGCACTACGAACTATCATGGCAGCAGAACCGGCTACTCCAAGATATCTCAATTGGTCACAGTATCCAATCCAATTTTCAAGAGAAGACCAATGGACTAGCGTAGGAAACGTAGGCCATTACCCACTGGTTCTAGATCCAACTATTGCCGGTATGACTGTCACCAAAGTACTAATCGACGGGGGAGCCAGACTCAACATCATCTTTTCAGGAACGCTAAGGAAGATGGGACTACAACTCGCCGGGATGATTACACCAACAAGTACACCTTTTTATGGCATAGTACCCAGCAAGGCAGCCATGCCACTTGGACAAATTACTCTACCAGTTACTTTTGGAACTCCCCTCGAACTACCGTACAGAGTTCATCAAGTTTGAGGTTGCGAACTTTGATTCATCATACCATGCAATCCTCGGGCGCTCAGCGCTAGCAAAATTCATGGCAATACCGCATTATCCGTACCTACTGCTTAAGATGCCAGGACCAAACAGTGTCCTTTCTCTTCGAAGTGATTTGAAGCGCGCTTTTGACTGCGACGTTCAGGAAATCCAAATCGCAGCCAAAGCAGAAGCCGACAATGGTAGAAAAGAAATAGCCACTATTGTCGCAGAAATAAGCCAAGAAGAACTAGAGATACCGGCTAAAAAGCCCAGCATCCTCGCACCACCAAAAGAAGCCGACATCAAGCAAATCGACCTGGGCACTGGCGATCCCTCCAAGACAGCAACCATCAGCGCCCACCTCTCGACAAAATAGGAACTCGCGCTCACCAACTTTCTTTGGGACAACAAAAATATCTTCGCTTGGAAGCCGGCCGACATGTCAAGTGTCCCAAGAGAGTTGGCTGAGCACAGAATTGATATCAATGAAGGCTCCAAGCTTTTAAAGCAACGGCTACGACGATTCTCACCTGACAAGAAGGCAGCGATTAAAAAAGAAATCACAAAGCTAATGGCAACCTGATTCATCAGAGAAATCCTTCATCCAGATTGGCTAGCAAACCCAGTTCTAGTACAGAAAAAGAACACGGACGAATGGCGCATGTGTGTCGACTACATAGATCTCAACAAGCACTGCCCGAAAGATCCATTCGGGCTACCACGCATTGATTAGATAGTCGATTCAACAGCAGGATCCGCCCTATTATCCTTTCTTGATTGCTATTCAGGGTATCACTAGATCGCATTAAAAGAACAAGACTAGAGCAAGACATCTTTCATCACTCCGTTTGGTGCCTACTGCTACAAGACCATGTCGTTTGGACTCAAGAATGCTGGAGCCACTTACCAAAGAGCTATCCAAATGTGCCTTGGTGATCAGATCGGCGAAAACGTAGAAGCATACGTGGGGTTGTAAAAACAAAGAACTCGGATACACTGATTGAAGACTTAAAGCAAACCTTTGAGAACCTAAAAAGGTGGAGGTGGAAATTGAACCCAAACAAGTGTGTATTCGAAGTTCCTTCTGGACAACTACTCGGATTCTTAGTCAGTCATCGTGGAATCGAAGCAAGCGCCAAGCAAATTCGAGCCATAACAGAGATGGGCCCACCTCGAAGCGTCAAAGATGTGCAAAAACTAACAGGCTGCATGGCGGCACTCAATCGTTTCATTTCAAGGCTCGGCAAAAAAGGGTTACCTTTCTTTAAACTACTAAAGATGACAGACAAGTTCGAGTGGACGGAAGAAGCCAATGAAGCTTTCAAGAAACTTAAGGCATACCTCACCTCCTCACCAGTTCTCACACCTCCAAAGAAAGACGAAGACATGATGCTGTACACTGCGGCAACTTCTACTGTGGTAAGCACGGCGATGGTAGTAGAAAGAGAAGAAGAAGGGCGCGTGTATAAAGTACAACGCCCAGTATACTACATCAGTGAAGTACTGTCAGAATCAAAAATCCGGTACCCGCATGTGCAAAAACTACTCTACGCCCTATTGGTCACTTCACGCAAGCTTCGCCACTATTTTGAAAGCCACAAGATTACCGTGGTGACAGATTTCCCACTCGGAGACATCTTACACAACAGAGACGCAACAGGGCGCATATCTAAGTGGGCGGTTGAACTCGGTGCTCTCAACATCGATTTTACCCCATGGAAAGCAATTAAATCTCAAGCCCTTGCCGATTTTGTTGCCGAGTGGATATAGATTCAACAACCTATGTCAAATACAATCCCTGACCACTGGAAGATGTACTTTGATGGATCACTCAAGCTAGGCGGAGCCGGTGCGGGCGTTCTCCTAATTTCTCCAAACGGAAAACAACTCAAGTATGTCCTTCAGATATTATGGCAAGCTACCAACAATGAAGCAGAGTACAAAGCTCTCATCCACGGGGTATGAGTGGCAATTACCCTCGGAATCAAGCGATTACTCGTATATGGCGATTCGGCAGTAGTCATCAACCAAGTCAACAAAGATTGGGACTGCACCAAAGAAAACATGGGTGCTTACTACGCTGAAATCCGAAAACTCAAAAAACATTTCCAAGGATTAGAAATTCTACATGTCCTACGTGATTCCAACATTGCAGCAGATGTCCTCGCCAAGCTTGGATCAGACAGGGCATAGGTCCCACCCGTCGTATTCATAGAGGAGTTATCAGCTCCTTCTATCAAACAACCCGGTGAGACAACCCCAGAACTCACAGCCAAAGGCAACCAGATTCTGGTAATCAACACTTCATGGACACAGGCTTTTATTGATTATATCAAAGAGAATAAGTTGCCAGCAGATAAAGAGGAAGCTATCCGAGTTGTTCGCAGAAGCAAAAACTACATCCTAGTGGGGGACAAGCTCTATAGAAGAGCTGCGTCATCAGGAGTACTCCTAAAATGTGTCTCATTTGAAGAAGGCAAAGAGATCCTAGACGAAATACACTCAGGTTGCTGTGGAAATCATGCCGCTTCAAGAACACTAGTTGGCAAGGCATTTCGAACCGGATTCTACTGGCCAACCGCTTTGAAAGACGTAGAAGAACTCGTCAGAAAATGCAAAGGTTGTCAAATGTTCGCAAGACAAGCCCATGTACCAGCTCATAATCTCATATGCATCCCACTCGCTTGGCCTTTCTCCTGCTAGGGGCTGGATCAAGTAGGACCTCTCAAGAAAGCAAAGGGCGGTTTCGAGTACATCTTTGTAGCAATTGACAAGTTCACCAAGTGGATCGAATACAAACCACTCGCAAAATACAGCGCAGCCAAAGCAGTCGAGTTCATCCAAGACATTATGCACCGCTTCGGCATGCCCAATGGAATCATCATAGATTTGGGTTCTCTCTTCATAGCTACAAAATTCAAAAGTTGGGCACAGGATTGTGGCTTCGACATAGATTACGCATCAATCGCACATCTAGAAGCCAACAGACAGGTAGAAAGGGCTAATGGACTCATACTAGCCGGATTGAAACCAAGACTATATGAAGAGCTAGCAGACTATGGATCAAAATGGATTGAAGAAATACCCAAAGTAGTATGGGGGCTACGAACTCAAATAAGCAGAGCCACCGGATACTCGCCTTTCTTCCTAGTTTACGGATCAGAAGCCGTACTACCTGCCAACTTGATTTGGACGTCACCAAGGATAGAAACGATGACGAAAGAGAAGCGAAACACACCGAAGATTAGAACTCGACAAGATGAAGAAGTCGAGTAAACGCTACCTTCAATCAAAGAAGATACCTCCAAGGATTAAGACGCCACTACAACAAGAATACCCAAATTCGATCACTACAAGTCGGAGACCTAGTGCTAAGAAATAATACAAAAAGCTGACGGACGCCATAAACTACTCACCCATGGGAAGGTCCTTTTATTGTCTCAAAAGTTCTTGGACCGAGCACGTATAAGTTAATAACGAAAGATGGGAAAGAAGTCAATAATACATGGCACATCGACCAACTAAGAAGATTCTACGCATGAAAACAACTCAAGGAAGAATGCATGTACAAACCACAAGAGATCAACGTTCACGACCAATAAAGATGGCGTTCCTCGACAACATATGTATTATGGCTTATCAAACGATCATGATCAATAAAGATGGTTTCTCGACAACACATGTCCGGCTTTCCCGAGTTGTTTCTTAAAAAGCAAATGGTGAAAATATGCCCGAGCATCCCAATCGAGAGCAAAATAGTCAAAAGATGCTTGAGCCCACCGATGAGGGTAGCTAACAAGCTAACACCAACCAAAAAGCAAAATGGCTGAAAATACGCTGAGCATCCCGCCGAGAGCAAAATAGTCGAAAAGATGCTTGAGCCCGCCGATGAGGGTAGCTAACAAGCTAACACCAACCAAAAAGCAAAATGGTTTGAAAATACGCTTTGAGCATCCCGTAACGAGAGCAAAATATAGTGAAAAGATGCTTGAGCCCACCGATGAGGGTAGCTAACAAGCTAACACCAACCAAAAAGCAAAATGGCTAAAAATACGCTGAGCATCCGTAGGGAGCAAAATAGTGAAAAGATGCTTGAGCCCGCCGATGAGGATAGCTAACAAGCTAACACCTGAACCAAAAAGCAAAATGGCTGAAAATACGCCTGAGCATCCCGCTCGAGAGCAAAATAGCTGAAAAGATGCTTGAGCTCGCTGATGAGGGTAGCTAACAAGCTAACACCCGAACCAAAAAGTAAAATGGCTGAAAATACGCTTGAGCATCCCGGCCGAGAGCAAAATAGCTGAAAAGATGCTTGAGCCCGCCGATGAGGGTAGCTAACAAGCTAACACCCGAAACAAAAAGCAAAGCGACTGAAACTAAGCCTGAAGCATAAATCAGAGCAATTTTAAGACAAGACCCTCCAGCTCCTTGTGCCAAGAAGCAAGAGGCTCGGGGGCTACACTCAGATGGATGTACTTTTTCTTTAGAAAAAGCACAAACTACTTTAAGACCCTAAGAAGCGCTACACGGTTTCACTCAGCAAAGCACTCAGACGACGCTTGTACCTCTCGGCAGGACCTGAAGGAGCAAGATGAGGCTTCCAGAACACAACCATGAAGTGCTTGTGGGCCTACCGATCCTAAGAAGTTTTTGCAACTAAGGAAAGAGATAGATGCTGAACACAGTTTGAGTTAAGCGAAAAAGCTGAAGATGCTTGAGATATCCGGTCCTAAGTCCTTTCAGTACTAACAAGAGCCCAAAGTTTGTCAAGACAACGTTCTATACCAAGTTGTTTACATGGCATAGACGAAGGCCAGACAAGCACTCAGCAGATCAAGAAAGGTTGTCAATACAAAGATCTACATATAACGAGTTGTTTACATGGCATAGAAGAAGGACAGAAAAGTACTCGACAAATCAAGAAAATTTGTCAAGATAACACGCAGAGTTGTTTACATGGTAAAGACGAAAGCAAGACAAAGTACTTGGCAAGTCAAATAACTCTGATCACTTGGACAACTCATCCAAAGAATAAACAAGGCATCCAGGCAAAGAAGACATCAACAAAAAATCTTCATTCAAAAAGAAGCAAAATGTCATATTACAAGGCGCGAGCATAAAGGTCAATTACATCAAGCGCATCATCAGGAGAAGAGATAACAATATTAAGATTATCTACAATTCTACTGGCTAAGTCTTCGACCTCAGGCTCCATCCTATCAACGGCATCAATGTATTCTTGACTATCAGCTTCCTCTGCTATCTTGGACAAAGGCGCCTCTGGAGCAAGAACCCGGACCTAGGCCAGGACATTCTTGGTACACAATTGGGCGCACCTCTTCATGAACTCTTAGAAACGAGTCGGAATTCAAGGAATTAACTGAGCCCAAGATTGCCCATCATCCGTTGGAGTTTGGAGAACATCGGCTACTGAACGAAAGGATTTCCACAAAGCTTTCCAGTTTTCAGTAGCCGTCGCCAACTTGCCAGACAAGTCTTCAATAGTTTTTTGGGCATGCACAAGATCTCTATCAGCTCCACGCCTAATCAACTTAGCAAGCGCGAGTTCTTCCTCAGTATGAGTAATTACCTCCTCAACCTTGTTGTGACTAGAACGAACAAGAGTCTTCATTTTATCAATACCCTCCGAGAGCTTCTGCTTTTCAACTCGGAGAGCTGGACAAGGCACCAAACAACAAGTCAGCAGAAAGGAAAGTTTGAATACAGAAGGAAACAAAAAAAACCCGCAATACCATTGCACTCTTTCTTCATGGCCTCCAAGTTCTTCATGGCCTTCGAATTCTTTAAAGCCTCCTGGATAGCAGCATCCCTCTACCTCTCGGCCTCAACAACCCGAGCACGAAGAGCTTGTTCCTCCTTCTGATGCGTTTGACGCTCAACCTCCATCTCGGCCTGGCAGAGATCAATCTCTGTCTTCAGGGCACTCAACTCAGAAGACAACTTCTTCTCAGTTTCCGACGAGAAAAAGAAGCCGGTATGGTCCCGAGAGAAGGACTGAACAAAAAGAAAGAGAGAAAAAGGCATAAGAACAGGAGAAAGATGAACATCCAAAGAAAGAACTTCAGAAAACTTACTTGGAGTTTTTCTCCAAAAGAAGTTGCAAAGGTCACAAAGTCTCCCCAAGAAGCGGTCAACTCTGACAACCGATGAGTGGCATCAAATTGATGAACCACATCTTCAGTAGAAAGAGGAGCGGAGGGAGAAGACGGCCGATGCGGAGAAGGCAAGATTAGGGACACATCATGGGAAGTCTCGGCTACCTCCCTAGATGAATCCACCGCCATGGCCACGGTCACCTCCAGGGCAACCAAGTCAGCAGCAGCATCATCACCAGAAAACCTTGTCTCCCCCACAACCACTTCACCGACCGTGCGCTCCGAGTCCTGAGGCTCAGTACTCGGTGGCACACCAGAGGGCTGGCAAGAAGCCGACGGAGGGTCAAGAGAAGACGAAGGCCTGAAAGTTGATAAAGAAACTCGCCAATGAGAACAAGAGAAAAGGAGAACATAAGCGAAGAGACGAAACCAGAATTCACTCACCCAGCTATCTTCTTCTTCGTAAAACAAAAAGAAGACCTCGCAGGGGGAACAACGGCAGCAAAAACATCACCACCACCCTACGACGGGGATGGCGTGGTCGATACTGGAACCCCAGAAGAACTCGAGCCCAATGACCTCTTGCTACAAAAAAGAGCAAGAACGAAGTTAGAACAAGAAGTGCTCAACAAAAGAAAGACAAGTAAACAACTCACCGACGCGTAATAAGGGGCACATTATCGTCCTCATCTTCCTCAGTCTCCAGCAAGACAGTTACAACGCCATCTGAAAAAAGAGAGAAAAGAACTCGGTCAAAGGCACAAATAAATAACAGAAAGACCAAACATATTAATATGCTCACCTAGGAGCACGCTACCTATAACTGGAGTACCTAGATGAGTACTCGGCTGGCGAGACTTCTTGGAAGCAGGTAAACCAGATGAAGAACCATCCGCTCACCCCCTCTTCGAGACACTACGAGGACCTGGAGGGACTGGACGAGGAACATATTCTTCATAAACAACTCCGGAAGAAACTCCAGGAAACACTATGGTGATTTGGAACTTACTGGTTACAGAAGCCCCAGCAAGGTTCTCCCCAGGTATTCACCATGGCAGGGAGGACATCAAGGGGGATCAGGTCAACAAAGTTACACCCCAATTCCTATGAATAGAATAAAACAAGACAAGGAAAATTAAGCAAAAATGGATACAACAAAAGAAATACAGAAAGTACCCGCACGAAGAGAAAACGACTTACAGCTGGAGGCGGGTTGTTTGCAGAGTACTTGGAGACAATAAGCGGGACAACGCTTGCTCCTTTCAGCATCTTCTGGAGACGCTTGAGTACCTCCTCGTCGGTCAACTCAAGGGCAGGGACCATGCGTGAAGGATCCTTAGCCCCAGAGTACTCGAAGCCAAAGTTCTCTTGCTCCTTCAGAGGCTGAACACGACAACAAAGAAAGCTCGAGACAATACCGAAGCCGATCAAGCCCTGCTGTTTCAAAGTACTTATCCTATCAAGAAATGGCTGGATCGCCTGAACCTCAGCCGTCGTCACAGGGTTCTTATCCCATCGGTCATTAACCAAGGGACCAGATCTAGAGTGAACAGCAAGAGGAGGAATCAAATTGGTGGCGTAAAACCAGTCGGCACGCCAATCCCTCACAGAATCAACCAGGTCATAGTCAAAGAACTTACTCTTAAGACCCTGGCGAAACTGAATCCCGCAACCACCAAGAACACTGGTGTCTTCGTGGCGGGGTTGGGGTTTTAGACGAAAGAAGTAGCGAAAGAGAGAAAGAGAAGGGGGAATTCCAAGGAAAGTTTCACAAAGATGAACAAAGACAGAAAGGTGAAGGGCTGCATTGGGAGCAAGATGATTTAGGCTAATCCCAAAATAGCGGAGAAATTGATGAAGGAAGGCGGAAGCAAAAAGGCAAAGTCCAGCACGGATGAAGGAGACGAAAAGAACGATCTCACCAGGACCTGGAGCAGGGACCCGATGCTCGCCTGGAGCTCTCCATTCAGTAATGTCCTTGCTCTGGATCAAACCATTGCTGACAAGCTCTCGAAGCTGGTCTTCAGTCGTCATCGAAGCCGGCCAAGCCTTCTGGGCAGCCCTCATGGCCACGAACTCTTGGTTCTCAATCACGGAAAGTGATGACTCCTCGTCCACGAAGGCTGCCTGAGACTTGCTCGCGGCTTTCTTCCTACCCATGTACTAGCGGAAGCAAAAGGGCACTAGGGAAAGACGAGGCTAAGACGACGGTGCTCAGATGTTGGCGACAATGGCGGCGGCGGATTTCTGAAAACTAGGGTTTCAAGGCAAGAGCAGGGCAGTAAAGAAAAACAAGATGAAAGGTCTTTAAATATATTTTACAGCGATAAAAACGGCCCACCAGGCCCGTTAAAGCACGGTGTGAGAACGCAACGGTCCATTTACTAACATAGCTAAAATGACAGAAGGCACAAATCCACACAACGGTACAGTTCAACGGATAGATTTCAGACTTATCCATCCAGGAAAACGGCAGAGCTATCATATTGCTACAAAAAGAACTCATCAGCCATGAAGCAACGAAAGGTTACCTCACAAGGAGCATAACAACCCACTCCTTATAGAAAGAACTCGGGAATCTCAAAAACAACCAGGATATCAGCAGGGTAAAGAGTGACAACTCAGAAGACAAGATTCTTTCTATTACAAATGACTTCAAAAGATATAAGATTACACATCTTACAAGACCCAACAAACTCGGTACTATGATAGGCAAGGTAGCAAAAAGGAACCTGGACATGACTAGGTTCTGGAATGACTACGTGCTCCAAATTGCTACTCGGTAGAACAAGCCGCACTCGGCTACACTGTTTTCTTCAAAGGACGGACGCAGTGCATCCAATGCGGAAATCAGCAGCACGGCGGGACAACATAGACTAGGGGAAGTCGGCAGGCATCTGTCTACCCAAGTCCGATGTGATATCGGATATGGTGTTGATCTGCACCGGACAGTCTCAAGACTGGCGACGAAGATCAACCCAGAACTGCTGGATGAAGGAACACATCCCACATCACAAGACTTCCTCCAACTACCGCCATGTACTTCCAAGTACGAAACCGCTGCGGGATTAGTCTACCTCTAATCCCAATCACAAGACTTCCTCCAGCTACGACAAGATGCATAGGAACTACAAAATACGCTCGGGGGCTGCTCTACTTCACAAACTACCATATTCATAACTATGAAGGCTTCAGAACAAGCAACAAAATGTTCAATGAATGAAAACAGCTCTCCGGGAGGGTATTTATAGATCAAAGGAGCGGCGCACATGGACTAGGAGCACCAACGAAACAAGCCTAACAAAGGACATAGTGAAAAGACAGGACTCAATAATGGAAGACTCAGGCGAGAAGGAACAGTACTCAAAGACGAGCATATTCGGAAGAATATGCCAACGCTGTACAACCCGTGAACAGGCAACATTTACACTCAACCACCACCATACAACCACACCTGAAAAACAACAGACTACCAGAGAATACACCAAGACAATGCATCCGAGTTCTTTTTGAATCAAAGAACCCGGATAAATGCTCAGAGGCTGCAACAGGTGAAGATTTTAGTTCCTTAAACAAATCAGACTCAAGACCTTCCAACTCTTTGTTCCAAACAACAAGAGGCTCGGGGGCTACACTCAGTGAGTGCACTTTTTCTTCAAAAAAGCGCACATCACTCGAAATGCTTCTTCAAGACAGCAATTTTCAAACAACATAAGATTCAAGACTCTCCAGCTCCTTGTTCCAAATAGCAAGAGGCTCGGGGGCTACACTCAGTGAGTGCACTTTTTTCTTCGAAAAAGCGCACGTCACCAAGAAGACTTCTTCAAGACAAAACTACTTCAAGGACTCATGACAAAAAGAAGCCGGACCCAGCTATATCCGAGTTCTTTTTGATAAAGAACCCGGGTACATGCTCGGGAACATTTCAACGAAGGATCAGATCGATTTCAAGACAAGACCCTCCCGCTCCTTGTACCAAATAGCAAGAGGCTCGGAGGCTACACCCAAAGGGGAGTACTTTTTTCTTCAAAAAGGTACACACCACGCGAAGATCTCACAAAGCGCTACACGGTTTCGCTCAAGAAAGCACTCGGACGACGCTTGTTCCTCTCGACAGGACCTGAAAGAACAAGATGAGGCTTACAGAGCTCAACTATGAAGTGCTCGGGGGCTTGTCGGTGTGGGACCCATGGGATACCCCGTAAGGGAGAGAGAAGATCTAGTCTAATTAAGATTCTCCCCATGTAATCTTAGTAGTAGTATTATTTTGTAATCCTACTAGGAACTCTCATTGTAAACCGACTAGGATTCTGACCTCCTGACTATATAAAGGAGGGCAGGGTTCCTAGATCACGACTTCTACAACACAACAATCCACAATCAATCCAACGCAAAAGCTAACGCCGACTAGACATAGGGATATTACTCGACCACAGTCGAGGGCTTGAACCAGGATAAATCGATTGTCTCTTGCGTTCACCGTCGAGTTCCGCATACGCTGAAGTCCGAACATACTGTCCCGGGTAACCCCGAGACAGGCTATCGGTGGTAAAACATCGACAGACCCTAAATGGCTTTAGATGAAAAATTCAAACTACAAATTTATTGTTCTAATCAGGATCTACAGCTTTGATTTTGGTTGTTTCGCCATCCGAGGTTGTTTGATAAATTTAAATTTCAAAACGTCAAAACTCAGCCAGACTTTTGGGACCTCAAATGATTTCAAATGAAAAACTCATCAACTACAAAGTTGTTGTTCTCATCGAGATCTACAACTTTGGTTTTTGTCAATTTTTCATCCAAGGTTGTTTGAAAATTTTGGTTTTTTAAAATTTTAAAACTTCAGATACAAATTTAAGACTATAAATGATTTCTAATGAAATAGTTGTTAACTACAAAGTTGTAGATCTCAACTTTGGTTTTGGTTATTTTTCCATCTAAGGTTGTTTGTACAATTCAAAAAAATTGAATTTGAAAATTTGAGCACTTCAAACAGAATTCTAGGATCGTAAATGGTTTCAAATGAAAAAGTCATCAACTACAAAGTTGTAGATCTCGTTTGATATAAAGTTTGTTTTCATCCGACTTTATTTGAAAAAGTTATGAATTTTATTATGCTGCAACATTATTATCACCGCCATATCATACAACAAGCTGGTGGTGAAAACGTCTTCACCGCCGGTTCATATGGCGAGGCGGCAGTGATGAGGAGCACATCATCACCGCTTGTTGGTGGTGCAAACGGGTTGTGATGATGGACTATCACCGTCGGTTGGTAAGACGAAGTGGCGGTGATAGTTATCCACCCGGACGTTCTTATGAACTGGCGATGATACTCTCATCACCAACGGTTCGTATTATGAACCGTTGGTGATAAATATCACTAACGGTTTCAATTATACCAGCGGTGATAGAGGCGTTGGTAATAGGTCAATCTTTAGAACTACCAAAAGTCTTGTTTAGTTCCAATCAATGTAAACAGAGATGCAGCTACCTCTTTGGCCAACGCTTTTGGTTGTGTGCTTGGATCGTTCCTTTTTACCTATCTTGGGTTGCCCATGGGTCTCACCAAACTCCAAGTCCAGGACTATGCCCCACTCATCTACAGAATTGAGAGGAGGTTCTCAGCTAGTGCACAATTTCTCTCCTATGCAGGTCCACTACAGCTAGTAAATTCTATCCTCTCCTCCTTGCCAACATACTACATGTACACTCTCAAACCTCCAGTTGCAGTTATAGAGGCCATTAACAAATATAGCAAAAATTGTCTCTAGAGAGGTATTGATTTAAAAAAAAAGGAATACAATCTTGCTGCATGGAATCTGGTGATGAAGCCAAAGGATAGAGGAGGACTGGGTGTGATTAACCTCACCTTGCAGAATGAGGCCCTCCTACTCAAGCAACTTGATAAGTTCTATAAGAAGAAAGATGTGCAATGGGTCAAGCTAATCTGGAATAAATACTACCAAGAGGGAGTTCCTCATCTAAGGTGTTAGAAAGGGTCTTTCTGGTGGAAAGACATTCTTAGGTTGCACACTAATTTTAGAGGCATAGCTATCTATAGTCCAAACAAAGGGGACACAGTCAGTCTGTGGGAAGATGTTATTCTAGGGTGTGTTTTCCCCAGAAATATCCCAACCTATACGTGTTTGCTATAGATCAAAGTACTTCAATGTAGGAAGAAAGAGAAGAGGAAGATGTGGTTGAGCTATTTCAGATTCCAATGACAAGGCAGGCACATAATGAGATGTTACAACTAAGCTTGGACCTTCTGGAGTTGGCCTCTAGGAACATTGAGCAGAATGATGTTTGGAGCTTCATTTGGGGAAATCAACATTACTCGGCACAAAGGTATTACTAGCATCACCTTGCAGCAGTAAGACCTACTCAGCATGTCCTTTGGATTTGGAAGTCAAAGTGTATGCCAAGGATAAAATTTTTCGCTTGGCTACCGCTGAATGATCGGCTCAATAGCAAAAATACGTTAAGGCGTAGAAAGCAGTTTCTACAGGAAGGATATAGCTATGTGTTGTGTCATGGAAGTGTTGAAGAAACTCTAGAGCATCTCTTTTTTATTGCACTTCAGCTAGTGCGTGTTGTCTAGGAAGAAAATGTGATGGTCCATCTGTCGGTGTTTGATGACCAGCAACACGTCACGGGGTTATCCGGGACGATGTTTGGTGGGCTTCGACGAAGGCTAAACTCGATGGTAAACACAAAGACAATGATTTATACTCAGTATTAGAAATGTGAACATTTATGACAAAAAATTTATGATGAATCAAAATCGTGTCATAGAAGAGTGATGTCATTGATTTTTTTGTGTCATCATGGATCATTGGTGATAGTCCTCTGGTGCTGCATATTAATGACGAAACCAAATATCGCCATAAAAATTTGTCACTGAACAACACAAGATTTAATCACATATCACATGCGCTACTGTACCTACTCATCTGTGATGCTCTGCTTTAGAACTGTGATGAACAACACTTTGTCATTAAACAAATTACTCATCTACGACAAATGATTTTATTAGAAACGAACGCCACTTCGTCACAACTCTCCGCACGGTCCTTCCTCCATCCGACGTGCACCTGTGTGACCTACAATTATGTAAGGAACCATGACACCTAAGAGGGGGAGGTGAATTAGACAACTTTAAAATTCAACTTTTAACTATGGCCTCTTTTTCTACCCTTAGCAAAACCTATGCAAATGATAAACTATCTAAATGTGCAACTACGGTTTTGCTAGTATGTTGCTATCTCTACCGCAAAAGGAGTTATGCAACCTAGATTCCAAACCTATCAACTAGCCTATCACTAAGCTAGGAAAGGAAAGCACACACCAAGATTGCAATGTAAATGTGGAAGCTAAAGAGTAAGGTAGAGATATGCAAACTCTCGTCGATGACTATAGTATTTTTACTGAGGTATCGAGAAGCGCACAAGCTTCTCCCTAGTCCTCGTTGGAGCCCCTCGCAAGGGCCAAGCTCCTGGTCGGGTAACTCCGTGGATAGCCTCGGGCCTTCTCCACGCGCAAGTGGGTCTCCGACGTGCCTTCTGGCAAGCCTCTCCCGGATGCTCCCTGCTGTCTTCACTATCAAGCTTCCGACCGAACCAACGCGGGCCTTGTTCCCTATGGTACACGGTGGCGGCCACACCACAAACACGGTTGGTGTGATCTCACAAGACTACAAGCCCCTCCGATGTACAACAATGGTGCGCGCAAGCACCGAGTGGTAAGAGGTGTGCAAACCGCACTAAACACTAGGCCTAAACCTAGAGAAAGCGCATAAGCGATGGTTTAATCAACCTAAGCACTTCGCAAAGAACCTACGCAAATCATCTAATGAATCACTAATCACTATACAATTGGAGATAACTAAAATGGTGTATCAACACCCTTGGTATGTTTCCTCAGCTCTCCACATCTCAAATGGCCGGTTGGGGGTCTATTTATAAGCCCCATAGAGAAAGTAGCCGTTGAGGGCGAAACCTAGCTTTCTGCTACTGACCGGACACTGCTGTTGTCCTGACCGGACGCGTCCGATCGTCCCGACCGTTGAGCCCATGCGTAGAGATCGCACTTACTACCGAGTCCGGTCATCATCGATCGGACACGTCCGGTCGCATTTGCGTCGCTTTGGACCCTCTTTGGACATGATCGGACGTTGCACTTTGTGAGTCCGGTCATCCAGTGCAGCTGTGTCTGGTCCTAACTGAGTTGTTGCCGTGATGATGAACAGTGTCACCTGTGCCACCGATCACTGCCTCGCTCAGCGTCCGGTCACTGCTACTGACGCCTGTTGTTGCTGGGCAACTGATCGGATGCGTCCGGTCCTCATAGGGCAGTGTCCGGTCACCTCTGTGGAGCTCGTTTCTTCGCGTTCTTGCATCCGGCTTGGTTTCTATCTTTGTGCTTGGATTTTGCTTGATATCTTGGGTCTTCTCTTGTGCTTTTAGGGTCTTGCTTATAGTGTTGATCGTGGGATCATCATGTCACCTTTGTCCAAGTCACATCTTGCACTATATTGAACTACAAAACAATTACTTGCAAATTCATTAGTCCAATTTGGTTGTGTTGGTTATCAAACACCAAAATCCAAAGTAAATAGGCCTAGGGTCCATTTTCCTTATAATATCCCCCTTTTTGGTGATTGATGACAACACGACCAAAGCAAGCAAATAATAGAAATTTTGGAATTTAAAAACTATTTACTTGCTAGGATGCAATGCAAAGGGCAAGGTTATATGATGCTAAAAGATATCACATGTAAACATCTTTGGAAACTTATCTTGCCCTTGCAAATATCCCCATGTGGCATTATAGATTTAAGTCTCCCCCTAACTCCATAATCCACTTTCCTCCCTTTCTTGGACCATTACCACTAATAAATTATTATGATCGGGCTTGCTTTTGGTCCTACAAATTCTCCCCCTTTGGAATCAAACACCGAAAAGGAAGACATTAGTAGCACAAGGAAGGGTCAAACTTTGTGATCCTTTGTATGTGGAGTGGAACAGGTCACAAAAATTGACTCTCACATTACATAGACTAAGCTCCCCCTAAATATATGCATACATATGATGGAGAATGTAGTTTATGCATAATTGGCAAATTAATGCTCAAGGGAGTTTAATCTATATAATGCATGGAGAAAGCATATAAATACCAAAGTGAAATCGACATGATGATATCGGTTTAGAAATACCACATGTGGAAACCAATTTGATTTATACCACTTGCAATAGGGGGTGGATATTTGAAGTATGATGCTTAACTCTGGGGACTCCATTTTCCTTGTAATGAGACTACTACACACATGATAAGCTTGAAAAGGTGTTAGTCTCAAAGCATCCAACTTGTAGAGTAACCTCCCCCTAAATTTGTGCACACAAGTATGGAATACTTGTAGGAGACATGCACATTGATTTTAGAATAAAAAATACCACTTGAAAGATGACATCACATGAATGTGAGAATCATTTTTGAAAGTGACATTCAGGAGAAATTATCTACAATTTAGACATTGGCACATATTAGATGAACAATTGTAAAACAAGCTATGTGTCGTTCTCCTAAACAATTTAAACCATATAGGTTTGCTCCAAGGGTTAAGAGTGAAACCACGCAAGCCTACCATAAGATATACCTAGTGTATGCAAGACAAAAGATTAAACATGCAAATGCAAACCTAGGCATGAAAAGGAACTAGATACTAATTGAAATTGCAAGAAATTAAATCTAGTTACCTAACATGGGAAGGGGAATTTGGGTCCATAGTATTCACTAACCCACTTGGCAATTTCCTTGTCCATAATGATGCACCCCATGAAATGCACCCATACTTTGCTAAGTCTTCAAATTCCCCGAATTCCATCGGACTTCTCACTTCCCTTTCGGGATCCAAACCTTCTTGGTGCTCTTCATGTTGGAAATGATCTCCTTTGGCACCCAAAAACGTTTGACCCCATTGTTGACTTGCTTGTTCACCTTGATGGCCACCACCTTGTCATTTTTCTTCTTCTTTAATAAGTATGGTGTGGAGGCCTTCTTGTCCACCTTGTTGGTGTAGGTGTTAGAGAGCTTGCTTGTTTCCTTTTTGTTTTTCTCTTTCTTCTTAGCTCCTCCCCCATTCTTCACCTTGCACTCATAGGACTTGTGGCCTTTCTTGTGGCATACATAGCAAACCACAATTTGTCCTTCATCAATCTTCTTCACTACCTTGATGGTGTTATCTTGATGAAGTTGGGCTTGCTCCGTTTTGCCTTTTACTTGAGTCAAGTCCTTGGTATGGCGAGCCACTTCTTGCTTGAGTTGCTCATTCTCCATTGCAACCTCTTGTGTGCATGTATCTACAACAACTTTCTCAACACAAATTTGGTTGCACAAGGGTGAGTCTAAACATAAATCATTGCAAGAAGTAGAAGCATCCTTTTTAGGCATGTCAAAGATAGAACTTTTCTTTTTAGGTGCCTTGGTGAGGGTTGTACTGACGGCTTCAAGATTAGCAACTTTATTAGTTAGCTCATCACAATGTATGCACATGGTTTCCATTTTAGTAAGCAAACTTTTATAAGCATCTTGTGAGCTAGCTAACTTTTCTTTTAATTTTTCATTTTTCTTTACAAGTTGCTCATCATTGATGTGCATGCATTTGTTGTTGCACTAGCCTCAAGTTGCTCAATTTTAGTAGATAGTTCAATATTGAGATTAGCAAAGGTCTCATATTGTTCAAGCAAGGTTTTATATGCTTTTTGTGAACTATCTAGCTTTTCTTACAATATTTTTAGCTTCTTTTGTTGGCTAGTGCAAGCCTTAGCATATTTAAGATTTTCTTGCACAAGTTCATTAAGTGAAGGCATTTCATCATCACTATCACTCTTGCTAGAGGATGAGCTTTCGTTACCTCGTGCCATAAGGCACACACGAGAGGAGCTTGATGATGAGTGCTTGTGGCCTCGCCTCTTGTGATGGTCTTCTTCTTCACTTGAAGAATCATCCCATTACCTTATTGATGTGAGGGCTTTGTTCTTGCACGCTTTCTTCTTTGTCTTGGGTGTGGGCTTGTTTGGATAAACTTCCACAAAGTGCCCCAACTTACTGCATCCATAGCATCCTTTCTTTCTTTGCCCATTTCTTTGATTGGTAAAGATGAAATCTTGATTTTGGATGAGCACACCCTTGACATTGAGCCTTTGGGTCATCTTCTCCACCTTGTTGATAAGTTTGATTGATTCTTCATCAAGGTCAGAGGTGGAGGAGGAAGATTGATCATCATCACTTGAATCATCATCATCATCATCTTCTTCTTCTTCTTCTTCTCCTTCTTCACTTGAGGAGCTTGAGCTTGAGCTTGTCTCAACTGGCTTGCCCTTCATCTTCTTTTTCTCACTACATGTGAGAGCTTTGCCTTTGCTTGTTGATGAGGCTTCTTCTTGACCCATCTTCTGTGATATTTCAAATGCAACTATCTTGCCAATGACTATGGCCGAGGTCATGGTGCTCAAGTCCTCCATGTTGTGAAGGATGGTGATGATGCTTGCATATTTCTTTTATGGTAGCACAGAGATGATCTTCCTCACGATGTCCGCATCATCTAACTTCGTTAATCCTATTGAATGGAGCTCATTGATAATTAGATTCAAACGAGAATACATATCACGAACAAGCTCATCATCATTCATTTTAAAGAAATCATAATTTTGTTTAGCTAGACAATGTTTTTGCTCACGGACATTAGTTGTGCCGTCATGGAGCTCTTGGAGTTTTAACCAAATTTCATGTGCCGTATTTAAAGTGAACACATGGTTAAACACATCCAGGCTAAATGATTCAAATAAGTAATTTTTAGCTCTAGCATTGAAATGAATTTCTTTTTCTTCACTCTTTGTGAGTTTATCGGGATTCCTAATGGGTTTCATCCCGTCATGAGTGACTCTCCAAACACCCAAATCTACCGCCTCAAGGTGACAAGTCATTCTAGATTTATAGTAGGGGAAGTTAGTGCCGTCAAAGTGCGGAGGCCTAGAGGTATCCATCCCAACCACTCTAAATAGTGTTGGCTCAACGGCGGTGAAGCCAAAGGTCCAAATTGAGCCAACCTGGCTTTGATACCACTTGTAAGGAACCGTGACGCCTAAGAGGGGGGTGAATTAGGTAACTTTAAAATTCAACTTTTAACTATGGCCTCTTTTTCTACCCTTAGCAAAACCTATGCAAACGATAAACTATCTAAATGTGCAACTACGGTTTTGCTACTATGTTGCTATCTCTACCGCAAAAGGAGTTATGCAACCTAGGTTCCAAACCTTTCAACTAGCCTATCACTAAGCTAGGAAAGTAAAGCACACACCAAGATTGCAATGTAAATACGGAAGCTAAAGAGTAAGGTAGAGATATGCAAACTCCCGTCGATGACTCCGATATTTTTACCGAGGTATCGAGAAGCGCGCAAGCTACCCCCTAGTCCTCGTTGGAGCCCCTCGCAAGGAATCTCTCGCAAGGGCCAAGCTCCCGATCGGGTAACTCCGTGGATAGCCTCGGGCCTTCCCTACGCGCAAGTGGGTCTCCGACGTGCCTTCCGGCAAGCCTCTCCTGGATGCTCCCCGCCGTCTTCACTATCAAGCTTCTAGCCGAACCACCGCGGGCCTTGTTCCCTTCGGTACACGGTGGCGGCCACACCACAAATGCGGTTGGTGTGATCTCACAAGACTACAAGCCCCTCCGATGTACAACAATGGTGCGCGCAAGCACCGAGTGGCAAAAGGTGTGCAAACCTCACTAAACACTAGGCCTAAACCTAGAGCAATAGCATAAGCGGTGGTCTAATCAACCTAAGCATTTCACAAAGCACCTACGCTAATCACCTAATGAATCACTAAGCACTATGCAAATGGAGATCACTAAAATGGTGTATCAACACCCTTGGTATGTTTCATCAGCTCTCCACATCTCAAATGGCCAGTTGGGGGGTCTATTTATAAGCCCCATAGAGAAAGTACCTGTTGGGAGCGAAACCCAGCTTTCTACTACTGATCGGACGTGTCCGGTCGTCCTGACCGTTGAGCGCGCGCGTAGAGATCAGACACGCTGCCGAGTCCGGTCATCATCGACCGGACGCGTCCGGTCGCATTTGCACCGCTCTGGAACCTCTCTAGACATGATCGGACGCTGCACTTTGTGCGTCCGGTCATCCAGTGCCGCTATGTCCGGTCCTCACTAAGTTGTTGCCGCGACGATGAACAGTGTCACCTGTGCGTCCGGTCACTACCTCGCTCAACGTCCGGTCACTGCTGCTGACGCTTGCTGTTGCCGAGCAACTGATTAGAAATGTCTGGTCCTCATAGGGTCGCGTCTGGTCACCTTTGTGGAGCTCGTTTCTTCGCGATCTTGCATCCGGCTTGGTTACTATCTTTGTGCTTGGACTTTGCTTGATATCTTGGGTCTTCTCTTGTGCTTCTAGGGTCTTGCTTATAGTGTTGATCGTGGGATCATCATGTCTCCTTCGTCCAAGTCACGTCTTGCACCCTATTGAACTACAAAACAATTACTTGCAAATTCATTAGTCCAATTTGGTTGTATTGGTCTTCAAACACCAAAATCCAAAGTTAATGGGCCTAGGGTCCATTTTCCTTACAAATTACTCATCTGTGACGCTCGGTTTTAGAACTGTCATGAATGGCAAAGGGTAGTAAAATGACTGCCAATACATATCAGGCAAATAAGCCGATTAAGCCGCTTACTTTGGGGGTGAGTAAGCGGCTTGATCGGCTTATTTGCCTAATATGTATTGGTGGCCATTTTACTACCCTTTGGAAGCAAAAAAACCTGCTTACCGACAAGTCGTATACCTGTGACCACACGAGCGAGTCTGCAGAGGGGCACCACAATTTTACGACCGCTTTACCATGCATCGCTTGCTGGCCCTTCGTCAGAAACTTAGAATAGAGAATGGCAGTGATCAACCTTGCTTTGTTTGCCATTGCCTAAGACACACACCCAGGCATCTACATCCATTTAGGCTGTATTAAACTGTCACGTTTACATTATTATTGTTTTTGTGACTGCTGGCCATTTAAACCGTGTCTAGCATTAAATTCATCATTTAGGCCATATATAGACATCTAAAATGCGTCCAGATGCGTTTAGGCCAGCAATGCTAGGGATACAAGTTGAGTATGCGAGATTGCGAGGAGAGTGAAGCCAGATGCATTTCTAAGATTAAATGATGAGGGGATTGAGGGCAAGATGTTCTAGGTGAGAAGCTTTAGGGTTCATCTCCTTTTATTTACAGAACACAAGGTTTAATTGGGGTCGTTCTCAGTAGAGATTTCATGATGGTTTCAATCTCATTATATGAGATGCCATGTCCAAGTTTATGAATACTTTCCTTTATTGGGGCTAGCATCGCTAAAAAAAGGTTGCAGCTAAGCCAAATACTGACATTTAGTGGAGCCAAAGCGTCCTTAGCTCTAATATTGAAACAATTGACAATATGGTAGCAGCATGATACTCTATGCAGGATGATGATGATATTTAAATATTTTGTTTCTGTTTTAGTCTTCCTAACGTGTATCATCAATATTAGAATATCGCCAACAGTTTGACGATTGTATTTGGCGTGCATCCACAGATGACAACTATAAAAAACCTTTTGCAATTTTGTGCAGGGTAACAGTGGTAACACTGTATGTGAATTGTGCGGACATGTTGGCTATAGACATCTCTTGGTGTGTTGCGGAGACTGCAAGCGATCTACTACACACCAGTATGCTTTCTTTTCACTGTAATGATTTGTATTAAAATATATGATTGGCAAAAGATGGATGGAGATTTTTTTTTTCCAAACATAGTATAAAAACACTAACCCTCATATATACATGCAACTATACTAAATAGCTATATAAGCACATCGGAGAGACTAAGACAACAAATGTTAAAATTAATAAAGTCACCTAAAGTCAATGATTTGATGCTGGAAGATTTCACCACGAGGAAGCTAACCAATTGAGCCACCATGCTTATTTCATGAATATGCAAGTAGTAGGCCCATCTATTTTTCAATTTTGCAAAATACCAATTTATAACATAACAAACCTTTGGCTTATCATTGGCTCTGTTTATTTGCTCTTGCCGTATTTTTGTGCTTGTGCTTGGTTGCAACACAGAATAAATTTCTCTCCTTACTAGCTCATCAACCCATGCTCTGGCATGACTTAGAATATTACATTGCATAAGTCTTAAAAGTTCAGTGGATAGATTCTAAAAGTAATCACAATTTATTAACTTTACTCTCTCTACTCATTTCCAAACACAATACCCTTTCATATACTATATAATCCCTATCCGGTTACGATAATTTACCAACTTATATTGATAATTTAGATGTAGACATGGGAAATATTTTAGTTTGAGTTTATAATGGAATCCATAGTAGCTTATAATGGTAATTTAGAAGTAGATTGGAGGAATATTTTAGTTTATGTTTTATATGTAGATTTTAGTAGCTTATAATGGTAATTTAGATGCAAATTGAATGGGGATGTTATCTTTCATGATAGGGAATGTGGGTAATTTTAAATAAAATTTAGAGGTTACTTTAAATTATTTTTCATAATAGTAGAGCTTGGTAGTTTATATGTAGATGTAGGGGGCTATTTATGTTTTTTTTTCATTCATATTGACAGAATTGTTTCTATAATAAAATATAATGGTAGAAGTGGGTATTTGAAAAATATGATCCAAAGACTATTATCTCTTTGATGATTAGGGTTGATAGAGTTAATGGACAAAGACTCATGATTATTATAATAGTTTTTATGTTTTATTTTTTTCTAATGTATCTCATAAGAATTAATGTGGGGTTCAATATATTGAGGACCTACAGTTAGTAATATTAAAATATAGTGTTGTCATCCTTTTGACCGCATCTATGTGGTTTTCAATATGTATTTAGTTAAGACTTAAGTTTAAGTTATATTAGCTCATATTGCATGTCTTATACATTATGAATCTATATGTTTGCTTTCAACTTTTGATCTAATTAATTGTTATGATTTTTTATTGAACTGTTAAGTTGAATCAGTATTCAGTAGTGGTTGTTGTATCTTTCAATCTAAATTTTTATTTTTCTATTTTGTTAAAAGAATAGATTTTAGGTGCTAAAATACACTCTTAACTACAATAATGGCATAAAATGTTATTCTAGCATTGCATCATGGCACTTAAGAGGTTGAATTTATTTCTTGTATCAAAGAATTATGTGAAACAAGAAGTTCTTAAACCTAATTTACTAGTATTTGTGTGTCATTGTATTTGAGTATGTATAAAGTTATATAAGTAAAAAGCTTGCATAGATTATTGTCATGAAGTATTAATATAATTTGAAGTGAGTTATGACATTGACATGTTGTTTACTAAAGGAAAACTTTTCCATGATTGATAAACAATTAAAATAAATATTTATTCAAATGTATGCATGTTTACTTAGGCTGCATAGCAGCACATAGTATTTATAATTACTTTCAATTCAACAATAGTACATGTAATTTAGAAACATATATAGCATACTTTATGATCATTGACTTTTTTCAATAATAGATTATATTGGTATTTAGTTGTAGATTTGAGAGATATTTTAGTTTATTTAATGTAGATACTAATTAAAGATTATATTTCATAATGGTATATATGAGTGATTTAAAAGTAAATTTAGGGATTACTTTGCATTATCTTTTATAATGATAGAGGTGGGCAGTTTAGATACAAAATTTATTAGATTATTTAAATTAACTTTCATAGTGGTAGAGCTGAGCAATTTTAGATGTAGATTTAGAACGTCACTTTATGTATTTTTCATAATGCCAGATGTGGGCAATCTTTTAGAAAATAAAATATATTCTAGTTATGATGGTTAGAGTATATTGGCTTGATGTTCTGATTTTTAGAATTTTGTTTAATTTATCTATTTTCCTATCGCGTCTCGCTAGGACTAATGTAGAAGCTGCGTTGAGGGCCTCCAATTAGTACTGATGAGATAGAAAATAAGTCACTCAAGTATCATTACAAATAATCACTCATTTTATCCCTCTGTTCCAAATTATAAGTCGCTTTTATTTTTTTAGTATATCCATTTTGCTTGGTATACATATGTCTAAATACATAGCAAAATGGATATACCAAAAAAGTCAAAACGACTTATAATTTGAAATATGTCTAGATACATAGCAAAATAAATGTACCATAAAAGTAAAAGCAACTTATAATTTGGAACGGAGGGAGTATGTTACTATAACTTTGCTTTATTATTATTCTAAATAGATTTAATAGAGAGAATATATAGTAGCAACTAGCATCTCCTCATTATAATTCATCATTGTGCAGATACTGTCTGGAGGAAGTTGTTTATGATGCAAGATTTGTGGAGTTTGTGTGTTATGAATGCCACCAAAGACACGAGGAACGAAACAACGTGCCTGTCGAAAAGGAGCCACGTCATGCTCATTCTGCTTCTACAGTACCCCAGCTAAATACCAAGCCATTGGAATCAGCAATGGATGCGGTAGACTGGAGAAATAGAGAAGGTAGGTTTGGAAAGTATTATTCCAGAAACAAGGGCGGTAAAAAGAAGCCAACTAGGCAACCAGTGGGCAGGAACCTCGCCAACAGAAAAACAGAGACGACTGCAAATGATCCAGGAGTTTCACCACAAAACTGTTTGGAGTAGTCATTGCCCGGAGACCAGGAGGGGTTGAATCTAGCAACATGGAAGTAGACCTTGACCAGAACCTTCCTGTGCGCTAGCTGCCGCACTCCGTGTTGCAGCCGTGAAGCTTTCCTCGATCTGAAGGTCTTGATGACGCTGGGAGATTTACTAGTATTTTGTGTTTGAATCGTACTGTGGTGTGTTTGTCTTCCATGGATAACGACTGCTTTTGTTCAATTGCTGCCGGTGAACCCATATTTTCAGGCTATCTTTTAAGGTCGTCTCGTCTGCGAGGAGATGTGCTTTGCACAGTTCTTGCAATAGAGATTAGAGACGTCGAACCTGACTGACGAACATGTTTTGTGGATTTTGTTTGATGTTTGGCCTCGTGGCAGTGCAGATGTTCCTTTTCACTTCTATTGTTCAGTCACTAGAAAACCCAGCATCCTTTAAGCGACGTTGATGGTGAAAACTCGGCGTCCTTTAAGCGTCGTTGAACGCGCCCGACCGCTAAGGGTAGAGGACCATGCAATCTTAGAAAGGGGCTCGTGGTCCCACATAGAGGAGGAGGAATAAAATTGTATAGACCCAGGTTCCAAATCTCTCACATGGACCCTTATCTTTGATGAACAACATATGGCATCTTAAAAAATCATGTGGTCAACAAATATATCAATTACAAGCACAAATATGGTCCCATAAAGCATTACCTTACGTGGATCTTGTGATTAATTTCACGTACACGTGTCATTCATTGAGGGTAGAGGTCCATGTGAGAGATTTGGACACCGGGTCCATGCAATTTAATCCTAGGCGGGTGTAGCACACAATTTTAAGAACAAAATCAGATACACACCATATGTGAGTCTAGTGAGTCAAATCTCACATATAGCTATAAATAAGGTTAATATCGAAAGACAATGCTCAATATATAACGTACACTACTAGAATCTCGTATTTTTCTGTGTGTGCGAAAACACACAGAAAAATGCGAATACCGCCAGAAAAATATTTTTCTAACGGTGTACCCTCAGAAAAATACCCACAGAAATATAATGACAGAAAAATTCATTTGTTCTGTGTGTTCGCCATCAGAAACAATTTTTCTGTGGGTGTTACACGCACAGAAAAATTGCGTTAGCCCAGATTAAATTTAAATGTTGTGTGCGTCGATCCTCATAGAAAAAAAGAAAAGCCCGACAGAAAAATGATTTTTCTATGGGTGTTACACGCACAGAAAAATTGCGTTAGCCTAGACTAAATTTAAATGTTGTGTCGGTCTCGGTTAACGCACAGAAAAATAACAAACCACCGACAGAAAAACCCTTAACCATGCAGCAAATTGGATACAATAATTATATACAAACAGAACAGTAGCAACAACATATTAAATATAGACTGTCCATACTGTAATTTCATCACAACATAATAGATAGCATACATATAAAGATCCAAATGTTCAACACATTCATTAATGGCATCCGGGCTACGTATAGATGATGTCCAAATGGTTCGGTATCAATGCATTCAAAAGCATTACCATCTCATCTTAACAGTTCATGAATTTCACTACTGATAACTACTGCACTACATATGCAAGTGTAAATCCAATTGACTATATGTTGCCTCACTGCCAGCCTTCCTACTGTCCTCACTTGGCAATTGCTCCTACTTAAAACCAAACATGTCCCAATGAGTGAAGGTATATATAGTAATAGCTGAGCAAATTTTAATGGTAAGTATGGTAATAGCTGAGCAAGATCTTCAGCCTATACTCTCAAGTTACATGATGTCATTTTCATCACAGGCTGAAAAGCAAAGATTTTCATCATTTTAATTCGGAGATAGATGCATGCATCATAATAAGAGCACTTAGTTGCAGCCCAAATTAGCGTATCTAATTTTTCTCAAAGACACAGTAGCCGGGGCTCGGAAACTAAAGATCTTATATGATATAGTGTAGGATAATAGGATATGCAATAAGCAGCCTACAACTGGAAGGTAAATGATATGGGCTCATATCTGCAAAACCCCAAATCACAGGTGCTTGATATATGAACCTGTATCATCAATATGGGTATGAGAAACTGAAATTCTTCGCTAAGAGTTACTGATCTAAATTCAGTAGACTATAAGGAAACTAGAAAAGTATACCTTGACTACTTCAGCTCCACCACTCTGGTATGCGATGTGAGGTATTTAACCTCTTTCGAGGTGAATGAGCAGGAAGGATTCACCTATTGAACAAGGCACGGCATAAAAATAAATTAAAAAGTGTATACAACAGTCCATTAATATAAAAACCTAGATACAAACTGTCACATGTGTGCAGTCCATTAAAATTTTCGTCACCTATATCCCTGACTTGAATAAAGGCAATGATAACTGACAAATACCAAAACAAAACTATAGGCATAATAGCCCTTGTCATGATAAAGACAAACCTAAAATATCTTGGTCAAAGTCAGAAGGCAATCCATGAAACTCTGTCCTTGTTTAGCATTCGATCAACCATTGCTATGCATGGATATCTATAACTCCAAAAGGATAAGGGGTGTGGTCATGGTTGAAAGCAAAAGAGCCACAGTGCACTAGAAATCCATGATACCTTATAAGTGCATTGCTAGACCACATCATCGATTCATATTTCAGAAACTTTGGTGTTGCATACATACTTATCCCATGGACAAGGTTAACTGATAGACCCAAGTCCCCGATACCCTACTGTATTGCAACAAATTCTAAAAATAAACTGCACAGTAGTATAGAACACCAAGCAAACACTAAAGTTGGTCATGCACACATGTATAGGTGGCGACAGTCAAATTGTCACACAAGAAAGAGGAGCCAAACCTGATCCAATCTGAACAAACATTCAAGTCCTAACTCTTAGCATCAATCGGAGCACAAAAACAAGCTCAGATACAAGTGTCAGCTTAGCTAATATATTGAATTAAAAAAAGTCATGTTCTTCTACAAATAGCAATGCAAAAATCACAGAGCTCTATTGAACTGAGCTAATAAAAAAGAAACTATTGGTCATTCCAGATCCATTAGAGAGCAATATGTCAAAAGCACAAGAACTACATATATTTCACCTGGAGCAAAAGAACAAGAGCAAAAGAACTTGAAAAATGGCTCAGATTTACCCATTATCAGCATGACAACTGCAACTTAATTTCACCTAGAACTTAATTTAATTCTCTCTCTCTAATGGGAATTGAACTGGCCACAAAACTGGTTGCTTGTACCGGTACAAGCCATCCTAGTTAAGCAGCAAATAGAACAAAATATCCCAAGTACCAGCTCATAAGGTGCTAAAGTGCAGAAGTTCTCTAATGGAAATTTGATTCATCACAGCCACTCAAGAGTAGTACAAAACAAAAAATGTCACAAGGCATAGTTAGGGAATGGGAGAGCAGCGTGGCACGAGACTAGGGTTTCATATCATCTCAGCTCCGCAAATATCACATATCAAAATGATTGATCAGGTTGATATATGCAAGATATTCAAGATACTGTTTTCATAGCATCTCACTTGAAAAGCAACCAGGGTAACAAAACAAACAAGTTAAAATTGTATTTTAACTTTGCAGTAAAATCTTCTTATTACATTGCTCCCTCAAATTCAAATATAATGACATTATTTGAGTGGTCCATCCATGTATATTTCTTATGTTACAGTAAATTATGTTAGTATAGTTCTACTTGTGATTTTCAAAGATGTCAAGTTACTGATAAAAGACAATGAAGAGCTCCCATTTGGATCAAACTGACAGCTCATTGCTCATATATGTTCAAGAAATATTTGATGCACTACTAATTGTGAATTATGTTAGTACAGAAAATTCACATCAGACTGACATCAATCCAAGGTATGGAAAATTCAAAGATAAGCATTTTCTCTACAAAGTTAGGCAGTCCAGTTCCAGAAAGAATGAAATATGATGCTGATTCATAGCGATCATTTGCATGAGAGAAAGGAAAAAGCGCAGTGCAAGACCTCACAACATCGCAGATCGAGTCATCTAAATAAAAGCTGGACAACTTCTCAACAAATCGATTGCACCTTTATCAAGTAGTTACTAGAAAATTTTCGAGCTCTATCATTGCCCAAGACTACTTATAGACAATCCTAGATTAGTTAATTTTGTGTTCCATCTCTAGCAAGTTTAGTCATTTTTCACTTTAGGAGTTCAATAGACAAAAATATCACACATACTCTGAGATAGCTAGCGACTTGACATACATCGATTAAAAGTTAATATCAATCACATAATCTGGTTTACAAGAGCAAGTGATTGCAACAATTCCAAAACAAAAATGTTTTGATTCATGGGTATTGGGTAGTGTATTTCTTACTTCTTACCTGAGCATCTCCAGTTCAAATATATTCTACAAAGCTTAGAGAATGCAAATAGATAGGACACCAGGACGGCAGGAGCCAACATCCTGCGTGGCTAATCAATAACAGCCTGCAACCACGCAATAGAGAAATCATCGATCTGGCCGGGTGAAGAAGGGGAGGGGGCGCCACGAGGAAGAAGAAGGGGAGGGAGGGTGCCCGCCGGGAAGAAGAAGGAGAGGGAGGGGCGTCGGTGGAGAAGGGGGAGGAGGGCCAACACCACGACCACGCCACGCCCGGCCACCACCACCACCACTACCGCACCACCGACCGGATCTAGGAGAGGGAGGGCGGATCCGGCCGGGTGAAGAAGGGGGGAGGGAGGCGCCACCGGGAAGAAGAAGGGGGGGGGGGGCACCGCAGGGAGAATAAAGGGAGGGAGGGCCGCCACCACCATGCCATGCCGCCAGCCACCACAACCACCACCACTGCAGCCCACCACCGGATCCGGGAGAGGAGGGCAGATCCGGCCGGGTGAAGAAGGGGAGGGGAGGGAGCCCGGGGGAAGAAGAAGGGGAGGGAGGGGCGGTGGGGAGAAGAAGGGGAGGGGAGGGCGCCACTGGGAAGAAGAAGGGGAGGGGAGGGCGCCACGGGGAAGAAGAAGGGGAGGGAGGCGCCACGGGAAGAAGATGGGGAGGAGAGGGCACCGCGGGGAAGAAGAAGGGGAGGGAGGGCGCCATGGGGAAAAGAAGGGGAGGGAGGGCCGATGCCACCACCATGCCCCGCCACCCACCACCACCGCCATCAGCAGCCACCGGCCGGATCCGGAGAGGGAGGGCTGGATCTGGCCGGGTGAAGAAGGGGGAGGGAGGGTTCCCGCCAGGAAGAAGATGGGGAGGGAGGGCGCCAAGGGAGAGAAGAAGGGGAGGGAGGGCCACCGCCACCACCATGCCCCATGCCACCACCACCACCACCACCACCACCACCCAGCCACCGGCGGATCCAGGAGAGGAGGGCCGGATCCGTGCGGGTGAAGATGGGGAGGAGAGGGCACCACGGGGAAGAAGAAGGGAGGGGGGCGGGGGAGAAGAAGGGGAGGGAGGGCCGCTGCCACCACCACGCCCCGCCGTCGGCCACCACCACCACCACCGCAGCCACCGGCCAGATCCGGGAGAGGGAGGGCCGAATCCGGTCGGGTGAAGAAGGGGGAGGGGAGGAGCGGCCGCCCGCCGGGGAAGAAGAAGGGGGAGGGGCGGGGCGCCTGCGGGGGAGGAGGGGCGCTGGGGCCGGGGAGCCCACGGGGAAGAAGGGAGAGGAGGGACGCTGGGGCCGGGAGGGGAGGGGCGCTGGGGAAGAGAAGGGCGGGGTGCTCGGAGCGGCGCAGGGGTCGGTTTATCAAGTAGGATTTTCGTGTGCCTGCATGTATTTTTTCTGTGCGTTTTCAAAGAACCGACATAATAAGTTGCATTTTTCTGTGAGTGCTGATTTTTTCCGTGTGTGTATTGTCACACACAGAAAAATCATTTAATCATTCTATCGGTTTTTGTATTTTTCTGTCGGGATATTTTGAAACCGACAGAATAATCATAATTTTTCTGTGCGTGCCAAAAAAACGCACAGAAAAATTCTTCACCCACAGAACAATTCGAGTTTCCAGTAGTGGTACTTAGTATAAAGGATATAACATTAGACGGCAAACAGCGGAAAGACAACTCCAATCTTCGGGTGAAGACTCCAATTTCACAGGGACAATTGACAGGCTGATCACAAGCCTAATTTCTCCAAACTCTAGCAATCTAGTACCCATCCGGTATTTTTATCCAAATAATTGAAAAATAAAGTAAGTGTAAGTACATGTCGTCCTCAACAAATATAACATGGGGTTCATGAGGCTCAAAAGGCTGACATTGGTTTAACTGCGATTAGCTTTTAATGAGTCATGATTTTAGCAATTGGGTGGCAACAAATTTATCCACAAGCCCACATAAACACATGATCAGGTAAACATGAATAATGAATAGCATAAATAGTAATCATTAGTGAGCGTCTTTATCGTCGGTACCATCTGTGTTCATCATCTATTCCGTAAGGGTCCAAGGCCGCTCGTGACTGTGAGCACGGCTGATATACCAGTTTTACACTCTGTAGAGGTTGTACACTTTCACTGTGAGTCATGATACCTATATGCCCGGGTTAATTACTCCCAAAACACTTCCAAGGTGAACAGATAGAGTTCACTATGAAGCCTTTTAAAAGTTCGTCTAACAAGTTAGGGCCATTAAATTCACTCGACAAACAGATATAGGAACCCCCTATCGAATGGCACAATTCCATCACGGCTATACACATAAGAGTAGAGGTTGTCATATACCCAATTCGGCAAGCCATGCTTACGCCATAAAGGTAACCTCTAACAAGCTAGAAAAGGTCCTCATACTGAGCTAAAGCCAGAGCTATAAGTCTCGGATGTTCGCTTACAGATAAGTCCTTAGGGAGATGAATCTAGAGCACCATAATAATAGCCCAATGCTCTAGCCCCCTGATTCCATGTTGCTAAAAAGCATCTTTTAGTGTTTATTGCATATACCATTAGTCAAGTTACAAGATCATGGTTGTAGTTAAGCACTAGCATCATACTACCCAATGTAATAACCCATAGGAATCAAGGTACAGGGTAACAAAGTACTAGGAAATCCTTAGTGGTAGTCAAGGTAGACACATGCAGCATGATTTAAATGATTAAAGCTGTATAGGACAACAAGGAAGATCCCATGCGATACTTGCCTTAAAACTCTAATCTTCTTCTAGTCCAAATCTTCAAAGATCTGTTTCTTGATTCACCACGTATAGCTCACCGACTGGACATGTTCATAAAGCACCACACAAACATCCGAGCAATCATACACGAAGCAAACAATAGAACTAAATTAGAACAGTACACTAAACATAATAAACAACAAGTAAAAGGGTTTTAAAGATGTTCTACACATTGCTACGAACACACAGACGCGAAAAAACTCTCTAATCAGAGTTATAACGAAGAAGTTATGAATTAAGCAAGATTTCCTTTAATAAAATAATAGATTAAATCTAACCTCAAATTTCAAAAGTTGAAAACATGTTTAACAGTAGGATAAACATGTAGATTACACAATTACGAATCTAACGCAACTTGAACAGATCAAATCAGAGTCAAAATGGAGAAATTATGGCCTAAAGAAAACTAGTGGCAAAACTGTAAATAGATAAAAACGTATTTTGAATCTACTAGAAAGAAACTACGCTTTCATAATAGGAAAACGTATTCTAGAAGTACGCCATGGACTACGGGTTAGATTATTCAAAAGCCGAGGGTCTCTTTAGCAAAAGTACAGGGACGGCGGGTTCTATACTAGAAAAGGGCAGGGGCTTGTTAGCAAAGTTACCCGCCGAAGTGGTATCTTCTAATCTAGGACGTTGATCTCAGATCAGGCGGTGAAGATCAAATGGAGGAACGGGGGTCGCCGGAGCGGCGCTGTGCGCGGCGGTGCCAAGGCCGAGGAGCTTGGCTCCTCGCTGGAGTTCACAGGGATGGCCCTAGAGGCCACGGTTAGACTCGGGGATGGCATGGGAAGAAAGAGGGAAGCACGACGATCTCACCATGACGCTTTTTGTGGTCAGAGACGGCATGGAGGCGACGCGTGGCTTGGCGGGGCGGACGACGAGCACGGTGGCAAGGTTTCGAGCTCGGCACAACGACTCGGCAAGATAGGAGCTTGCTCTGAGTCTCGGGATGGAGGCAATGTCGCTTGCTCTAGGGCTTGGTAGAGAGGCGGTGGTCGCAGGGCTACTATTTATGGGGGCAAAGGCATGGCGCGCACGACAAGGCGTGGAGGTGTGGCGGCGTCAGAATCCTGCTCAGAACAAAGTCCTACTCGGTCATAGGAGGAAGAAGACGGCAAGGACATTGACAAGCGGGACCCACCTATCAGCGGCGAGTGGTAGAGCTGGTGTGCGGGGCCTGGCTGCCAGCGGCTACACGTGGAGAGGAGGCGAGGACGCGGCTATGCGTGGCCTTGGCCTCTTGCCAGGCTGGCCTATTGCCACTGGGCTAGGAGGTTCGGAGGGGAGAGGGAGAGGCCAAGCTGGGCCTGCATTGCTCTGGCCCAACCGGAAGGAGGAGGTGGGCTCGAGGGAGAGCAGGGCGGGTTGGCTGCTCTGGGCCAGAACAAGAGAGAGGGAAAGCTTTCTCCCTTTTCTTTCCTTTTATTTCAAAATTATTTTGAATCAATTTCAAAAACACTTTGAAACATTTTGAATTTAGACCAAAACCACTCATTACAAAAATACAAATGCACCAGCATGAATGCACTACAATATTGCTAAGCCTTATGATAAATTTTAATTTAATGAAAAATTTTATTTTCCTATGTTTTCATGAGCACTAAAATTCAAAATTAACTCAATTTACATCTATTTCAAAAGGAGCAAATTTTAGGGTGTTACAGCGGGTCCGAGGCGGAGCGGTAAGGCGGTAGGCTACCATCGGCCGCAGGTGGTGAGAGACAACTTTTGGGCTAGGGAAGGGCAGGGGAATCATGGGGATGGCCGGGTGACACTAGATTAGCATGGCGGAGGGTAGAGGTAATATATATCTCGGTAGTGGGGATGCTACTAGATATGGGATGCGGCCAGTGGTAGGTGGGGGAGCAAGAATGGAGAGGTTTTCACTGTGACGAAGGAAGGTGGAACAATAGCAACAACTGAGATGGAAACCGTTGCATTGACATCCGTGGGCTACTAAAAACTAAACCCGCAGGGGTAAGACAGCTCCTAGGCATTATGTCTGTTGGATTGACATTTGACGGATACTACAAAATCAACCCACGAGGTTAAGACAGCCTCGCGCATTCTGCTTATGATAGAAGGAAATCTTCTCACGTAGGTCAAGAAAACCTCCCCTGCCTCACTTATACACAGCGGCACCATTGTGCATGTGAGAATCTATGTGAGTCCTTAGACCTGTGTTTTGGCGTGGGATGGAGTTAGGGATTTTTTAACCCCATGTCAACATTCGCTCCCACGGGGAGTCAAACTCAAGACATAAAGAGTGCTACTAGAGCCATGTATATAATCAGGCTAGAGATAATCAATGTTAGAACTGCATCGAAGAATGCCTTACTGCCTTGAAAATTTCAATCAGTCATTTTTAGGTCCACCGTCGGTCTGGCCGCGATGTAGGAGAGCCCAAGATTCAGATGAAACTGAAAAATCTAGCAAAATCCCGTACTTCCATTTCGGCCGCTTCATCACTAACTCACATGCATAAAGATTGTTGGCGCTTGTGCTGGTAATTATAGGTGTACGCTTTCATATATGTTGTGTTGCAGTATCAGCGGGTTATTGAGCCTAGTGGAAGCCAAAAGCTTTTACCAGCCCAGGTGATCTTCATTGTGCAAAAATGTTTACCTAGCAAATTTGTTACCAGCCCACCTTCTACGGCGTCTCCAAGCAAAGCTGAAGCCCATGGGCCTTGGGCTGGTACTCGCATCCGCAAGTCCAATGTCCGCCTAGCAGGAGAGGAATGGGAGTAAACGTGCCTGTGTGCATGAGCGAGCTTTAAGCCATGTACTGGTATAAGAACCAGAGAGATAGAGAGATCGGGCATCACGATTTATGTAAACCAAAACTCTAAACTCTCAAGTACTCAATCCTTCCTCGCCTATCTGTTGTGCTGTTCGTCTGACTCCCTTCCCCAATTTCTCCTATCCTTGCCTCCTGCTAACATTTGGTATCGGAGACACTGATTTTGGGTTTTGTCCGCATCGATTTGCACAGATTCCATCGATTGGTTTGAGCAATTGATACGATTGCTTCGATCTCATCTCTGGCAGTGAGCTGTTGTTAGGTATTTGGTCGCCGTAATTCCCTTCTCGGCTCGAATCGATTTGTGGGTGCTGTCGATCTAGATCTTCCCCAACCCCTTGCCCACGACCATTTCACCCACCGCCAACGCCACTTGCGAATCATGTGGCAGAACCACCCAAAATAACACGCTTTCGGAGGTGCTCGTCTTCCACTAGACACTAAGCACCCCGAAAGTTAGCTACATCGGACAGTTCCGTCGAGCACACCCCAAGGGAGAACTCAAACAATCCACGTTTTTCCTCTAGGATCCAATAATGAGAACGAGATTACAATACTTAGTCCATTTCATACAACAAGAGTTCTCGGAAATACATTATTACAATACCAAGTTCAGAGTGCGGAATTTAAACAGCGGAATTGAAATAAACATCTAATGATAAGATACAAGGATCCATCTATGCCCACTAAAAGAATCTTCCACACAACAGCCACTCCTCAAGCTACACCTACAATAGGGGTAAATAACCCTGAGTATACAATGTACTCGCAAGACTTACCCGACTAGTGAGAATAATTTCCTGACTGCAAAGGATATGATAAGCTTTATGGTTTGCTGGGTTTCCTTTTTGTTTGCAAAAAGCATTACTAGTAGTGAATCCTTATATATGTGTTTTATTAGTAGTCATGATTAGTTCATTAGCTAACCATTCTAGGTAAGCACCGTTTCTACTTCCAAGCAAGAGTTGAACAATCATATCCATTCATTCCCTTTCATCTTCCAGTTCTTACTACGGTGCTAGATCGTAGATAAGTCATACCGTATCACATGGTAGTTCGTGAACCAATGTATCCAAGCTAGGTACCCCAAAACACACACCCCGCCTATACCCCAGGTACAAGTAGGACCAACCCACCACTCTCCTATAAAGGGGTCTAGGTCTCCATCCAAACTTGGACTCCAAGCCCCCACTCCTGAGTCCGGACTCAGTGTGGTGCTTAGACCTCCACCATCCCCGCCTCCAATCAATCGGTCTGGAAAGAGTCGAGACCCACGACAAGAGAGCAACGAGCCTTCCTGCTCCCATAACCAAGTATGTGCTCAGGATCTGATTAGAATCCAATGCAACGGACTGTCCTTAACCGACACTGACAGGGAAAACATTATAACCAAGCTATGCACCGTTGGTCGTAGGACACAACCTCTTACACCCAGCAATACCCGTACCATATCCCTGCCCGGTCTCCATTTCCTTTCACCATTTTATCATCAGAGTTATAATAATAATCATATATTGTGAGTAATGGCAGGTTACTCACGCTACCGATAGCCTAGGCATAGCAGCTACTCGACCTATGCTAGCAGGACTCATGGTAGGTTTATCTATGCATGTAGTTTCAATATAAATCCTATAACATAAATACACATCACACACACATATATATATATATATCCAGTGATCATTCAAAATAAGGGTTATGCACCGGGGCTTGCCTTGGGCTGGCGCGGTGTCAGCTGAGTCAGTCAGTGGTGGCTCTGGGAACTCCTCCTGCACGAGGATCTCCTCCTTGTACTCCTCGATCACCTCCTCAAACTTGTGATCTCCGATGGTCATGATCTCCGCCAACTCATTCTCTACATGCATGCGATGATGATGCAACACTTTAATATTAAGGCAACAACAATTCTTAAAATAAGAATACATCTACTAAGCCACTAAGCTAGCTCTAATGGTTAAGATACTAACTACCTATCATTTCCACAAAAACAGGTATGGATTCATCTAACAGGTATTAACTTAGCAGCTAAAATGTAATCTTACTCTTATTAGCGATTTAACTTATATTAATACAAGGAGAACCTAACTACCCAAGTACTTAGTCTATTCTAAGGCTACAAAAATTACAGTGAGCACATAATAATACCACGATGCTGCTATAAAAATTTTAGGGTTTTTTCTATCACCAATCTACCACAAAAATTCCTACAATAATTAACCTAATAATATTAAGCACTCTCAATTGATTTAATAGCTCCTGGTATCAACATGTATATATATGAACTAAATACACTAACAGATAGAGCACACTTTTACAAACTTAACAAAATTTGTTTCAAAATTTTTGGACATCTACATGAGTTTATATTAATTACCAAAGTTTAGCTCAGAAATACAAATGAAAAGCTATTTCTATTTTCCACGAAAAAGACAAACCGATTTCGGCCCAACGCGGCCACGCGCGGAGACGGCCCGTGGCTGGGAGCCCGCACGTGCGCTGGCACATTAACAAAAATGCCCCTGGACTATCAACAAAACAACCCACGATCCATGTTACTATTCCTAGGGACAACACTTATACAAAAAAACCATTGTACTCTCTCCTCTTTACAATGGCATGATCCTTGGCCTCCCCCGCGCGCTCCGGCACGGTGAGCGGTGGCACTGGCGACAGCGCTGGCCACCCTAGACCCTTGTAGACCTAGCTAGGGGACCGATGCTCACCTATGGGCCGACGCGCGACGATGGGCGGTGGTTGCACTAACGGGGGTGAAGCAGAGCGGGCTCTCCTCGGTGGTAGGCGACCTGCAATGGCGGCAACCATGTTCTGGTTAGCCATAGCGCTAACAGAATGGTAGAGATAGGGAATAAGCACCAGGGGCACACCGTGAACCCGGCCGAAGTGGGGGTTCAGCCGGCGACTATGAGCACAGCGACAAGCCACGGTAGACACGGCCACGTCAGCGGTAGCGGGGATGCGGTAGTGCTCCCACAGGCATGTGCATGGTGGAGAGGGAGCCAAGGCGAGCTAGTGGTGCATAGGAATTTGCACGGGGTGAAGTGGTGGAGGCTGGCCATGACGCGGGCGGTGATGGTTCATAACGGCAACGGTGGCGGGAAAAGCTCCAAAATTGGAGCTCGGCTGAGCTGCAATCAAAGCGGGGTGGGGGCGGCTGGAGAGGGGATGTGAGGGTGGAGACACGGGCATGAGGAATTGATGAAAGGTGCTCGCTCTCTGACTCACTGTGACCACTACACGATGGCGGCGGAAAACAAGGGAAGAAAGAGAGAATGGGGTGCGGCGTTGGGCTTGGCCCATCCTCGCCTTGGCGGGACATGATCGGTGAGTTTATGGAGACCCACACATAGATGCTAGCAGACAGGCATGCGCGCACCCGACCAGCGTGGCCTGTGTGGCCGCAGTGTCATAAATGACATGGCGACGGCGGCACAACCACGTGCGTGCGGTATCAAAGCGGGCCAGCGACGCAGCGTGGTGCAGCGGTTATAGAGTATAGGTGCAGATGCAATGATGATGTGACAGCAATAGCAGTGTCGCGATGCGAGGCAGCAGTGGCGGACGCGATGGCAGCGCAGCGCGGGATGAGGCACGCAGTAGCAGTGGCGGCTCCGCGCGGCGGGGCCAGCGACAGCCGAGCCATGGCCAGGCCAAAGGTGGCCATGGCCAACCGCATGTAGTACCACATGCACACGTGACCATGTGCACGGTGTGGGGAGGCCAAGCGGTGACCGCGCACCCGGCGCCAACCAACCGAAGACAGTGACGCGCACGAATTTTAAAGCGCTCAACACGACCAAACGGTTGCTCTAGGAGCCAGACCAGCTTCACCATGCTCAAGATGGCATATGAGACTACCAAATCAAGCTATAACACTACACTTCTTAACCCAACCTCTCACAATAAATTGCTAAACATAGCAATGTCAAGCTGTTGACAAACTTGAAATTTCTAAGTTTTTGAGCTGGATTTGTTTTCAACTTGCGATTTCTAAGCTAGTGGAAATATTAGCTAGTAATATCATTTTTTGACCGAAAGTATTTCACTGTCATCTAAAAAGTTTGCACTTCAAACTTTATTTAAGTATCACCTACATGTTCTATAGCATTTTTTGTTCAATAAAAATTGGTTTTAAACCCTACTTGATAACTGTACAAAATCGTGGAGCAACTTTCGTTTAGTGTTTTTGTTGATCGTTTTGAGTTACAAAAATTGATCTACACACTTTATTACATGCATTAACACATAAACATGATGCTCATAACATGTTTTAGTAGATGATTTACGGTGTAATACCAAGGGTGTTACAAATCATGAACCCCGAGACAAAAATCATCCTTGACGAACTCAATCGCCGCTTCACCGAGCACGACCAGAAATGGGATTCGCGCTTCGTAGAGCAAGATTCCTGCTTCTCACGGCAGATCCATGAGTTGGAGTAGGCGCAGGAGGTCCGCATGGTCGCTCTAGAGCGTGTCATGACATCGCTCGACGAGTGGAGGCCAACAATCGAAGGCACCGTCGATGACATCAAGCTTGACGTCTCCAAGTCTAAGCTCGAGGTGTCAAAGATCTCTCGCAACTGGGGGTGTGCGATCCTAGACCAACCGGCTACCTTACTGGGCGTCTTCACTGCCGCTCCAACCACTGTCGAGCTTCCCCCTCTTGGCGCTCCAGCACCAACGCTCAATGGGCACGACGTCAACAACTTTCATCAAGAGAATGGATACGGGGTAGTTTCTACCCTGATCCCTTCCCTGGTCAAGGGTATGTCACCAATTCCCCAACCTATGTCTTCTGTTTTAGTTTTATAGCCTGTTGTTGATCATGGAGTCTGTAGTGGTACCACCAGGGTGGGGCATAATGGTTTCTAGGATTCTAAGCTTCCTAAATTCGATTTCCCCAAATTCGATGGAACCCAACCCAAATATTGGCTTACTCAGTGTAAGGACTACTTTGAATTGTATGGCACTGAACCTCACATGTGGGTGCGCATAGCTAAGATGAATTTCACAGCTGATGTCGCACGTTGGTCCCCATCTATAGAACCCTAGTTGCAGACTTGTTCCTGGTCAACCTTTACCCAAATGATCCTTGAGCGTTTTGGTCAGGATCACCATGACCTTTTGCTTAGACAACTTTTGCAAATCCGTCAAACTAGGATAGTTCAGGAGTACATCACACAATTCACGGTCATTATTGATCAGCTGAATGCCTATCATGGTGTTTCTGATCCACTATATTATACCATGAGATTTTTGATGGTCTAAAAGATTACATCAAAGCTCCTATTTCATTATGTTACCACTTGTTAGCCCACAAGATCACCGGCTCAGGTGAGTCGACCACTCACCAGTCTTGCCGACCATGGCCAAGCACGACAAATGTTGTCCAACCACACACTATGGCTAGAGGTAGAAGAAGAGAGGGAGAACAGAGCATACACACACAAGCAGAGACACCAGCGTTGGCCGGAGCCCTGTATAGGAGATGACAAATCTAAACTCTCTTTACTGAGTTGCAGTGGCAAACTATTTATACTACTATATCCATCTAGTCCTAGTACAGCTGCCATGCTGCTACAGTAACTAGATAACACAGCAAGACTGACTTCTACGCATGTCCCTACTTTGGCTACAGTGAGGCAGGTGAGCCATTCAGTGCCTGCCTTCTACATTGGCTACAGTACAACAGCAGGGAGCCTTTTTGGCACCGCCTTCTCTTGCTGTGTTTTCACACAAGGAAGCAGTAGATTATCTAACAATTCTTCCCCTAATCCTACTGCTATCCCATGTACCCCCTCCATGTCGATCATCTCCTTCTGCTCCGTGAGTCGAAGATGTCCGAGTGGCTTGGTGAGGACGTCCGCGAGTTGCCGACCAATTTCGACGAACTCGATGACGATCTGTCCTTCATCGACATAGTCCTTGAGGAAGTGGAACTTCACGTTGATGTGCTTGCTCCGGTCGTGGAGAACCAGATTCCTCATGAGGGTGATGGTGGGCTGGTTGTCCACCATTAGTGTTGGTGGGTGAGCTTCTGTTCTGGTCAGCTCGCCCAGTAGCTGGCGCAGCCACACAACTTGGCACACCGCTATGGCCACTGCTACATACTCTGCCTCGCACGTATATAGCGCCACCACCTTCTATTTCAACGATAGCCATGAGATTGGAGCTGACCCAAGGAAGACGAGCACGACAGAGGTGCTCTGCCGTCCGTCGATGTCCCCCACCATGTCTGTATCGCTGAACACAGTGAGCTGCAGCCTACTCCCATCGGTCTTGGGGAAGATGATTCCTAGATCCACCATCCCCTTAACGTAGCACATTAGCCGCTTCACCGCAGCCCAGTGATCCTCTCTAGGATCCTCCATGAAGCGACTGACGTAGCCCACGGTGAACGCAATGTTTGGCCTCACGTGGACTAGGTAGCGCAGACCGCCGACGATGCTCCGGTAGAGTGTTGCATCCACCTTCGCCATGGTGCTGGCCTTCATCAGCTTCAACCGCTCCTCCATCGGAGTTACGCATGGCTTGCACTCAGCCATGCTGCTCCGCTCCAACAGCTTCGAGGCATACGCGCTCTGACTGAGCATGAGTTCCTCTTTCCCCTGTGCCACCTCGATGCCGAGGTAGTAGGAGAGTGTGCCGAGGTCACTCATTCAAAAATGAGCCACCATCTCATGCTTGAAGCTATTGATGTCCTCCGTACATGCGTCGGTGACGATCAAGTTGTCCACATACACACTGATGACAAGCTCCTCCTTCCCCCATCGCGACGTGTAAAGCGCGTGCTCAGTTGCGCACCGCTGGAACCCAAGCTCGCCCAGCGTGGCGTCAAGCTTGGCGTTCCACGCTCGTGGGGCCTGCCGCAGCCTGTAGAGCACCTTGTGCAGTCGGAGCACCCTGTGCTCCGCTCTCTTGTTGGCGAAACCCAGAAGTTGTCTGACAAAGACCATCTCCACCAGCTCGCTGTTGAGGAAGGCCGATTTTACATCTAGGTGATGGACGCGCTAGTCCTTTGCTACTGCCAAAGCTAGTAGCAAACGGACAGACTCCATGCACGCTACTGGCACAAAGACTTCCTCAAAGTCGATGCCCTCGCGCTGGACAAAGACTCGGGCGACGAGGTGCGCCTTGTGCTTGACAATGGCGCCAAGCTCATCCCGCTTGACCTTGTACACCCACTTCAGGCTGATCGGATGGCATCTTGGAGGTGGATCGATGAGCTCCCATGTCTCGTTTTCCTCGATCGCCTTCATCTCCTCCAGCATCGCCCATCGCCAATTTCCTTCGCGCTCAGCCAGCGCGAACATGGGTGGTTCCTCTGCATTGACGAGTAGCAGCTCTGGGTCATTGAGCAGCCTACCCGCTAGGCCTGAGGGCCCTATGCCGCCGACGATGTCATCTAGCCTACGAAACCACACCTCCTCACCTTCGTGGAAGGCATCCACGAACTTAGTGATGTCACTTGAAGGTGAGGCGAACTCGATCAGTGTTGATGGAGTTCCTTGTTTTGTCGGAGTGCTCAGCAGAGCACCCCGAGTGCTCGGCACCCTGGTTGTAGTGCTCAGCACTACTCCTGGACAGCTCGTCACCACTCCTGGAGTGGTCTGCACCCCTCCCGGAGTGCTCGGCACTAGTCTTGTAGTGGTCAGCACCAAAACTCGGCTGCTTGGCTCCACTACAGGAGTGCTCGGCACCCATCCTGGAGTGGTTGCCACCACTGCAGGACCTCCCGGCACCACTCCTGGAGTGCTCAGCACCCCTCTCGGAGTGCTCGGCATCCCTCCTGGAGTGCTCAGCTCTATCGCTGGAGTGCTCGGCACCCCTCCCGGAGTGCTCGGCACCGTGATGACCAAGTGCTCAACGATGAAGGTGCTGGTGAAGCCACCAGCTTCCCCCATGCTCAGACTATTCCAGTCCCAAGCCGCCTTCTCGTCGAACACGACATCGTGCGAGACAAGTACCTTGTCTCCGTGTGGGTCGTAGAGCCGGTACGCCTTGGTACCCTCCGCGTAGCCTAGGAACACCATTGGTGTGCTCCTATCCTCCAGCTTGGTGAGGATCGGCTTCGTCTTCCTAATGTGGCCGATGCAGCCGAATGTCCAAAGGAAGGACACGCTCGGCTTGCGTCCATGCCAAGTCTCGAATGGCGTCTTGCCCTTCAGGGCCTTAGTGGGAGCGCGGTTGAGGATGAACACCACCGTGGTCACCGCCTCACCCTAGAACCTTGCCGGCATGCCTTTGCCCTTCATCATGGATCGAGCCATGCCAACCACCGTCTGGTTCCATCGCTCCACCATGCCATTCTATTGTGGTGAGTACAGCATGGTGTGGTGGCGCACCACACCCTGATCCGCGCAGCACGCAGCAAACTCTACCGAAGTGAATTCGCCGCCACGATCAGTCCTCAGCACACGGAGCTTCTTGTTGCTCTTGGCCTCCGCGTGTATCTTGAACTTCTTGATCACCGCCGTCGCCGCTTCGTCCTTGCTTGTCAGGAGTTGCAGCCACATGTAGCAACTGTAATCACCCACAAGCAGGAGGAAGTACCACTGACCACCATTTGTGGCTGGCATGATCGGTCAGCAGAGATCGCCGTGGACGAGCTCGAGAGCGTCCATCGTGCGATACTTGGCCGCCTTTGGGAACGATAGCCTCCTTTGCTTCCTGGCCAGGCAGCTGTCACACAGCTCACCTCTGTGCTTGATGTGGGGTAGCTCTTGGACCATCTTCTCCAGCCGACCAACCGACCAAGCGCATCGAAGCTGAGATGTCCGAACCAGGCATGCCAGAGCCACGGTTCCTCGGTGTGCCTTGCCACCAGGCACACTGGCTGTTCTACCTTTAGGTCAACAGGTACAACTAGTTCAGGGACCTCTTCACCTTGGCAAGAAGTCGCTATTCCCGGTCCCTGATCCTAAGGACTCCATCCTTGATCAGTACCTCGCTACCGCGCTCATCTAGCTGACCAATGCTGATGATGCTTGAACATAGTTGCGGGATGTAATATACATCCGTTAGCGCGCGGTGCTTCCCGTTCTAGCACCTAAAGATGATGGTGTCGCGCCCTTGGATTGCCACCCTTGAGCCGTCACCAAACTTCACCGTACCGGTAACATCGTTGTGGGGGTATGGCCCCCGGTATCCTCAAGACAAGACATGGGCCGCACCATCAGAGGTGGCCTAGCCCATAAGATCAAGGCGTGCACGGCAAGATTACAAGTTGTACTAGATATTGTAATAGTACCAAATAGGATACTTTACTTGTAACCCTCCTCCTCCAGACTATATAAGGAGAGGCAGGGGTCCCCCTCAGGGGACAATCCATCTAGATCATCTAGATCATCCAGATCTCACCCCAGATCAATACAAATAACAGAGCACAGGACGTAGGGTTTTACGCCACACTGGCGGCCTGAACCTGTATAAATCTTGTGTCTTGTGTCTCTGTAACCATCTGGTTCCTGATTACGCGCATCCTACCGATAATCTACCACCACGGGCACCCCCCTCGGTGGACTGCCGACCATATTTCATCGACAGTGGAGCACCAAATAGGGGGCCCTTTAGGGGTTGTGCGTGCTGATCCTCTGGCGAGCCAGATGGCGATGAAATCAATCTGCTACGGCAGCAACTAGGCGACCTCTGTCGAGGGCCGACGTGTATATCGTGACCTCGTCCTGAGAAACCTGCTCGCGGCGGAATCCATCTATGACAGCGTTCACTGACGACCGCAGCAGCACCCTTCGTCCACCCGACCTGCTATCGGCTGACCGCGGTAGCACCCTTTGCCAAAATCAACATTGTATTCCCGCTGGGATCAATCTACAGCACGGAGTCTTCTCTCCCGTGTGTTTTCCTGTTCCGTGGTGAATAATCGGCTACTTGGCGTTAAGTCAAAAGCAGAGTCAAGTTTCGATCAGATCGGATCAGATTGGCTACTCGGCGTTAAGCCCACACGAAGCCACATGTTGCAGTGCTGAGCAGAATCGATTGATTTGCTGTGCACATGAATCAACCCGGGAGACAGGGCTGCTATCGCGACTACGACGAAACCTAATCCGGCAGCAACGTACAACTACCAAAATCAAGCACTCCTCTCGACGTATAAAAAACAAGGACGGTTTGGAATTTTGGCAAATAGGAAGATCTATGTACAGCAACATGCAAGATGCAAGATCACGATGAGGATCTTTTGTTGTGCTACATCATCAGCAAGCCACATCGAACCATGAATAAGCCATGTCGAGCCAACCACGGACCACGTCGACCACGTCCCGAGCGGCTCCACCGAGCTCACGTCGACCACGCCCCAAGCGGCTCCGCCGAGCTCCGACCACGTCGACCACGGACCACGTCGACCACGTCCCAAGCGGCTCCGTCGAGCTCCAACCACATCGACCACCAGACCACGTCGACCACGTTCCAAGCGGCTCCGCCGAGCTCCGACCACATCGACCACCAGACCACGTCGACCACGTTCCGAGCGGCTCCGCCGAGCTCCAACCACCTCGACCACCAGACCACGTCGCAATGATGATCGCCACGAAGAACGGCGCTATGACAACCGCGACCACCGCCACAAGAGGCCAAAAAGCATGAGGACCGGATAACTTTATCGCCATCGACCAGATTTCTATCCAAAGATAAGTACACTTAATATTTATATTTAACACAATTTTCATTACGACGTTTCTCCACAGCGTCCTCGTCATGATTATTCTTCAAATAACGTTTGTCCATGTATACCATCTTAAAGATAACATACAACTATACTTAATGCAAATCTCGACCAGTCATGTTGACGCTCGATGCCTCCAGAGACGGCCCTGTCTCTGGCTCCTCCCTACACATGCACGAGCGTCTGCCCTCTGCGTTATGGGTGGTTGGCAGCGGCTCCTTAGCGACGCTTTGTTCTTCCTACACGTGCACGGGCTCCGCGCCCCGCGTTATGGTTAACGGGCTAGCTAGGGCTGAAGACTCAGCTGCATACTAACTGGTCGGACAGTTTATATTAAGTATAAACACAAACTTCACATTAACACTGATGTTTACAAAGCACCAACTGCTTTATCACATCATGCTCATTTGCAAATGACTACTTAGCGTCATATGCTATTTCTTCACTACTGATTTTTCTCCATAATTTATTATTTTGTACATCATGTACTACCATTCTACATATTTATATTGCAGGAATTTCGAAGTCTATTATTATTCTAACTCAACCAGTCAAAACCGACCACCATTCCTTCCCGGGTTTTCAGAGCAGGCCCTGTCTCTGGTTCCTCCGAACGCGTGCATGGGATCTGCTCTCTACGCTACGGGTGATCGGCAGGTCCTCTCTGGTTTGACCTGTGTGCGTCTACATGTGCACAGGCTACGCACCTCACACTCCGAGCACAGGGCAAACCAGGGCCATACAAACCTTTCAGGATGACGTGTCGACTAAACTGGTACAACTAAACGGAACGCTAACATGTTCTCACTTAGTTACACCAACATGATATTCAAGCTTAAATACGTTTTCTACAAAACAAACAAGCTTATGCAGATATACAGTTACGTTATTACAAGCTTGCCTGCAAGGGTCCAAGTTTACAATAACACAACTACGTCTTCTTCCACAGCTATAGCCTATACTATTGGTTGGTCGGGTCACGCGGTACCTGCTGTTCACCAGGCCTGACATCGTGCTCGGGTCTCAGGGACTCTGGCATTGATCGAGCTGAAGAAGATGGCCCCGCCGATGCCTGGCTGGTCGAGACCGCAGGCTTCGCTGGTTGGCTTGAAGATGACGGCGCTCCCAGCTGACTTGTTGATGCCGCCTTTGTGCTCGGGGACTGCCTCGATCACTCTCTGACCACAGCTCAGGGATTTCATCGCTCGCTCCCCGACCTGTGCTCGGGGACTGCCTCGACCACTCTCCGACCACAGCTCGGGGACTTCGCGTCTCGACTACATGCGACTCGCGACTCGTATATAGTTGGGATATTCTTTCTCGTTTAGACCTTGCTACAAGGCTCATACCTTGCCTTCCAGCAAGCTCGGGGACTACATCGGTACGATGCACCTGCTGGTGCATCTCGTATCGCATGTACGACGATTCATTTCTTAACTTATCTGGGAATTCTTTTTAGACCCTAGCACCACGTGCCTACGTCACCTACTACCAGGCTCGGGGACTAAGTGGGCACACTTCACCATGCGGTGAATGTGCTCGCTCTGATGGTTCAAACACCTCCGATTCTACGGGGACGACGGTGTCTCTTTTTGACTCAGAGTCAAAGTGGGCACACTTCGAGGGAAATATTTTTCAAATTTTATCTTGAGCCCCTTACATCCTTCTGGCAAGCTCAAGACGACGCTACTCGAAGGATACAAGGCGCTCGGGGACTAGCTGTGGGGGTATGGCCCTCGGTATCCTCAAGACAAGACATGGGCTGCACCATCAGAGGTGGCCCGGCCCATAAGATCGAGGCGTGCACGGCAAGATTACAAGTTGTACTAGATATTGTAATAGTACTAAATAGGATACTTTACTTGTAACCCTCCTCCTCCAGACTATATAAGGAGAGGCAAGGGTCCCCCTCAGGGGACAATCCATCTAGATCATCTAGATCATCCAGATCTCACCCTAGATCAATACAAATAACGGAGCACAGGACGTAGGGTTTTACGCCACACTGGCGGCCTGAACCTGTATAAATCTTGTGTCTTGTGTCTCTATAACCATCTGGTTCCTGATTACGCGCATCCTACCGATAATCTACCACCACGGGCACCCCCCTCGATGGACTGCTGACCATATTTTGTCGACAATCGTCGTCGAGCTCGGAGAAGGCTGCCTTAGAGCCCATCATGTGGTTGCTGGCACCAGAGTCTAGATACCACCGCTGCTCCTACTCGTTGCCCACACATCCGAGATAGACTTGGGTGCACGGTTCGTCGAGGTTGACAGTCTTCAGGGCCTTCCTAGGTCCTTCCATCGTCGTCACCTCTCCCTTCTCCTCGGCCTCGACGTCGTGCAGTGCACATAACGTCGCCATCAGGATAGTGGCCTCATCATCATCATCAGCTTGCGCCAGATGAGCCTCAGCCTTCTTCTCTTGCTTGCGATTTGGGCACTCCTATGCCCAATGGCTCGTCTTCACACAGCGCCGACAGGCGTTGGGGTCGACCTGCTTCTTCTTCTCTGAAGAAGCCTTGCCGCGGCGCTTGCCATCGTCACCGTGGCTGGAGGAGGCTACCTCGGAGTTTCTCCGATCAGCCCACTCCTCCTCTGTCAGCAGCAGTTTGCCGCTGTCCTTCGGTGCTATCGCCTGCTCCAGGCGCTCGTCCACCTTCCGCAGACGGCCTGTCACATCCTCAATGGTGAGGGTGGACAAGTCCAGCATCGTCTCTATGGAGAGAGCAATCTGGATGTACTTTGCCGGCACAGAGTGGAGGTACTTGGAAACCGCCTCCTCTTCGTCGATGGTGATGCCATGGCTCTTTAGCTTGCTGATGAGCGTCTGCAGGCGGAGGGAGAAGTCCTCCACCAATTCACCATCCTTGAACTTGAGGTTGTCATACTCCTACTTTAGAAGCTGGGCCATCGCCTTCTTTGCGCAGTCGAAACCGACCCGCATCGCCGCAATAGCCTCTCAAGCCTCCTTAGCAGAGCTCTTCGGCCCCAACGGCTCCCTGTACTCCGCCGGTACAGCAGCGAGGATAGCCTCCAACGCTGACATGTCATTTTCTTCATTTTTTGTGCCCTTGTCAACAGCATTCTAGAGCCATCGGGCTCTGAGCTTGACCTTCATGGTCATCGACCACTCTCCATAGATGGTGCGAGTCAGCGTCGGCCAACTGGTGCCGCTGACCTCCCGCACCGTGCGAACAACGACCTCCTGTCATGGTTGGGCAGCCACAGCAGTGCCACTGCTGTTGCCCATCTCCGAACCGTCCGTCATCGCTAGCGGTTAGTCCGGCGACGGCGATTGTACGGCTCTGATACCACTGTTAGCCCACAAGATCACTGGCTCAGGTGAGTCGATCACTCACCAGTCTTGCCGACCACGGCCGAGCACGACAGACGTTGTCCGACCACACACTATGGCTATAGGTAGAAGAAGAGAGGGAGAACAGAGCATACACACACAGGCAGAGACACTAGCGTTGGCCGGAGCCCTGTATAGGAGATGACAAATCTGAACTCTATTTACTGAGTTGCAGTGGCAAACTATTTATACAACTCTATCCATCTAGTCCTAATACAGCTATCATGCTGCTACAGTGACTAGATAACACAGCAGGACTGACTTCTGCGTCTGTCCCTGCTGTGGCTACAGTGAGGCAGGTGAGCCGTTCGGCGCCTGCCTTCTACAGCGGCTACAGTACCACAGCAGGGAGACTTTTCGGCGCCGCCTTCCCTTGTTGTGTGTTCACAAACGAAGCAGTAGATTATCTAACACATTACTCGTCCACAAAACTGAGATACTGCGTGTATTCTTACCAAATTGCACGAAGAGGATGCTGACCCGTCGAAGAAGGAGGAGTTCCTGCGGTGAGATAACACTCCTGGTGCCAAGCCGTACCTCCAGAAGGCGCTGCCGCTGCCTCCCCCGCCTCCGCGTTTGGCCCTGCCGGCCCCGGAGGCAAAGCCGATAGCTGAGGCGAATCGGGGACCAACTGTTGATGATCGGTGGTCTCCTCTTTGAGCTTCTCGGCGTGCTCAAGGGTTGTGCATGCGCTGTGGCGGTAAATGGTCACGCAATCATCAGTGTCCCCCAACTATCCAATTGCATGTTGTTCAAGAACTATTGGATGTATTCCAGTTGGAGGAGGTGACTGAGGCGGCCGTTTCTGATACTGAACAGGCTCCAGAACAGGTATTTCTTGCTCAGTCTGTTGCTGCTATCACAGGGGTCACTGCTCCAAGGACAATGTGCTTTTGGGGCAAGCTGGGTGATCAGAACATCAGAATTCTTCTAGATTCGGGGAGTTCACATACCTTCATTATCTCTGCAGTTGCTGCTCACTGCTCCAACCTCAAGGAATTATCTGCTCCATTGCAAGTTCAAGTGCCGAATGGTCAGGTCCTTACTTGTTCTGCTCATATTCCATCGGCAGATTGGTCTATTCAGGGTTGCCAGTTTTCTTCAGACCTGAAAGTATTACCGTTATCATCTTATGATATGATTCTCGGTCTTGACTGGTTAGAGCTTCACAGCCCTATGGAAATTCATTGGGGCCAGAAATGGATTGAGTTGCAGTATCAAGGAGGCTATGTTCATCTTGTGGGGATTCTTCCTGAGTTACCATCTGGTGTTGTGTTGCAGCTTTGCTCTACTGAATCTCAACAATCTGATGATCATTCTGCTTGGCCAGTGGAAATCCAACAACTCATTCAAGAGCACTCTGGTCTATTTGATCCGCCAACCCAATTGCCTCCTTCCTGAGGGTGTGATCACTCTATTCCTCTAGTGCCTGGAGCAGCACCTGTTTTCTCCAGACCATATCGTTTCTCCCCAACAATTAAAGATGAAGTGGAAAAACAGGTGAAAGATATGCTGGATTCTGGGATCATACAGAAAAGCAACAGTCCATTCTCCCAGGCACGGAGCCAGCGGTAGGGCTAGGGGGGCTCCAGCCCCCCCTACCGCTCGTGAGCAAGCGAAGCCCCGTAGAGCCACCGTCTGAAATTTCAGCTGTAGATGTACAGGTAGGAGGGGCTGAGATTTGCTGAACCTCTTTTCTTGCTAATTGCCGTTGTTTAGCCCTTCCTAATTTTTTTCCTAGCTTCGTCCCTGCATTCTCCTCTGCGGTGTTATTGGTTAAAAAGAAAGACAACACGTGGTGGTTTTGGGTCGATTACCGCCAACTCAATGCAATTACAGTCAAAGGCAAGTACCATGTTCCCATTATTGATGAACTCCTCGATGAACTACCTGGTTCTCTAAATTGGATTTAAGATCTGGATTTCATCAGATACTTCTGAAACCTAGTGAAGAATTTAAGACTGCCTTTCAGACACACTTTGGTCAATTCGAATTCCGAGTTATGCCATTTGCCCTCATAGGAACCCTGGGTACTTTTCAAGATGCCATGAATTCTACACTGGCACCCTTTCTGCACAAGTTTGTCCTTGTTTTTTTTTATATCTTAATATATAGCAAGTCTTATGAAGAACACATCCAGCATTTGCAACTGGTATTTCAGCAGCTGCAGCTTCATGAGTGGAAGATCAAGCTTTCTAAGTGTGAGTTTGCCCAGCAACAAATTTCTTATTTGGGCCATGTGATCACTGGTGAAGGTGTGGCCACAGATCCACAGAAGGTTGCTGCTGTTGTCAACTGGCCGACCCCTGCTTTAGTCAAAGAGTTGAGGGGCTTCCTCGGTTTAGCAGGGTATTATCGGAAATTTGTGTGCAACTTTGGAATCATAGCCAAGCCTTTGACTGAGCTGCTACGGAAAAACTCATTGTTCATCTGGACAAATGATCTTGAGCAGTCTTTCCAGGCTCTTAAGCAGGCGTTGTGTTCTTCACCGGTCCTTGCCTTACCAGACTTTTCCAAGTCTTTCAGCATCGAGACTGATGCTAGTGCTCTGGGTATTGGTGCAGCTTTAGCTCAGGATGGCCACCCCTTGGCATTCTTAAATAAAGCTCTTAGACCTCGCTCTCGTGGGTTGAGCACATACAGAAAGGAGTACATGGCAGTGATTATGGCGGTTCAGCAGTGGCATTCTTACTTACACTTTGCGGAATTCATCATCTACACTGATCAGCAGAGTCTGGTTCAATTGACTGATCAGCGTTTACACACACATTGGCAGCAGAAACTCTTTCCCAAGCTGGCGGGTCTTCAGTTCCGTATCGTCTACAAGCCCAGAACCACTAAAAGAGTCACCGATGCTTTGTCACGAAAGCCGGCCCTTGACTCTACATGTGCGGCTGTCTTAATGGTTGCCCCGCTCTGGATTCAGGAAGTGGTGTCTGGATACTCTGCGGATCCTGGCTAAGCTGTCGATTGACCCCCAGGCTATCCCAGGTTTTTCTTTGTGCGATGGAATTCTGCGCCGTAGTACCCGTATTTGGATTGGTGACAACACTGCTTTGCAACAGAAGCTGCTACATGCTACCGGCCCACTCTAGTGCGCTGGGTGGACATTCAAGTTTTCTGGCAACTTACACGCGCCTGAAGCAGCTGTTTGATTGGCGCGGTATGCAACCGGCCACCCGTGCTATGTTCAGTCCTGTATTACTTGCCAACAGGCCAAGCCAGACCGAGCACGTTTGCCTAGGCTTCTTCAACCGTTGCATGTCCCTGCTTCAGCCTAGCAAACTATCTCTATGGATTTCGTCGAAGGATTGCCCTGCTCGGGAAATGCGAATTGCATTCTGGTGGTGGTGGATTCATTCACCAAGTATGGTAACTTCATACCACTCCTCCACCCCTTTACTGCTGCTGGTGTTGCAAAGGCTTTTCTTAACAACATTTACCGCTTGCATGGTTTACCCTCTGCCATCATTTCTGACCGAGACCGCATATTTACAAGTCATTTTTTGAAAGAACTCTTTTGCTTGGCTGATGTATCACTACAGATGAGCTCCAGTTACCACCCTCAGTCCGATGGACAAACAGAACGCCTGAACCAATCCATGGAGACATTCCTGCGGTGCTTTGTGAACGCCTGTTTGGCCAAGTGGTCATCCTGGGTGGCGCTTGCCGAATTCTGGTATAATGCATTCTCACTCTGCCATTGGATGTTCTCCGTTTGAAGCTCTCTATGGGTATCCTCCTCGCCATTTCGGTATTTCAGTTTGGGATGATGTGGCAGTGCCGGAGTTATCCAGTTGGTTGCAGGATCGTCAGGTGGTCACTGACTTGATTCGTCAACATCTTGCTCGTGCAAAGGAGCGCATGAAACGGCAAGCTGACAAGAAGCGCTCTGAACGTCAATTTCAAGATGGGGATATGGTCTTTGTGAAATTACAACCTTATGTGCAGACCAGTTTGGCTCCACGAGCGAATCAGAAACTCTCCTTCAAGTTCTTTGGTCCTTTCAAGATGGTGGCTCGTATTGGCTCAGTTGCATACAAGTTACAGCTCGCTTCCTCTACGGCCATAAACCCAGTTTTTTCATGTATCGCAGCTTAAGGCAGCTGTTACTGCATCTATCCAGGTATCTCCTTCTCTTCCTATGGATATTGAGTTACCAAGGATTCCCATGGAAGTATTGCAGTGCCGTGTGGTGCCAACAGCTACTGGCTCTGTGGAACAAGGGCTCATTCTCTGGTCCGAATGGCCTCGGGAGCTTGCCACTAGGGAGACATTGCTTCAGCTTCGTCAGGCTTTTCCGTGAGCTCCTTCTTGGGGACAAGCAGGTCCACAAGACCCGAGGAATGTTACCAGCCCACCTTCTACGGCGTCTCCAAGCCAAGAGCGGGCTCTGAGCCATGTACTGGTATAAGAACCAGAGAGATAGAGAGATCGGGCATCACGATTTATGTAAACCAAAACCTCTCAAGTACTCAATCCTTCCTCGCCTATATCTGCTGTGCTATTTGTCTGATTCCCTTCCCTAATTTCTCCAATCCTTGACTCCTGCTAACAAAATTACAGTATTTTCCTTTGCTACAAACACAACTTTCTTTTAAACTTTGTTGTCGAGCCCGGCCAGCCACTCGGGGGTGACAGGGCGGTGGCTCCGCCCCCTATTGAGCCGCATGCTGGAAGAAGCTACTGTACACTAGAATACTAGATGTTGTTTGGTTTATAGCTACTAGAGTGGAGATGGTAATAAAATTAGCCGGCAATGCTATCGGTTACAGTGTAGTCATCACCATGTTTTGTTTGGTTTAGCTCGTGAGGGAGAAGACTAGCTGCTGGATAGGTTGACACCGGATAAGGAGCGGTGATAGGGTTCTGCCAGTGTGTATCTGATAGCGCTGTGAACGATTGCGGTCCGGTCCAACCAAACAACCAACGGGGCTTAAACACGTTGTAAACCTATCGTGGGACGAAAAGGTCAAACCAAACACGTTCTTACACTACACCAAATTTACACATCACTACCGGCATCATCACTGCCGGATTTATGAGAACCGACAGTGATATACCTTCACTGTCGGTTATGAGCTTGAAAATAAAAAAAATAATTGGTGCTGGGCTAAAACCGGCAGTGAAGGACCACATCACTATCGGTTTGTGACTTGAACCGGTAGTGTTTTGGCGGACACTCATCACTGCCGGTTTAAGCTAAGAGCCGACAGTGATTGGGCACTATCACTGTCGGTTCTAGCTAAGAACCGACGGTGATAAGCCTACAACACAAAAAGACTGCAGCCGTCCTCTCCTTCCTCCTATCTTCCATCCCGAAAACAGAGGCGCGCGTTTGGACCCTTCCCTCCATTGTTACGGCTGCTCTTCACTATGAAGCTAGTGCTTGGATTTTGAAGAATGGCTTGATCTTTTTGCTTTAAGGTTAGTAACGAACATCCACTCCTTTTATTTTGTTGCTTAATTAGCTTCGTTTTGATGACTACATTGCTTGATTTTCATTCTAGTTCTTTCTTCATTCTATAGAGCACTTTTTCAATTGCACATTTGTGCGAGGCTCAAATTGTGGTGAATCCATCATCTAAAAGGTTGGTGTCTATGAATACATTTAAATTCCTAACTAATTATTCTATGGTGGTCAGATCATCATTGTTAGTATGTGATGCTATAATTAGTTCTTAGAAGTAGAGTAGAATAATTATTCTTTAATATTGTGCAATAATTATTTTTTACTACGATTTTCAATTTACAGGGCCGGGGCTACCAATTTCAATTTTTCAATAATTAGTGTACAATAATGTTTTTCAAAAATGGTACTTTCGAGCTACAATTGTTGTTCGTGAAGCTCGATTTCTTATTAATTCTTTGTAATTACTGTCTCAGTATTTTTTTGTGCAGAGATGGATCGAGAGTGGATGCATCTGTCCTGAACGGACAAGCGGTACATGCATGGCGTCAGCCAGTTTATCATCGATGCCAAAGCCCATGCTGGGAATGCGAACCATGTCTTCTGTCCATGCAAAGATTGCAAGAATCATAGGAATTTTTGTCAAATTGAGTCTATACGATCGCACTTGATTAACAGGGGTTCATGCCAAAGTATACGATATGGACTATGCATGGCGAGGTTGGTGTGAATGTTCTACAGGAAAACGATGATTATGTGGACATGCCTGACGTAGCCATCCACGATGCTGACGAGGAACCCGGTGTCAACACGGAACCTATGGCCACAGTTAATAATGTGTTTAGGAACACGCTAGCTGACAACACCGAGGATAACGATAGCATTTCTCACCTGCTACGTAATGTAGAGACCGGATATCTTAGTGAAAGACAGCTGAGAAAGCTAGAAAAAATGAGACAAGATGGCAAAACACCATTGTATAGAAATTGTCCAATGAGCAAACTGGAAGCTGACATCATGCTGTTAGAGTTCAAATCGACAAACGGATTGAGCGATAAAGGCTTCGATCAGTTGTTAGGTATAATAAGAAAAATGCTCCCAGAAAAAAACGAGTTGCCAGAAAAGACATACTTGGCCAAGCAAATGATCTGCCCCATCGGCCTCGAGGTTGAAAAAATCCACGCGTGTTCCAATGATTGCATATTGTACCGTGGAGAAAAATACAAAGACTTGGACAAGTGCCCCAAGTATGAAGCTCCATGGTACAAGGAAGGGCCGTCAGCTGAGGGTACCAAGACCAGAGGAGGTCCCGTAAAGGTCATTTGGTATTTCCCTATAGCCCCCCCAGGTGCATAGGCTGTTTGCATGTGCAAAGTCAACCAAGCTATTGCGCTGGCATGGCGAAGAGCGTAAGAAAGATACAATGATGAGGCACCCTGCCGATGGGCATGACTGGAGGATTGTCAATACTATGTTCTATAAGGACATCGGTGGAGAGGTAAGGCACCTTTGGTTTGCTTTGAGCACAGATGGGATGAATCCTTTCGACCAGATTAAAAGCAATCATAGCACCTGGCCAGTAACGCTCTGTATATACAACCTTCCACCTTGGGTCTGTATGAAGCGGTCGTACATCCAGATGCTACTACTGATCCAAGGGCCAAGATAGCTTGGGAATGACATCGATGTGTTTCTGGAACCAGTGATCGATGAACTAGTGGAGATGTTTGAAAAGGATGTGCCGGATGTTTGGGACGAGTACAAAAAGGAACATGTCAGGATCAAGGGAGTACTTATCGCTACAATCACCGACATGCTAGGTCGAGGTTCGTTGTCCGGAGAGAAGACAAAAGGCTATACTAGATGTGTCGAGTGCTTAGACGACACCGATGCGGTAAATCTACCAAATAACTCAAAGATAGTTTATATGGGACACCATAGGTTCCTACCTAAGGATCACCCTTACCGCAGGAATAGAAAAGATTTCAACGGTACTATTGAGAAACGCTTAGCTCCAAAATATCGAAACGGGCCTGCGATACTTCGAGAACTCAACAAACTGGAGGTTGTCCTTGGGAAGGGGGACAATGCAGTAGCAGCGCCTGATGGGAGCGTTTGAAAGAAAAAATCGGTTTTCTGGAAACTACCTTACTGGTCATTTCTGAGTGTACGCCACTGTCTTGATCCCATGCACATCACTAAAAACATGTGCGCTAACACTCTTAACACCTTGATGGACACCGGGGGGACATCGAAGGATTCACTAGCCACACGCCTGGACATGCAACACTTGGGAATCAGGAAGGAGCTGTATCCCGTGGAGCTAGAGAATGACCAGTTCGAACTTCTGGTTGCGTCATGGACATTGAAGAAGGAAGAAAAGCGTGCGCTTATTTCTTTCTTCAATGAACTCAAAGTCCCGACGGACTACTGTGCGAACCCGAAGAGGCTAGTGAACATGAGAGAACTCAAGTTCAACTATGGCCCTATGAAGGCCCATGACTGTCATGTCATTATGACTCAGCTACTCCCTGTTACCCTGCGTGGTATCCTCCCCCCAGAGGTCCGCGCCCCAATCATAAAGCTTTGCTCGTTCTTCAATGTGATCTCAAAAAAGGTCATTGATGTGTCCACGCTAGAGCGGCTGCAGCGGGACATAGCCAAAACTCTCGTTAGGCTTGAGATGTATTTCCCGCCGACTTACTTTGATATCTCATTGCATCTACTCATTCATCTTGTTGACCAAATTAGAGCCCTTGGCCCAATGTACCTACATCAGATATTTCCTTTCGAAAGATTGATGAAAGTTATCAGGAGGTATGTTAGGAACAGATTCAAGCCAGAAGGAGGCATGGTTGAAGGATGGTCAACAGAGGAGGCCATTGAGTTCTGCACATATTATCTGGACATCAAAAGGGTCGAAGTTCCAGAATCTTGTCATGAGGGAAGACTACATGGCAAAGGAACGATCGGGGAGAAATCTGTTACAGTAGACGACCCTGTTTCTTTCAGATAGGCACAGTTCGCTGTTCTCCAGCAAGCCGAGGGTGTGATGCCATACATTGACGAGCATAGGCAATCGCTGCAAACTCTGTATCCGAGCAGGTCACAGGCTTGGCTGGATAAAAAACATAAAGAGGAATTTGTCAGCTGGTTGCGACGTCGCTTGCTTGGAATAAAGTTGGGTAATCAACTGGATGCCTTAGCCAAGGGACCTTTGAGTACATATCTTAAGTACCAAGGGTATGAGATCAATGGATTCATATTTTACACAAAAAAGCAAGATGGAAAGAGCACATACCAAAATTGTGGTGTTCGTTTTGATGCTCACGATGAGAATGGCAACGTGCAGGCGACATACTATGGTTTCATAGAGGAGATATGGGAGCTAGCCTATGGTCCATTGAAGGCAGCTCTTTTTCGCTGCCAGTGGGTCCGGCTCGAGGAAATCAACACTGACAGCGAAGGGTTCACTACCGTTGATCTCACTAAGACCGCATACAGAGACGACCCCTTCGTCCTTGCAAGAGATGTTATGCAAGTCTTCTATGCAAGGGACAACAAGACAAAAGGAAGGCTAAAAGTAGTCCTAGAAGGGAAAAGGAAGATTGTCGGTGTCGATGGAGTGACGGACGAAGAAGACTACAGGGGCTATCAGGATATATAAAAAATTAAAAAAAATTGTGCCAGCCCTCGGGTTTGCGCTCGGGTCTCGGGCTATAGAGTTCAGACACTTAACCGCTACGCTAGTATAGGATGTGTGCCAAAGTTTATTTATTTTATCTTTTTGACCTTTAGACCGCTTAATAAATTATAAAATTAAACCAAAAAAATTGGGCCGCTCGGGATTCGAACACGGGTATCGGGGGCTAAGTTGCGGGGTCTTAACCGTTGAGCCAGTAGGAGGTATTCGAAAGAAGTGGAAAAAATAAGTTACTTATGCTGTAACCGCTACATGGCAATCACTGCCGGTTGAAAGAATGGTCCGGCAGTGATATACCCCCATCACTGCCAGTTTAGACTTACAACCGGCAGTGATGTACCCCCATCAATGTCGGTTTATAATTAGAACCGGCAGTGATGAGCTCTGGTATAAAAGCCCGGCGTGGGTTGAAATTATCCAAATTCATTTCAACCCCGCGTCAACCGTTTCCAGCCCCGCGCTCCTCTTCTTCGACGCCGACGCCCGTGCACCGCCCCACGCCGGAGCACCCGTCCACCGCCCCCGCACCGCTGTTCCCAGTCCCGCGCTCCTCTTCTTTGACGCCAACGCTCGTGCACCGCCCCACGCTGGAGCACCCGTCCACCGGCCCCCGCGCCACCGTTCCCAGCCACGCGCTCCTCTTCTTCGACGCCGACACCCGTGCACCGCCCCACGCCAGAGCACTCCCCACGCCGTCCACTGCCCCACGCCGGAGCACTGCTGAGGCCTTCAGGAGCGCGCGGACAGCTGCTTTCCCACCCCCACGGTGAGTGCGTGGCTCACTGCCCGCTAAGTGTTTGATGAAATGAAATGCCCCACGGTTGTTGTCTTCCCAATAGCAGCTGAAATGGACTTTACTTTGTAATCTCACTTCGTAATAGCTAGTCTGGTTCTGGTGTTATCTACAATCTCATCTTAATTAATTTTACAATCCTTAGGTTTATTGAATCCCTAGCTAGGATCTGACCTTGATATGGTCCTTGAAATATGTTTGTAGAAACTTTCTAGTGTTTTGATAGGGTCCTACTTTATTTCACTGGTCATGTTGGTTAATTACAATGACTTGCCTATTTCCTTTCTGTTGTAGATGTTTTGCTTTGACCTTTCATCTAATATTTTCTTATATATACTACAAGAAATTATTTATTTCTTGTATAAGTTTTAGTATATTTTAAAAATAATGCTATTTTTAGAGACCTGTTGTCACAGTCCTAGACCGCCAAATCACACTACAGCAATGTTTGATTGTTTGGGGATTCAATCTTAGGGGGATAAAAGGGAATCGGGTAGAGGAAGCAAAGAATCAGAGAGATAACAAGCAAGAACAGCAAGGAGAGGTTCTTGGTGAGAGGTGGATGATGACTCAAGATTCTCATTCTATTCAATCCTGTCTCTGAACGTTGTTCCTTGCTTTTGTAGCTAGAGTCCTTCAGCCCAGCCCACTTAGGTAGCCCGGTCTTGGCCCACATGGCCACAAGTCAGCCCAGTCCATGACACCTGTCATCAGATTACAGTTTCTCATCCAATTTTACAAACTACGCTTCTATGGTCATTAGTGTCACAGAACTGCAGTTTATAGAATCTATCAAAACTATAGGTAGAGTGTTCGCTATAGGTAGAGTGTCAATTGATTTTGATGGAATGTATAGCATGCTTAAAAAAAGGCATCTATAGATGTTTGTTCCAGAAAAAAAAGTTAAAAACAACTTTTAAAATTGGCTCGGCAGCAGCAGCAAGTATGATTACTAAACCACATTGATCTCCGAATAATAAACAGTCCAATTATTGAGGTAATTTTTTATCATGTCAAGAATAAAGAACATTAAATAGATTTAGTTTGGCCATATAACTTGAATAATAACTCTTGTTCAGTGAGTTGCCATTACCACTTACCATATGCCTAATTTACTTAAATGTATAGGCAACCATGGCATGGTATGTAGTGCATTTTGGTCACATGCCTGGGATTTATCGAACCTGGGAAGATTGCTATGCTCAAGTCAATCGCTACCCTGATAATTTGCATAAAAAATACAACACAGAAGCTGAAGCTTTGAGGGCCTACTATAGTCATCCGGCCTACCTTGCAAACCATGGGCAACCGGCCTACTATGGTCTAATGAATGCAAACAATGGCCATCCGCTGGCACTGGAGATCGAAGAGAAGCCACCCGTCGAAGATGTGAAGATTAGGAGAATTGCTCCTTGGTCTTAGAAAGATGTCATGCTTTTATTTATGGCTATGGTCATCGTTTTTCTTATTTGAGCACTTCCCATGATTTTATGTAGGTGTATAGCAAAATTTTGCATTCTAAAAAGTAAATGGGATTACATAGGCTTCTTGACCCCATGCGAGTCAATGAGAGGACATGTCTAGGCTTCTATGGATGTGATGTGGAAGACCTGAAATAGAGATTGATTGTTGTTTTCGACGAATTCACGATGAAGAAGAAAACCCACATACTTCTAGCCTAACTGCGAGTATGTGTTCTCGGCTTTTAGTTTTATGCTTCTTTTTTCGTTAAGATTATTCGATAATTAGGATTCTGTGATTGCAGCAACTATTTCGTCTTCATTTATGTTAATCTTGCCAAAAATCTGCTCGAGGTGTGGGACTCGAAGAAAAAACCATTTCGGTAGTGCTGAATTAGTAAGCGATCCTAATAACATATTATTTTCTAATCACACATATCACTTTCTAATGTTTCTTCTTTTAATGTTGCTCAGTGTCCGAAGAATACATATCGGTGGGACGCCGGTCCCATTCAAGGTTGTCGAAATGGAGGGGAAGTACCTATCACAGCCGGCGGAAAACAATGAATGCGGGTTTTATGTAATGTGTTGTTCAACTGGACACTGCCGGGTGGAGCCAGGAACCGACACTGTTTCCTGTAGATCAGTGTCGGTTTTTAAGGACCAGCAGTGATGTCAACCCCCCATCACTGCCGGTATGCCACTGTCGGTTCAAAATCCGACAGTGAAGTGGGTTTTTGAACCGGCAGTGATGTCCAGATCTATGGTAGTGTTAGTTGAAGCTTACCTCACCAAAAATTGATAAGCATAAGCATACTTTCCTGGTACCATAAACATTAACGTTGAAAAATCCAGTTGGAAACTTGCAGGTGGGAGATGATTTGCTTGGGTATTCTTCCTTCAAATACATAGTAAGGCCTTGTTTGGATGCGTATGTATCTATCTCAATCTACGTGTGTTGGAGTGGATTGGAGTGAAATTTAACTAAATTCTATTCTATTCTATTCTAACACATGTGGATTGAGGTGCATACACATATATCAAACAAGACTTCTAAGTGGAAAATATCCACCCTCCTAGTCAATTTGGACAAAAATAATGGAACAGACTATTTTAATGTAGTCCGACAGTTTAGGACCTGCTTGATCCACGACTAGTTACTATGTAACCTTGCCACAGGAAGATATACATTAAAACTGCTTGTCAGGATTTCTTGCCAGGGTGTGTCAGGATTTGTGCGAGCAAGGATTTTCTTGCCAGCAAGGGAGAGCCAAAATAACTCTCTTGGCTGGACAGGACTAGGCAGGATTAGGCAAGACTAGGGTAGGCTAAAAAAAAAGAGCCAACTCGCTGCCATCTCACTCGGCAAGGCTAAAAAAAAGAGCCAACTCGGTGCCTTCTTATTATACTGTTTATTACGTGCTTCTCTCTTTTTGTTACGAATACTTCAGCCTGATATTAACTTATACGATTTGCTTTTAGCAGATGTTTATGACTTCAAATAAATGGAAATTCTACTTTTTGTGGGCTCATCGTATGTCTGAATTTTCATAGCTTAGAATGCTCAGTTATAATTATACGGAGAGGCTTGCGCCCAGACATCCGGCCCCTGCTCGCGCGAATAACAACGCATAGACACTGCTTGCGCAAATAACCGCGTCGCACGTGTGCCGTCTGTTTTTTTTTTCACCCCCTACGCGTGGACCCCACCGCTGCTTCCTACCCTAACCACCTGTGCCCTCTTCGTTTCGCGTGCGCACGTGGGAAATCCCGTGGGTCACCTACCCCGCCTCAAACATATGCAACATCCAGATCTACTTTTGTAACATCTATATTAAACACTGCAACATATGTATGAAACAGATAAAACATTTAGAACATATAACTGAAACATATATGTATAGCCATTGCAACATATGCAACATCCCGAATCTACTTTTGCAACATCCATATAAAATATTTGCAACATAACTACGAAACACTTAAAACATATGTTTGCAACATGTGCTTTCAAATAGAACATCTTCTTGCCGCTTGGCGAATGGAGGCTCATTGGCGCGTGGAGGTCACCGGTGTAGAGCTCGCCGGTGGCGCGAAGCTGGGCGGTGGCACACAGAGGGCAGGCCGGGTGGGGGCGGCACGGGCGATAGTGATAATAACAGAGAGCGGTGGGCGTGGCAAAGAACGGCGCGTGAGGTTGGTTGTGGGCACTGAGGTAGCGACGACGACGTAAAGGGCGAGTGAGGACGGCACTGGTGGCGCAGTGGGTGGGTGGAGCGGGGCGGTGACGATGACACAGAGCGCAGGTGGAGGTAGCGGTGGCCGCACGCAAAGGAATGGAGCGCGCTCATATCAGGATGGGGCGTCCATCCGTCCGGACGCCCACGTCTAAACATTATCGATAGTTACACTAAAATGCTCTAACCCGAGCGTCCGACGTCCAGACGCTCCACCCACTCTCTGCGCCACCCGTGTCGCACCCACCCGCCCTCTGCGCCGTCATCGCCCGTGTCGCCCCTACCCGGCCATCTGTGCGCCGTCGCCCAGCTCGGTGTTGCCAGCGAGCTTCGCGCCGCCGCCGAGCTCTGTGCCGCCGTCGAGCCCACCGATGACCTCCACACGCCACCCGTTCCATGCCGCCGGCGAGCACACCGGTGACCTCGACGCGCCGATGAGCCTCCATTCGTTGAAGCAGTAAGGAGATGTTTGCGCTGAAAGAGCATATTGCAAACGTATGTTTCAAGTGTTTCAGAGGTACGTTGCAAGTTGTTTTATATCGGTCGCAAAAGTAGTTCGGGATGTTGCACATGTTGCAATGGCTGTACACATATGTTTCAATTGTATGTTTCAAATGTTTCATCTGTATCAGACGTATGTTGCAAGTGTTTTCATTAGATGTTGCAAAAATAGATCTGGATGCATATACATGCATGTTGCAAGCGTATGTTTCAAGTATTTCAGGTGTTTTATACGTCTGTAATGTTGCATATGTTTGTGATGGCTTTCAAAGTGTTTTGCAAGTATTTCATACGTATGTTGCAAGTGTTTTACGTGAGCGTTGCTAAAGTAGATATGGTGTTTCACATGTTGTAATGAGACCCACCTGTTGCAGCTATTCGGTGATGTCTGGGCAGCGCGGGCCCGCTGCTGGGGCACCGCCGAGCGTGCGCAAAGAAACTGAGCGCAGACATAGGGGTCCCATGCGGTGGGGCATGTGAAAAATTGGCAACGTGGGGCCCTTCTCTTGCGCACCGGCACCGTCCGATGCTAGCTCTCCAGATCGGACGTCTGGGTGCTAGTAAGCCCGATAGTTATAGGCAAGTCTCTTTTATTGTAGATGTTCCCCATAAGCTGCTGTATGCGTGTGTAGTCATGCACAATACCTGAGCAGGCCCCATAGTGCTATAAACACTGTAGTATTAACGTGAGCTGATATTATACTATATATATATATATATATATATATATATATATATATATATATATATATATATATATATATATATATATATTTCATCCGTGGCTTTCCGTATTCACGCACGCTACCACTTTGGGTTTTTATCAGCTCACATTTAGTTACAGGCGGCGTGAATACTGCAGTGGTAACGTTTAGGGTTTGGTCGGGAACTCGGGAGGCGGCGGACGCCTGTGGCTCGCGTGCTCCCCCGGCGAGCAGACCAGCCTTCCGGCGAACTAGAGCGCCCTCGTACGCCGGTGACCAGGTCAGTTCCTTGCCGCATTTCCCCTCCCCTCTCTCCCCACTCACTTGGTTACTGTTTTAAACCAAGTGTTCTAGCTCATTTCCCTTACGGCTGGGCAATGTGGGATTAACATGCTCATTTCCCTTAGGACTATGCTGCAGGGGTGTGTATAGGCACCAGTGCACCACACCTCTGAAACTGGTCACCTTGTACAGAGATTGTGAGCAGTAAATCCCATTTGTGGGAAATATCCAAATTAAGGATGGGGTCCTCTTCATCAGTCAAGACTAGGCATTTAACCATTAGAGTATTTAGCAGATTGGTGGCACGTTTAGGAAATTGATAAAGGACATTAGGCTTTATAGGTAGCACATCCTCTCTGATTCTCATTATCATAGTGCAGCGGCACTCCGAGATATTTTATAGCTAATTCACCTAAAGGGGCAACCAAGTATGCAAGATGCATGGTGACAAAATGATGGTGTCACCTGCATATTGCAGTGACACCACACCTTCTGGTCTCATGCTATTTAATAGCCCTTCTTTTAACACTGATGGTAGTTTCAAATCCATTTCATCAGCACGAAGCTGGAGAAGCAATTTTTCCTGAATGGCACTAAAGAAATCGGTTGGGTTGAGCCTTCGCTGGCTATGCTCTCTACTACGCTGTCATAGACAAACATGGTATCACTCTTATCTTACTACAAGTTCTAAGCAATAGGTCATGTATACTGTGGTTTCCTTGATCTGTTTATTTTGTTTATGCAGCCCATCTGAATTGTTCAAGCCCTCGAATGAGACCGTACCGTGTCCTGGACAAATGTGGTAGCATTCTAATTCAATATCAGTTATAATCAATATGTCATGGAGACTGTTTTCCTTGATCTCTTTATTTTGTTTATGCAGTCAGTCTGACTCTGACATGTTTGGGGACTCAAGTGAGATGGATCCGTATGATGAGATGGATCTGTATGGTGTAAGAGGACCAACTTTATTTTGCAAAACGATATTTTCTTTTAGTAAATGCTGAGCATCTTCATTACTTTCTTACAGGACCTTGTTCGTTCGTCACACACTGATGCATGCTACCCGGAGAGATTCTCCGACAATGGTGGGTCATCTGGTAGATGGATGGGTAAACGAAGTGAGCATGGCAGGGCACTCAAAGAATTTGTCCTGCTCATTGAAAGTCTAGATCTGCGTATTGAGTTACTTGAGCAGGAACTCTCCCAAAAGAGCAATTCCCGCCTGTCACGTCTGCAGGAAATAAAAGAAAAAGTTGATGTTGTGCAGGCATGCAAATATTATTTCTCTTAATTTGCTTCACTTCTTTGATTTCATCTACTTGTGTTATTCCTAACTGACTCTGTTATTGTAGAAGTATTTCCTTTGAAGCCATTCCATTTGTGGAAGCTGTGGTTATCATGGATCAGAAGGTTCTCACAACTCTACTTCACGTAAAGCACTCTGCAAACCTTGCAGCCCACCAGTATGTAGTTGATTAATAAAATGACAAGCTAGTATTTCCCAAAAATGAAAAAAAAAAAACTCTGATGTAGTATCATGCATCCTGAATGTGATGTAATAATGAACAAGCAGATGAAGTGCAGGGATGTTGCTTTGATAATGTGATGCGGTCTTTTTCTAAATGATGTGATTCCATTGCTTGTGCTGACTAATTTGATATCTCCGTAGTCAGTACTTATATCAATATTGTCAGTATGGTCCACTGTAGGTTTCATCATCTTGCATTGTTGAAACGTTTGCTATTAATGTGCTATTCTGCTCGTGCTTTGTTTGCTTCAAGTATGTTCAGTCACCATATGACTGCTCTCGTATTGCTCGGTCATGTGAAACTCAGATTTTATTAAATGGAGAACCTGGAGACTTCATTATCCACCGCTCTGGCCTTCGCCGGGGCGATCCCTGTTAGCCCACAGGATCACCGACTCAGGTGAGTCGACCACTTTCCAATCTTGCTGACCATGACCGAGCACGAAAGAGGCTGTCCGACCAGACACACTATGGCTAGAGGTAGAAGGAGAGGGAGAACAGAGCATACACACACAGTACAAGCACCAGCGTTGGCCAGAGCCACATTGTTAACATCTATTATGATCACATGGTCATAGATCTAGCCGGGTACATCTTGTAAATGAATAGCATGTCCTAGTACGTGAACTAGACAAAGATTAGAGAGAGGAGTAATGCTAGGTTACCGACCATCGTAGGGCTTCGATCCAGCGGCGTCGGCCATGGTCGTTGTGTCGGTGTCTGCGCGAGGGCAGCGACGGTCGGTGAAGATGGTGATGGTGATGGGCGGTGGCGACCGGCGGTGAAGACCGATGGCGGCGCAGTGCAGTGGTGGAGGTGCTTCCCGTCACTGGTTGTGCCCCTCTCTGATCGGGTTAGGGTTTGTCGGTGGGGAGCTCGGCTCGATGGAGTCCAGCGTAGTGGTGGCGATGCAGAGGCAACAGTGACGCGAGGTGCCGCGGTCCGGTGGTGACGGCGAAAGTCGAGGGTCTTCCGTCACCGGGCACTCTCTTTAGATCAGGTTAGGTTTAGCTGTTAGTGGGTCACGACGGCTCCGGTCAACCTCGTAGTTAGAGCCCTGGTCCCCACCTCTCTTTTATAGTGTTGTGTGATAGGGGCCCACCAACCATATTAGGGTTGGGCGCCCCCGATCAGGGCGCAGATCCAAGGGCAGCCCTATTGGTGGAGATCAACTAACATTCTCCCCCTTGATCTCACTACCATCTTTCAATTTTATATCATTTACTTTTGTTCATTCCATTACGGATTAGCGCATAGAGCATGTTTCATCGTCACGGTCAATTGCCGATAGATTTAACAGCTACAACACATCACTCTGTTCTAAAATAGATACTTAACTTTGGGACTTCTTTTGTCCAGAAATTATAGGCTTTCCCTTAAACCCATGCCGGCTACATGTTCTCTGAACACGTTGGGTGGTAAGCCTTTTGTAAGCGGATTCGCGAGCATCTTTTCGGTACTTATATGCTCAAGACTTATGATATGATCCCGGACTTTATCTTTTACAACATAATACTTTATGTCAATGTGTTTGGCAGCACCACTTGACTTATTGTTATGAGCATAATGTACTGCCGGATTATTATCGCAGTATAACTTAAGTGGTCTATAGATGTCGTCAACCACCTTCAAACCGGGTACGAACTTCTTTAGCCAGTTCACCTGCCCCGTTGCCTCATAACACGCTACAAACTCAGCATACATTGTGGATGATGTAGTGATGGTTTGCTTTGAGCTTTTCCATAAAATAGCTCCCCCTGTGAGAGTGAATACATATCCAGACGTGGATTTTCTATCATCTCCCGTATAATCAGAATCTGAATATCCCATTATATGGAGTGAATCTGATCTTCTATACGTCATCATGAGGCTTTTCATTCTTTGCAAATAATGCAATACTTTCTTTACTAATTTCCAGTGTTCTGTTCCAGGATTGCTCTGGAATTTGCCAAGTAACCCGGTAACAAATGCCAAGTCAGGGCGCATACATACTTGAGCATATTGCAAGCTTCTGACAGCTGAAGCATATGGAACCGTTTTCATTTGATCGATCTCATACTGATTCCTGGGGCATTGAAAATCCCCATATCTGTCGCCCTTGACTTTAGGAGCAGGTGAGGGACTACATTTGTGCATACTGAATTTCTTTAAGATCTTTTCTATGTATGCCTTTGGTGACAGTCCTAATACCCCTTTACTTCTATCTCGGTGAATCTCGATCCCTAGAATGAACGAAGCTTCACCAAGATCTTTCATATCAAATTTTGAGGACAAAAACTTCTTTGTCTCCAGTAGTAGACTGACATCACTACTAGCAAGTAAGATATCATCCACATATAGGACAAGGAAGATAAACTTCCCATTCTTAAACTTTGCATAGACACAATTGTCCTCTACATTCTCTTTAAACCCAAAATTCCTTATTGTCTGATCAAACTTCAAGTACCACTGTCTTGAAGCTTGTTTTAATCCATAAATGGATTTCTTTAGGCGGCATCCCATTCGTTCTTTTCCTCCCATGACAAAACCTTTCGGTTGTGCCATGTAAACATTTTCCTCCAAGTCCCCGTTGAGAAATGCCGTCTTTACATCCATCTAATGTAATTCTAAATCGTAATGTGCCACTAATGCCATTATGATTCTGAATGAATCCTTACATAAGACTGGAGAAAAGGTCTCATTGTAATCAATGACTTCTCTTTACGTAAAGTCTTTTGCCACAAGTCGCGCTTTATATCTCTCTATATTCCCTTGAGAGTCAAGTTTTGTTTTGTAGACCCATTTACAGCCTACTGTTTTGGCTCCTTTAGGAATTATTTCCAAGTTCCAAACTTTATTGGCATTCATAGATTTCATTTCGTCTTCCATGGCCTCAAGCCACTTTGATGAATGATCACTTCTCATGGCTTCTTCAAATGAGGTGGGATCATCCTCCATTTGAAATTTCTCAGTGTTGTATAAGTCAGCAGGAATAACTGATTTTCTAACTCTTTGAGACCTTCTAGGGGCCTCCACATTTGGCACAACTTATGTTTGAGGCTGTTGTTGCTCCCCCTCATGTGTGGCAATAGGTTCTTCCGGATCCTGAAGAACAAGTTCATCATCATCCTACATTGTTGCCACAGGCGGAATAACAACAGGTGCTGGCACCACAGTATCTTGCACTGTCGGTGCAGCGACGACAGGTAGTGAGAAAAATGGCTCATGAATCATCGGAGTGGGCGCATACACCCGCTTCTCTTCAAGGTCAATTTCTTGAGATACCATGCTCCCCTCATCATTTCATCCTCTAGGAAGACAGCGTGTCTCATTTCCACAAACTTTGTATGTCTGTCTAGACAATATAAACAAAAACCTTTTGACTTTTCTAGGTAGCCAATGAAATGGCAACTTACTGTTTTGGGATCTAGCTTCCCAATGTTTGGGTTAAATACTTTAGCCTCAGCAGGACTCCCCCACACACGTAAGTGGTTTAGTGAGGGTACTCTTCCAGTCCACAACTCATACGGTGTTTTGGGCACCAACTTACTTGGTACTCTATTGAGAATATGAATGGCGGTTTTTAACGCCTCCATCCATAGGCTCAACGGTAAGGTGGAGTAACTTATCATACTGCGCACCATATCCATCAGGGTACGATTGCGTCTTTCAGCTACTCCATTCTGCTGAGGTTCGCCCAGTGTAGAATACTGGGCTACTATGCCATTCTCCTATAAGAACCTTGCAAAAGGTCCAGGAACTTGGCCATATGGGGTATGCCAACCGTAGTACTCCCCCCACGGTCGGATCTGACTATCTTAATCTTTAAATTGTGTTGGTTTTCAACTTCTGCCTTAAATATCTTAAATTTATCCAATGCTTCTCTTCTTTCTTTGATTGGATAAATGTAGCCATAACGGAAGTAATCGTCTATGAATGTTATGAACGAATCATAACCATCCACACTCTTTACAGGAAATGAACCACAGATGATTTCAAAATTGAACTCTCTTTGTTGAGTTGTAGTGGCAAACTATATATACAACTCTATCAATCTAGTCCTAGTATAGCTCCCATGCAGCTACAGTGACTAGATAACACAGCAGGACTGACTTTTGTGCCTGTCCCTGCTATGGCTACAGTGAGGTAGGTGAGCCGTTCGGCGCCTGCCTTCTACAGCGGCTACAGTACCACAGTAGGGAGCCTTTTCGGCGCCGCCTTCCCTTACTGTGTGTTCACACAAGGAAGCAGTAGATTATCTAACAATTCTTCCCCTAATCCTACTGCTATCCCTTGTACCCCCTCCATGCCAGACATCTCCTTCAGCTTCATGAGTCGAAGACATCCGAGCGGCTTGGTGAGGATGTCCGCGAGTTGCCGACCAGTTTCAACGGAACTCGATGACGATCTGCCCTTCATCGACACAGTCCCTAAGGAAGTGGAACTTCACGTCGATGTGCTTGCTCCGGTCGTGGAGAACCAGATTCTTCGTGAGGGCGATGATGGGCTGGTTGTCCACCATCAGTGCTGGTGGGTGAGCTTCCGCACCGGTTAGCTCACCCAGCAGCCGGCGTAGCCACACAACTTGGCACGCCGCTGTGGCCGCCGCTACGTACTCTGCCTCGCACGTAGATAGCGCCACCACCTTCTGTTTTAGCGACGGCCATGAAATTGGAGCTAACCCGAGGAAGGCGAGCACTCTAGAGGTGCTCCGTCGTCCGTCGATATCCCCTACCATGTCTGCATCGCCGAATACAGTGAGCTGCAGCCTACTCCCACCAGTCTTGGGAGAGATGATCCCCTGATCCACCGTCCCCTTGACGTAGCGCAGTAGCCGCTTCACCGTAGCCCAGTGATCCTCTCTGGGATCCTCCATGAAGCGACTGACATAACCCAAGGTGAATGCAATGTTCGGCCTCATGTGGACTAGGTAGCGCAGATGACCGATGATGCTTCGGTAGAGTGTTGCATCCACCTTCACCGCGGTGCTGGCCTTTGTCAGCTTCAGCCGCCCCTCCATCGGAGTCATGCATGGCTTGCACTCAGCCATGCCGCTCTACTCCAACAGCTTCGAGGCATACGCGCTCTGACCGAGCGTGAGTTCCTCCTTCCCCTGTCTCACCGCGATGCCGAGGTAGTAGGATTGTGCGCCAAGATCGCTCATTCAAAAACGAGCCGCCATATCGCGCTTGAAGTTGTTGACGTCCTCCATGCGTGCGCCGATGACGATCAAGTCATCCACATACACGCTGACGACGAGCTCCTCCTTCCCCTGTCGCCACGTGTAGAGCGCGTGCTCGGTTGCGCACCGTTAGAACCCAAGCTCGCCCAGCATGGCATCAAGTTTGGTGTTCCATGCTTGTGGGGCCTGCCGCAGCCCATAGAGCACCTTGCACAGTCGGAGCACCCCTGTGCTCCTCTCCCTTGATGGCGAAACCTGGAGGTTGCCTGATGAAGACCGTCTCCACCAGCTCGCCATTGAGGAAGGCCGATTTAACGTCCAAGTGATGGACGCACCAGCCCTTTGCTGCTGCCAAGGCTAGTAGCAAACGAACAGACTCTATGCGCGCTACTGGCGCAAAGACTTCCTCGAAGTCGATGCCCTCACACTGAACAAAGCCTCGGGCGACGAGGTGTGCCTTGTGCTTGACAATGGTGCCGAGCTCATCCCGTTTGACCTTGTACACACACTTTAGGCTAATCGGACGGCATCCTAGAGGTGGATCGATGAGCTGCCATGTCTCGTTTTCCTCGATCGCCTTCTTCTCCTCCAGCATCGCCCGTCGCCAGTTTCCGTCATGTTCGGCCAGCCTGAACGTGGGTGGTTCCTCTGCGTTGATGAGCAGCAGCTCTTGATAATTGAGCAGCCAACCAGCCAGGCCTGAGGGCCCTATGCCGTCGACGATGTCGTCTAGCCTGTGGAACCGCACCTCCTCACCTTTGTGGAAGGCATTCACGAACTCAGTGATGTCACTTGGAGGTGAGACGAACTCAATCAGAGTTGATGGAGTTCCCTGTTCCACCGGAGTGCTCAGCACAGCACTTGGAGTGCTCGGCACCCTGGTTGCAGTGCTCGGCACTACTTCTAGATAGCTCGTCACTACTCCTGCATTGCTCGGCACTACTGTAGGAGTGCTCAGCCTTAGTCTTGGAGTGGTTGGCACCACTGCAAGACCTCTTGGCTTCGCTACGGGAGTGCTCGGCACCCGTCCTAGAGTGGTCGCCACCACTGCAGAACCTCTCGACACCACTCCTGGCGTGCTCGACATCCCTTCAGGAGTGCTCGGCACTCCTCCCTGAGTGCTCAGCATCCCTCCTAAAGTGCTTGGCACCGCCCTAGGAGTGCTCGGCTCTGTTGTTGGAGTGCTTGACACCCCTCCTGTAGTGCTCGGCACCTCTTCCCTAGCGTCTCCACCACCATGGATGACCAGGTGCTTGACGATGAAGGTGCTGGTGAAGCCGCCAGCTTCCCCTGTGCTCGGACTGGTCTAGTCCCAAGCCGCCTTCTCGTTGAACATGACGTCGCACGAGACAAGTACCTTGTCTCCGCGTGGGTCGTAGAGCCGGTATGCCTTGGTACCCTCCATGTAGCCTAGGAACACCATCGGTGTGCTCCTGTCCTCTAGCTTGGTGAGGATAGGCTTCGTCTTCCTAACGTTGCCAATGTAGCCGAATATCCGGAGCAAGGACACGCTCGGCTTGCGCCCATACCAAGCTTCGAACAGCGTCTTGCCCGTCAGGGCCTTGGTTGGAGCGCGGTTGAGGATGAACACCGCCGTGGTCACTGCCTCACCCTAGAACCTTGTCAGCATGCCTTTGGCCTTCATCATGGATCGAGCCATGTCGACCACCATCTGGTTCCGCCTCTCCACCATGCCATTCTGTTGTGGCGAGTATGGCGTGGCGCGGTGTCGCACCACACCCTGATCCACACAGTACGCAGCGAACTCCACCGAAGTGAATTCGCCGCCGCGATCAGTCCTCAGCATGCGGAGCTTCTTGCCGCTCTTGGCCTCCGTACGCATCTTGACATTCTTGATTGCCGCTGCCACTTCATCCTTGCTCATCAAGAGTTGTAGCCACATGTAGCGACTACAATCATCCACGAGCAGGAGGAAGTACCGCCGACCACCATTTGTAGCTGGCGTGATCGGCCCACAGAGGTCGTCGTGGATGAGCTTGAGAGCGTCCTTCGCGCGATACTTGGCCGCCTTTGGGAACAGTAGCCTCCTCTGCTTTCCGGCCAGGCAGCTGTCACATAACTCGCCTCCGTGCTTGATGTGGGGTAGCCCTTGAACAATCTTCTCTAGCCGACCAAGCGCGTCAAAGCTGAGATGTCCGAACCGGGCATCCCACAGCCACGGTTCCTCGGTGTGCCTTGTCGCCAGGCACACCGGCTGCTCTACCTTTAGGTCATGCAGGTACAACCGGTTCAGGGACCTCTTCACCTTGGCAAGAAGTCGCTGCTCCTAGTCCCTGATCCTAAGGACTTCATCCTTGATCAGTACCTCACTACCACGCTCATCCAGCTGACCAATGCTGATGATGCTAGAACGTAGCTGCAGGATGTAATATACATCCATTAGCGCACGGTGCTCCCCATTCTGGCACCTAAAGATGATGGTGCCGCGCCCTTGGATTGTCACCCTTGAGCCGTCACCAAACTTCACCATACCGGTAACATTGTCGTCGAGCTCGGAGAAGGATGCCTTGGAGCCCGTCATGTGGTTGCTAGCACCAGAGTCTAGGTACCACCGCTGCTCCTAGTTGGCGCCCACACATCCGAGGTGGACTTGGGCGCATGGTTCGTCGAGGTTGACAGCCTTCAGGGCCTTCCCAGGTCCTTCCACCATCGTCACCTCTTCCTTCTCCTCGGCCTCGACATCGTGTAGTGCATACAACGTCGCCATCAGGATAGTGGCCTCGTCATCATCCTCAACTTGTGCCAGATGAGCCAAAGCCTTCTTCTCCTGCTTGCGATTTGGGCACTCCCGTGCCCAATGGCCCGTATTCTCGCAGCGCCGGCAGGCGTTGGGGTTGACCTGCTTCTTCTTCACCGAAGAAGCCTTGCCGCGGTGTTTGCCATCGCCACCATGGCTGGAGGAGGCTACCCCAGAGTTCCTCCGAGCAGCCCACTCCTCCTCTGTCAGCAGCAGTTTGCCGCTGTCCTTCGTTGTTGTCGCCTATTCCAGGCGCTCGTCCACCGCCCGCAGACGGCCTGTTACATCCTCAATGGTGAGGAAGGACAAGTCTAGCATCGTCTCTATGGAGAGAGCGATCTGGATGTACTTTGCTGGCATGAAGTGGAGGTACCTAGAGACTTCCTCCTCTTCGTCGATGGTGATGCCGTGGCTCTTCAGCTTGCTGATGACCGTCTGCAGGCGGAGGGAGAAGTCCTCCACCATTTCACCATCCTTGAACTTGAGGTTGGCATACTCCTGCTTCAGAAGCTAGGTCGTCGCCTTCTTTGCGTGGTCGGAACCGACGCGCATTGCCGCAATAGCCTCCCACGCCTCCTTAGCAGAGCTCTTCGCCCCCAATGGCTCCCTATACTCCGCCGGTACAGCAGCGAGGATAGCCTCCAACACTAACATCTCATCTTCCTCATTTTCGGTGCCCTTGTCAACAGCATTCCAGAGCCATCGGGCTCTAAGCTTGACCTTCATGGTCACCGACCACTCTCCATAGTTGGTGCGAGTCAGCGTCGGCCAACTAGTGCCGCTGACCTCCCGCACCGTGTGAACAACGACCTCCTATCGTGGTTGGGCAGCCACAGCAATGCCACTGCTGTCGCCCATCTCCGAACCATTCGTCATCGCCAGCGGTTAGTCCGGCGAGGCTCTGATACCACTGTTAGCCCACAGGATCACCGGCTCAGGTGAGTCGACCACTCTCCAGTCTTGCCGACCACGGCCGAGCATGACAGAGGCTATCTAACCAGACACACTATGGCTAGTGGTAGAAGAAGAGGGAGAACAGAGCATACAGACACAGTACAAGCACCAGCGTTGGCCAGAGCCCTGTATAGGTGATGGCAAAACTAAACTCTCTTTGTTGAGTTGCAGTGGCAAATTATATATACAACTCTATCCATCTAGTCCTAGTACAGCTCCCATGCTGCTAGCAGGACTGACTTCTACGCTTGTCCCTGCTGTGGCTACAGTGAGGCGGTGTGAGCCGTTAGGCCTTTTGCCTTCTACTAACGACTCTGATACCACAAATAGGAGCCTTTTTGGCGCCTTCCTTCCCTTGTGTGTTCACACAAAGAAGCGATGAGATTATCTAACAATCCCCTCTTGCCAATGCTATTCATTTTGGTGAAGGATGTTTTGAATTCTCTAGTGAGTCGGCCACCTGTGAGGGTTTCCTAGCCTTTAGCAATACAACAAAGTGCAACATTGTATTTTGATTTCCTTCTATGCTTTGATTGTCTTGATGATGTGGTGACGTTCCTTGGGCCGAAAAGCTAATAATCTCACCCTCATCGGGGAGTTGCTTGATGTTTTTGGTCAAGTTAGTGGTGGTTACTAACATTGCAAGGAGCTCGATTACTAAGGCTACTTGAAAAATGGCGCAGGGGGATTTCTTTGGGTTGGTCAAGAAAAAAAAAGCAAATGGTGGCAATTGTCTAGTCTCTTGGGATATTTGTAAGGAGCCACTACTTTGTGGAGGACTTGGCATATATAATCTGGAAATCTTAGGTTGGTCCCTCTATATCCACCGGCTTTGGTACGGGACGGTTGAGAAAAACCAGTTCCTCTTGCCCTTGGGCTGGTCTACCTATTCAGTCCACAAATTGCTCATGCCTTTTTCAAAGATGGCGGTTGAAACTTTTTTTTGAACGAAGTGGGGCGAAAGCCCCGCGGCATTAATATATATAAAGGAAGAGGGAGCCAAATGACTCCAAGAGGTTCCATGGTTATCCGTGGTTAACCAAGACCAACAACAACCATCAACAAAGAAAGAAAGAAAGAAAAATAAAATTACAAGCTATCTAGCCACAGTAGCTGAAACTTTTGTTGGCAATGGGAAAATAAAATACATATTGTTCGGACAGATAGATAGTCGGGTGGAAAACCCATGGCTGAATTGGACCTAATCTTTCCCAGTGCTCTTCCTAAGAGGATCATTAAACAACACACGGTTGTCGAAGCCACAGTTGCCCGTCATTGGGTAGTCGACATAAGAGGAGCTCTCTTGGACTTGGTGGAAGGTTTCTCTCTAAAAGCAGAATGTTGTCGATCAATATGTTTGAGGGCTTCTTGGGCTCAGTTCCTACTCTAGCATGTTGGTCTACAATGCCTTTTTCCTTGGTTCCATCTGCTTTGCTCCTAGGAAACAAATTTGGAAATCTTGGGCACCTCATTGCAAGTTCTTCATTTGGCATGTAGTAAAGAATCGCCTTTGGATGGCAAACCGACTACGCTAAAAGGGGACTCCCCCACCCAGCTTGCTTGTGCCTTTTGTGATCAAGAGGAGGAGACCCTACAACACCTATTGGTTTCATGTGTTTTGCCAGCAAATCTGGTACATCATTTTGCGAAAAATTGGCTTGGCCTCCATTGCATCTCAACCATCAACTCAAATTCTCAAGTGGTGATTATTTCAAAAATTATCAAGCTGGTGGTGCCAGCAGTTTGAAGAGGTGACAAAACACTATAGAAAAGGTTCAATTCACTCGGCAATATTAGTTGCTTGGGCAATCTGGAACCACAGGAACGATTGTGTTTTCAATGGCTCTACTCCAAACATTACAAAGGTGTTGCAAGTGTCACTTATGAGTGCATCCTTTGGTGCTCGGTTGGAGCAAAGGGACTCGAGAGCTTCTAGGAAGGTCTTTTGGGAGGGACTCAGGACCATAATGTGGTTGTTCTAGTCATGTCGCTTTCAGTCTTTATTCAGTTTTGTTTGTCTTCTAGAGTGTTGTGGATGTGTGAGTGTTCTTGGGGTTTTGTTCCCACATGTTTTTAGACCTTTCTTACGAATAAAGCGATACACAACTCTCTTGCGTGTTCGAGAAAAAAAAGATTGTTGTTCTCTTATCTTTGTTTGTATGTTTAACTAAGAGTAAAATGCATGGATAGTCCATTAACTTGTGAGGGTGTGTTGATTTGGTCCATTAGGTTTGAAAGTGCATTTTTTGGTCCAAAATCTTGATCATTGGTGCATAAAGAGTCCATACCCTTTCGTTTTATATTTATATTTGTAGAAAACTCCCTATATTTATTTTTCTTTCACAAGCTTACCCTTCCCTGTGCTCCTCGAGCTCTTCAAGCTGCACCCTGAGGTCCTCCTCGCACTCTGCCACCTCCTGCAGAAGCGGTTGATTGCCGTAGCCCCGCACCACGATATGCGCCACGTTCAGACCGTGCTCCAGCTTGTCGTGCACGTGCTGCACCATGTGGTTCATCGTGTCTAGGTTCTGCCCCACAATGTAGACGTCGCACGCCGCCACGTCCACCATGGAGCCCACACGTGTTACGCCGCTCGCTCACCCGCTCAGTGGCCCACCGCGCGACGATGGCCGGGCCAACACCCATAGAGATGGCTGCCGTGGCCCTGATGCCCACCACCACTGCCCCGACGGCGGCCATGCACGCCACCATGGCCGCGCCCAGTGCCACGCGCACCCCCTGCCGTGCACCTCGTGGAACCCCGCAAGCTACCCCAGCGACAGCGGGTTGTCGAGGTGGACGTGCACCATGACCGCGTCCCTCGTGGTGGCCGAGTCGCTGCCGCTGTTACCGCCATCGTCATCCTCCAACCGGTAGAGCAGGCGACGGAGCGTGAGCTGGTGCCGCTACACCGCTGAAAGCTCTAGTTCGGTTTTGGTGAATTGATGAAACCCTAAGTGCTAACCTATTGCTCTAGTGATTATGAGATAGGTGGCACATTCCAATTGGTGGAACAAATTGTGATGATCATGAAGGTGGTGATGGCCATGGTGATCAAGTGCTCAGACTCGAAAAAGAAGAAAGAGTAAAATAAATGGGCTCAAGGCAAAGATGAATTTGATAGGGCCATTTTGTTTTGGTGATCAAGACACCTAGTGGGTGTGATCACATTTAATATAGATAGCCGTACTATTAAGAGGGGTGAAACTCGTATCGAAATGCGGTTATCAAAGTGCCACTAGATTTTCTAACTCATTGCATATGCATTTAGATTCTAGTGAGTGCTAACACCCTTGAAAATGTTTGTGAAAATATGCTAACACACGTGCACAAGGTGATACACTTGGTGGTTGGAACATTTGATCAAGGGTGGCAAAGTTGATGAAGTCGAGGAGGTCACTGGCAGTGACCGGACGCTGCACCTGACGCTGGACCGGTGCGTCCGGTCAGCTGTGCGTGAAGGGCGCGGTCTCGGTCCGAGATCGGATGCTAAATAGTTAAAGTGACTGGACGCACAGGGCCTACGTCCTGTCAGGTGGTGACGTACGCTGACGCAAGCGGCAGAGCCAGGCAGTGGTGATCGGACTCATTGGCGCGTCCGGTCATGCGTGAACTGACACGTCCGATCGAGAAAATCAGGCTCTGGAACCTCTCTGCAAGTGACCTGACGCCGCATTGGAGAGCATTAGGTAAAGTGGAGCGGCGCGTCTGGTCAGCGCTTGGTGGCGTAGGCGCGCTGTTGACGGTCACTAACATCAATTATAAGTCGTCAACATAACCTATATTTATACGTAATTCCATCACCAAACATAGGTATATGGGTTGAAACTAATAAATTCTATGAGTTTTGGTGAATCTGTGTTTTCAGTAGGGTTTATCCAGAAAACCATCAAGGAGGACCTATTCGTCAAAGCATATCACGTTTATCCGCAATGAAACCAACGTGGGAAGACTCTAGAACACTTCGGAAGGCAACCCACCAAAGCAGATCCCAAGGGCCTAACATGTGGGGCCGATCGGCCCCACCTGTAGGCCGGTCGACCTATGGGATCCACCTATCAGTCTCCGCTTTGAATGACGATTCTCCACCGCCATTGAGATCCAATCAATATTGTCCTTTAAGCTAGTTTGATATAAGGGTTCACATTGGATGCTCCGGCCTATATATACTAGCCCCTGCCACCCTCCTTAGAGCCATCCTAAAACCCTAATTCATATTCTCCTCGTCAGGATCAGATCTAGCTATCAAGAGAAGATTAGTCCTCTATAGGATTTAGTCTTATAATTAGAAATAGTGAGATAGAGAGTGAGGGAAGAGTTTGGAGGAGATGCCGGCCTATCGGTACTCTCTATATGGCTTGTGCCTTGGCGGAATCAAGTTCTACTTGTGCTTGCTTCTGAGATTTCTCTAGTAATCAATTTCTGATTCAAGTAAGTATTTCATTTATATTGTTCATCAGGATCATGACTCTCTTTTGAGTGCTTTATTCTCTTCCTAGGGGGAGTAGAGTATTAATCATGAGTGTAAGCGTGGTGCTTAGACTTAGGTTAATCGTGGATGCACCCTACATTCTAGATCGGTGGTAGATCACGGTTGTGACATCAGTACTATATAGCCTCGTACTATATAGCATCGTTGATCCTTTATAGTCCACCTCCCATCTGTAGGCCAAGTAGGACCTGGTTACAAAGGAAAGCATCCTCTGTTGGTGTCTTTCCTTAAGTGATGTCCTTAGTTGAACAGTAGAAGACATAGCTTACCCAAGTTAGAATTAGAGAACCTCAGTTATCCTTTCTACGCTCCTATTTATCCTTAGCCTTGTTGCTACTCCTAGTTAAGTTAAACCTTAACCTAGTCGCTACCACTTGTTAAGTTAGACCATAGTTAGTATCACACGTTTTCCTATGGATATGATACTTGGAATACTTCCGGTTGAAAGCTATAGCGGTATCCGTGCGCTTGCGGATTTATCTGTGTGCATTAAATATACCAACACACGTGCGGGATCAGATGCTAGGTGGCCGAGTCTGTTCGATGTAGCAACGTGTTTGGTCATCACTTGACCGTTGGTGCGACTAAGCTAGCCGTTGAGATCGCATGGACGACGTTGAACCAGGGGGGACACGTGGATGGAGATCTGCGACCGGACACTGGGGAGCCTGCATCCGGTCAGCGTGACCAGTGCGTCCAATCACCCCGAGTTGGGCTGCCTATTGAGCCCGATGGCTCTATTTCGATGGAGCCTATATAAAAGGTGTTTGGCCAGCTCTTGCTCATCTCTTGGCCATTTCTATTGAGAATACATCCTAGTGAGCATAGCCATCTCTCTCTCACTCATACTACTTGATTGATTCATCATTTGGTGAGAATTGAGAGCATCCAAGTGTATTGCTTTGAGTGATTGCATCTAGATGCACTTGGTGATTGTGTTTCGCTGTGGGATTCGCTTGTTTCTCTTTGTGGTTGCCGATCCCTAGATGGCTTGGTGCAGCGAGGATCCTCGAGCAGAGGAAGGTGATTGTCTCTGGCTCCGATCGTGGTGATTGTGAGGGGTTCTTGACCTTTTCCTGGCGGAGAGCCAAAAGGTATTCTAGTGGATTGCTCGTGGCTTGTGTGAACCTCATCTTGTGTTGGTTGTGCGGCACCCGATTGCGGGTTAGGCGTGTGATGCCTATTAGCATGTGAACCTTCAAATGAGTGAATCACCACAATGGGGACTAGCTTGCCGGCAAGCAAGTGAACCTCAGTGAAAAATCTTGTGTCATCATTGTCTCCGAGGATTTCATTGGTATTCATTGTGATTGATTGATAGTCGCTTGCCACGTTGGTATATCTTCGCTACCTCACTCTTATACTTACATTCCTAGTGTAGCTAAGCTCTTTAGTGTAATTAGTTTTGAGATCTAGCTTGTGTCTTGTCTAGTAGTTAATGAGGCTCTTTAGTTAGTCTTTGAGAGCTCACTAACTTAGTGGTAGTGACATAGCCTCTTGTGTGTGAAATAGAGATCATAGCAACTAGAATTGTGGATAGGAGGCTTGCATTTTTAGTAGGGTAGAGCAACACTCGCTTCACTTCATAATTGTCTAACCACTTGGCTTAAGTGTTGTTGTAGAAATTTTTATAGGCTATTCACCCCCCCTCTAGACATTAGGACCTTTCAAGTGGTATCAAAGTTGTGGTCACCTTGATTTGAAGCTTAACAACCTTCGATGTCAAAATGGCTCAAATCAACAACACCAAGAAGCCACCCCAATTTGATGGCTCAAATTATCCATATTGGAAGGCAAAGATGACCACCTACATCAAGTCAATCAATAGAAAGGTGTGGAAGGTGGTGGAGACCAAGATTGAGGTTGCCAATGAGGAGTCTCCCACCGCCACCGAAGAAGTGCTACTCCAAAACAATGGCATTGCTCTTAGTGTCATTCATGATGCATTAGATGAGAGGACATTTGAGCAAATCAAGAACATTAAGATGGCTCATGAGGCATGGAAGAAGTTGGAGGAATCATTTGAGGGCACTCAAGCCATCAAGGGTGCTAAGGCATACATCCTCAAGGAGAAGATTGCTAGCTTCAAGATGAAAGAAGATGAGAGTGTGCCAGAGATGTTCCATAAGATTCAAGTGATTATCAATGATCTCAAAGCACTTAGAGAAAAAGTAAAGGACAAGGACTTCTCCCACAAGTTCTTGAGATGCTTACTATCGAGATTTGGCACATTGGTCACTATTCTAGTGAGGAGTGGTTTGGACACCATGACACCAAACCAAGTGTTGGAAGATGTGATGACCGATGACACATATAGAGATGATGATGAGAAGAAAGAAAAGGAGAAGAAAGATGAGAATAAGGATGAGAAGAAGAAGAGTGTGGCATTCAAAGCCACATCATCAACCAAGGGCAAGGCAAAGCAAGAATCATCAAGTGAAGATGAAAACTCAAGCTTTGATGATATGGATGATGAGAAGATGGCTCTCTTTGTGAAGAGGTTTGACAAATTCATGGTGAAGAAGGGCTATCGTGCAAGAAGAAAGAAGTCATCATCCAAGAACAAGGATGAAGCAAGAAGGTGCTTCAAGTGTGGTAGCAAGGATCATCTTGTTGCTAAATGCCCTTACAATTGTGAGAATGAAGATTATGACAAGAAGGGCAAGAAGAAGGACAAGAAGGAGAAGAAGGAAAAGAAGGAGAAGATGACCTTTAAGGAGAAGAAGAAGGGTGGTTCATATGTGGTAACTTAGGATAGTGATGCTTCCTCAAGTGATGATGATGATAGTGATGATGACAAGACCACCAAGAAGAAGGCTCTTGCAAGCATTGCCATAAATGAGAAGCCTTCTCTCTTTGATACTCCATTAACTTGCTTCATGGCTAAGGCCACTGATGAGGACATGACACCCATACATATGACCATGTTTGGCGCATGGTATGGAGGGGTAGGAAGCCAGCAAGGGTGTCCAAGTCAAGAAGGAGGCCCGAGGCTAATTCGGTTCGAGTCCCCGAGGTGGAGGCCCAAAGCAACTCAAGTTCGAGCCCGTCTCAGAGTCTAGGACCAGTCTGCCTTAAACTGGTCACCCAGGAAGCATCCGAACTCCGTTTTCGACGATCCACATATGGTTGGAAAGCTAATTTGATAAGGAAGCCAATACAAGTGGTCTCATGTCAAAAGACCTTCAGAATCAACAGGAATCGTCGAAACAAATCAGCGTCCAGAATCTGCCAGAGTGCCAGGACACCGTCTTTTGGTCCGTTGGACCGTGTATCGTGTTTGGGCCCATTAGGGGGCGTGTCCAGGGGGTGACGCCCAAGACTCTATAATTAGTAGTCGTCGCTCTCCTTAGGGTTTGGGTTTTGTTTAGTTCTTGATTTCCTCGTGAAACAGACATCGTTTTGCTGCAACTATGCCGCCAAGGCTGCTTGCTGTGAACCAGGTCCCCAGTTCTTGATCTTGTTTGCCTATGGCGATTAGTCCTTTTGAATAAAGACTTGAACTTCTTCTAGTTATCATAAGCCTCATATTTATTTGCAATTTTAGATTGCGTTCATCCCGTTCTTGCTTGTGTTCTCGATTCGCTTGCAGGAAAGCCTTCTCGGCGAGGTCAATCACGTTCACGTGGTTGATAACCAACGGAGCAGTGGTGTAACGGTTGCAGGGGTCCGAATCAGTCTTGGTTCGAAGCCTAGATCATGAACATCGAGTCTCCACCAATCGACGCTATCATACCTTTCGGAAGATCGGGCCTAGTCTACATCAAGTGGTATCAGAGACCTTGTTGCCCGTTAGGTATAACTTTATTTTTCCCCTTTAGATTGTTACTATTTTTGCTTTACCTAGAGTCCACAAAAAGCTAAAAATATATATACTACCACATATTCCTTATCCTATAGCCCCTTTGTGCCATTGCAATATTATAATTTTAGTTTGCTTTATTGAACGGTTGTCCCTTGTTATGTCGTTGTGTTCGTCAGTTTAGGTTTTGTTCTAGATCTTTAGTTCTTTACTACTCAGTCCTATTTTTTGTGTTGAAGAAAAAGAAAACGTGTTTTGTGAAGAACAATGATCGATTTTGCACTAGTTGCAAGCAAGTTGGTCATAAAGAGCATGATTACAAGAACAAGAAGAAGAATGCTATTGTATCCTCCATTAAATTTGATTCTTGTTACTTGCTCACTAAGGGTGCAAATGGTGTGAAGGTTAAGTTTGTTGGTACATCCATGTTGGGCTCAAAGAAGAAAGCCATTTGGGTGCCAAAAAGCTTAGTAACTAACATTTAAGGACCTAAGCAAGTTTGGGTACTTAAAAAGAATTAATCTTCTTTAGTAGGTCAATTATAAAGCTGGAGGAAGGCATTGGGTTCTTGGTAGTGGGTGCACTCAACACATGACCGGTGATGCAAGAATGTTCAACTCAATCAATACTAATGATAGCAATGGTTATGATAGTATCATATTTGGTGACAATGGCAAAGGCAACGTCAAAGGGCTTGGTAAGATTGCAATATCCAATGACATGAGCATTACCAATGTGTTGCTAGTAGAGAGCTTGAACTTCAATTTGTTATCCGTGCCTCAATTGTGTGATCTTAGATTCAAATGCATATTTAGGGTAGATGATGTAGAGATCATAAGTGTAGATGGCTCTAACTTGATCTTCAAAGGCTTTAGATATGATAATCTATACTTGGTTGATTTTAATGCTAGTGAAGCTCAATTATCAACATGCTTATTCACTAAGTCTAGTATGGGTTGGTTGTGGCATAGAAGGCTTGGTCATGTTGGAATGAAATAATTGAATAGATTGGTTAAGCATGACTTGGTTAGAGGCTTAAAAGATATTGTGTTTGAAAATGATAAGCTTTGTAGCTCTTGTCAAGCCAACAAACAAGTTAAAAACACCCATCCTAAGAAGAGCATAATGAGCACTAGCAAGGCATTTGAGTTATTGCACATGGACTTGTTTGGACCAACACAATACACTAGCATTGGTGGGAACAAATATGGATTTGTGATAGTGGATGACTACACTAGATACACATGGGCATTCTTTCTAGTGGACAAGAGTGATGTGTTTGCAACATTCAAATCATTTGTCAAGGACATTCACAATGAGTTTGAAACAACCATCAAAAGAGTTAGAAGTGACAATGGTAGTGAGTTTAAGAACACAAGAATTGATGAGTTGTGTGATGAATTTAGAATTAGACATCAATTCTCGGCCAAGTACACTCCACAATCAAATGGCCTTGTTGAGAGGAAGAATAGAACACTCATTGATATGGCAAGGTCAATGCTTAGTGAGTACAATGTGAGTCAATCCTTTTGGGCCAAAGCTATCAACATGGCTTGCTATTGTAACAACCGCTTATATTGTCACCCATTAAAAGAGAAGACACCTTATGATCTCTTGAATGGTAGAAAGTACAACATTGCATATTTTTGGGTTTTTGGTTACAAATGCTACATATTGAAGAAATGCGCTAGATTGAGCAAATTTGATAAGAAGTGTGATGAAGGATTCTTACTTGGATACTCAACCACTAGCAAAGCATATAGAGTTTGGAATTTGGCAAGTGGTACTCTTGAAGAGGTTCATGATGTGAAATTTGATGAAACTATGGGTTTCCAAGATGAGAATGAGAATCTTGAAGATGTTAGAGGCATTCAATTTTCAAATGCCATGAAGAATATGGATGTTGGTGAATTGAGGCTTAGACAAGTAATAGATGAAGAAGATGGTCAAGTGCAAGTGCTCTCTAACTGAAATGTGCAAGATGATACAAATCAAGCAAGTACAAGTGGCTCTCGTGACAATATGCAAGATCAAGTGGCTAGTTCATCATCTCAACCTAATGATCAAGCAAGTGCAAGCAATGTTCCAATATTCCAACCAACAAATATTGCAAGAGATCATCCATTGGACACTATAATTGGAGATATTTCTAGAGGTGTACAAACAAGATCAAGATTGGCTTCATTTTATGAGCATTTCTCATTTGTGTCATCTATTGAACTAAAGAAGATAGATGAAGCATTGTTGGATGTTGATTAGGTGAATGTTATGCATGAAGAATTGAACAACTTCACAAGAAATCAAGTATGGGAGTTAGTTGAGAGACGAAAGAACCACAATGTGATTGGAACCAAATGGGTCTATAGAAACAAGCAAGATCAAGATAGGATAGTTATAAGTAACAAAGCAAAATTGGTAGCATATGATACACTCAAGTGGAAGATCTTGACTTTGAAGAAACATATGCCCCGATTGCTAGATTAGAAGTAATTAGAATCTTGCTAGCCTATGCTTGTGCCACAACATCAAGATCTATCAAATGGATGTCAAGAGTGCATTTCTCAATGGCTACATCAATGAAGAAGTTTATGTTGAGCAACCTCCCGGTTTTGAAGATGACAAGAAGCCCAACCATGTGTATAAGTTGAAGAAGGCATTGTATGGCTTGAAGCAAGCACCTAGAGCATGGTATGAGAGGTTGAGGGACTTCCTAATCTCTAAAGGGTTCATGATGGGCAAGGTTGACACCACTCTTTTCACCAAGAAGATTGGCAAGGATTTGTTTGTGTTGCAAATCTATATTGATGACATCATATTTGGATCAACCAATTAAGACTTTTGTGAAGAGTTTGGAAAGATGATGGCTAATGAGTTTGAGATGTCCATGATTGGAGAGTTGAGTTACTTCCTTGGTCTTCAAATCAAGAAATTGAAGAATGGTACATTTGTGAGTCAAGGCAACTACATCAAAGACATGCTCAAGAAGTTTAGCATGAATGAGAGCAAAGCCATTAGTAAACCAATGGGAACAAATGGCAATTTGGATAGTGATGCAAGTGGTAACATGGTGAATCAAAAGCTGTATCACTCTATGATTGGAAGCCTACTCTATGTGACCGCATCAAAACCGGATGTTATGTTTAGTGTGTGCATGTGTGCAAGATTTCAAGCCTCACCAAGAGAAAGTCATTTGAAGGCTACAAAGAGAATATTGATGTACTTGAAGCATACACAAAATATTGGTTTGTGGTATCCCAAACGAGCAAAGTTTGAGCTTGTTGGATATTCAGACTCCGACTATGCGGGATGCAAGGTTGAAAGAAAGAGCACCTCGGGCACTTGTCAATTGTTGGGAAGATCACTTATTTCATGGTCATCAAAGAAGCAAAATAGTGTTGCATTATCAATCACCAAAGCCGAATACATATCTGCCGGTAGTTGTTGTGCACAAATACTTTGGATGAAGGCCACCTTGAATGACTTTGGAATCAAGTTCAAGAAAGTGCCATTGTGAAAGTGCATCTAGCCCTTTAGTGGGTTTTGGATGATTGAATGACAACGTGATTAAAGGACTAACCCGTTTGCTAAGTGTGAACAGGTAATAGGTTATCTCACAGGTACTTAATGAAAGCCAAAATGATGTGTTGGTGTATAAACAATCTAGTTCGAGCACAAGACAACAATGCAAATGGAATTCATGTGAAGGCTTATTTTTTGTGGGATTTCCATTGACTATGTGAAAGCAAGCTCATGATTATTAGTTAATGAGACATGAGGGATTGCATATGGAATGGTCTCATATTTGAAGCTTGCTAAATTAAAATGAAAAAGATAACAATACATATGAATGGATGATTCAACACAAGATGTGACTTGATGGCTTGAGATGGTGAAGATAGCAAGGAAAGGCTTCGAGGTACTAAGCAAGGGTGAAGGGCAAGCGACGGCTTGGCGGCCGAAGAACCTAGCTAGGGTGAAGAAGAAAGTACTTGCATTTAGTTGAGGTACTAATCAAGCTAAGATGGTCATATTGATGTGAAGAATCAAATCTATAATGAAGTATTTGATGGAAGTGACTTGATACATTTGGGGTTATTCAAATTTGATGAATGGAATCAAGTCACATGCTCAAGATGGCTATGCTCAAATGAAAAGATCAACATCAACTTGTTAGCACCCTTACTTGATGAAGATTGGAAGGGACGGCATCAATTCAAAAGAAATCAACTCAAGTGGTATAAATTCATTTTTCTTTTGATCTTGAGTTTAATAGGTATGCCGTACTATTAAGAGGGATGCATCATGTTGATAGATAATGTTTCATAAGTGCTCAAGCCAACCCATGTGAGTTTTTGAGTATTTGAGAGACAAAAGAGCTAATCGATTTGTTGTTGATGCGGCAATACCGGGACGTGTCCGGTATTCATACCGGACGTGTCCGTATTTGTCCAAAGAGCTGTAAAATTGTTGTTCTCGGGTTGGTTAGTCGGGAGTTCCGACGTGTGGTCGGGAGAGTTCCGACGGTCGGGAGTCCCGGCATGGGTCGGGAATTCCGACGTGTCGCACTTCAACTGACTTGGAGGGTTCTCTGTCCTGGTCATACCGGACGTGTCCGGTATTAATACCGGACGTGTCCGGTATGGATGACCAGAAGCCAACGGCTAGTTTTCAAAAGCCGTGAGGGTCGGGAGTTCCGACGTATGTCGGGAGTTCCCACGGTCGGAAGTCCCGGCATTCTTCGGGAGTTCCGATGCCTCACAACATCACTGTAACTTAGTTACCGTTGGCGCAGTCTGAGTCATACCGGACGTGTCCGGTATGCATACCGGACGTGTCCGGTATTGCAACCGCTATAAAACGGCTAGTTTTTCAAGGGGGCTATAAATACCCCCAAGCCTCCACCTTTGGAGGCTGCTGATTCTACTGACTTAGACACACGTTTTTGAGCCTTGCCAACCCTCTCTTAGTGAGTGATTGATCAAACTTGCAAAATCAATTTGTGGGTTGAGTGAAATTCAAAAGAGAGCCATCCAACCACTTGAGCACTTGTGCATATTGTCAATCTCGTGATTCGCCTTTGTTACTCTTGGACTCTTCGGTCCTAGACGGTTAGACGTCGCGGAGAGCACCCGGGAGATTGTGGTGTGCCTCGGAAAGTTTAGTAGCAGTCGATTCCGCCGCCTCGGAATCAATTAGTGGAAGGAGGAAAAGGAGTTGGAAAAGACTCTATTAGAGTGACCTTCGTGGTATCCTCTAGGGCTGACCTTGTTGGGGTCGCCCCGCAGCCCCCTCAACGGAGAGTAGGACTCGAGCGAGTCCGAACTTCGATAAAACAAATATCGTGTCTCAATTCGCATTTCATTTGATATTTGTGTTGCTCTAGCACTTGTGCAGGTTCTCTGTATATCGATAGTTAAATTAGGTGCCTGCAGTTTGGTTTGAAGATAGAAATCAAAAGGAGCAAGTTCGGGGCTGATCTGCGAGAATCGTATACTGGGACACGTCCGTATTCATATCGGACACGTCCGGTATTTCCTGCATGCACTAAAAATATTTATTCTCTGTTCTAACTTGATGTTGCAGGGGTTGTAGCTTCTAGATATATTCTTTATACCTTGTTTACTCTGTGGCTAACTTGTGAGGGTGGTAGTACTCTTAATTTGGAGTTTCCATTTTGGAAACTCCCTTTCTAATTGTTTCCGCATTTAAAGGTGTTAATTTTCAGAAACGCCTATTCACCCCCCCTCTAGGCGACATCCTAGGTCCTTTCAATTGGTATCAGAGCAAGGTTCTCACCTAAAGCTTCACCGCCGTGAGAAAAGGATGTCGACGCCTATCGAGTTGGAGCCGGTGCTTCTCCAAAATGATGGTTCAAACTTTCTACCTTGGTCAATACATGTACTCAATGCTTTTAGAGATATTAGTCCTCTTGTTGAGCATATTGTGGATGCAAGCATACCTCTTTCTATAGTTGATTGGAGCAACTACAAAAATTTATCAAAAGAGGAAGAGATATGCGTGCAACTCAATGCTCAAGCTATTAATATTATTTTGAGTACATTGAGTGTAGAGGTTCAAGATGATGCAATCTTCAATGGACAACCACCTCCGGAGAGTGCTCATCTCATTTGGACTAGACTTTTTGATTTGTATGGAAAATCCAAATGTGATGATGCACTTGAGATTAAGTCATTGGAAAGTATGTCCATTGTGTCATCATACAGCGAAGAAGCCTCACAAGACCTCAAGAGCACCGAGCCGGAGCAAGAAGTGCAAGCAGCACATGACGTGCTGTCTGCCTGCACATGCCTACCGGACGTGTCCGGTATGGCCGAGGCAGCAGACCAGCAAGCAGCTGTTTGTAGCGATGCTCAAGCCCGATGGCGACCAAGTGATGAGTCAACCTCAGTATCTCATGATACTCATCACTTGTGTCTCATGGCCAAGAAAAGCAAGAAGAAGAATAACAAGAAAGATCAAGAAAAGGAGAAAGCACAAGTAGATGATCAAGATAAGAGTGATGTTGAAATTGAAGACAACTACAACCTTGATCATCTCAACCATAAAGACAAGTTCATCATCATGAAGATAGTCGAAAAGAATGATGAGCTTGAAGAAGAGATTGAGAAGCAAGAGCAATCGCTTCAAAATCAAGAAAAGTTTCTCATCTCCAAATTGCAAGAGCTAAAGGCAATAAATGAGAGGTATGAAAATTGTCAATCGAGCATGCTTTAGTTACTAATTCCTCTTCTAGTGTTTCACAACTAGAGAAGGAAAACTTCGAGCTCAAGGCAAGGCTCGATGAACTATCAAGCAAGTATAATGAGCTACAAGCAAATTATGTTCATCTAAAGTGCTCTCATGAGGAAGTAGTAGAATCAAGCATCATGCTTGAGGTGGCTCATGAGGTTGTGATTACATCGGTAAAATTCTCTCAACCTCTCACACATCCGCTCACTAGTACACCATCTCAAATAAATATTTCTTGTACTAATGAGTGTGCTCCTCAAGCAAGCCAATCTTCGATTGAGCTAAATCTTATAGAAAACATAGAGCTCAAAGAAGAAGTGCAAAGATTAAAGAAAGATGTGATTCGGTTGAAGGGTAAGGAGAAAGCACAACCATCTCAAGATAACCGTGATAACATGGTGAAGAAGATTGAGAAGGGTTCAAACCTTGCTTCCTCCAAAGCCCAACAAAAGAATCACATCTCAAGCAAGGCCAACACAACCAAGAGCAAGAAACATGGAAAAAGGATGTGTTATGGTTGTGGATTGTATGGACATGAGTGGGCTATGTGTCCACACAAGAGTTGGGCTGACAAGGTTGAAGCCGCCAATCAAAAGGCTTCTACCAAGGAGGCCAAGCAAATGAAGAGTGATGGACAAAGCGCTTGTCTCATGAGCAAGAAATTGGGGCATCCTACCAAGAAATGCCCAATGTACAAAGATGCAAGAAAGGAAGCCCAAGTTGCAACAAGAAGATGCTATGGATGCAATGAGATGGGCCACAAGGTTGATAGATGTCCATACAAGCAAAACAAGCATAAAGCAAGCAAAGGCCGCATATGCTATGCTTGTAAGAGAAAGGGGCATCTAAGTTATGATTGCCCAAATGGTAACATCCCTAAGACAAACATATTTGTTTATGATAATATGCTTAGGAAGACCACAAATGGAGTTAATACTAGCAAGGTGATGTGTTCACCACAAACTAGTGCTAAAGCCATTTGGGTGCCTAAGCACTTGTTGACTAACCTAAAAGGACCCAACAAGAGTTGGGTACCAAAGTGTGCTTAGGTTAATGATGTAGGTACTTGGTGATGAGATGGAAGCTTCGGGTGATTGAGCAAGCAATGTGACTATTTTCACTCAATCTATCAACCAATTCTTATCATAATTCCTTATATGGTTGACCAAGATAATTCAATGAATATATCATATATTTCATTATCACCATTGGTAACAAGTACCTAAACCTTTTAGGATAGCCACTTTGTTCGTTTCATGTTCTATAGTTCACAAATAAGTACATTTGTGAAATAATGAAAGTGGCTAATTAGATTCAATTAAAAAGAATTTTACTTTGTCATATGATGCTTTTAATAATTCTCTAGTAGAGCAATTCATTTGTTGAGGTGCAAGTATACAATAAATACTAGAGCTAAACAAGAATCACAAGCGAGAGAATTAATTGTCTCTCATCTGCAAATATCGGACGTATGCGGTATTACTATCGGGACGTGTCCGGTATGGCCAGAGACGAAAGTCGATGTTTACGTTACATGTATTCCAGACGTGTCCGGTATACAACCGGACGTGTCCCAGATTACAGAACCGAAACACAAATTAAATTACAAATCGAGTCTTTGATTAATATATGATTCATAAATCTCTAATTTACTCGTAAGCTTGTGATTTATCAAATCTAAGTGGATTATGAGCATCTCTTAAGCTCACTTTTAAATATGGCAATCTTATTTGGTTCATGGTCAAAATGAAAATTGGCTCTCAATTTCTTATCAGAATAAAAGTGCTCGTTGAAAGTCATTCAAAATACTTGAAGCACTTATTTAGGGGGAGCTAAATTTCTATTTTGCACCATTGTGGACTAACAAATTTATCTAGCACTCTTTGTAGTCCTTTGGATAAAAAAATTGAATTTGTATCAAGCATGATTACTTGGCAATCAAGGTCAACATAAAAATTATCATGCCATGTGTCTTCTTAGTGGTATTCTTGTGGGCTCAAGGCAAAGGTATGTTTTTACATACATGTATTGTAAGTGCATCTAAGGCCCTTTACATGTTAGAATGTGCATTTGTGTGACATAGGAGAGATGTTTTCAAAACCCACAACTAGCATGTGTAGGTGGTGTGAATTTGAAAACTATTTGAATCTTGGTCTTTGTGACCTAGCCTTGCCATGTGATGATTATAGCTCTCCTTGATTGTTTGATTGGCTAATCACACATGACATGGCTTTCTTAAGTCCACAATCTACTTTGTCTCACTTTATCTCTCTCAAGCAAGCAAATTATTGATTATGCCATTTATTTGGAAAAGAGAAAATAAATTGATGGCATTCGATAAGAAAAGTGATAGTACTCGGTTTGGATCAAGATCATACACCTTTTTGGACTGAGCAACAACAGAGAAAGGGTTTGGAAGAGTGAGAACACTTTTTGGAATTATTTGGGCCAGCCAGCATTATACCGGACGTGTCCGGTATGCTACCGGACGTGTCCGTATGAGCGGACTATAAAACAGAGCGTACCCTTCGGCCCAAACAGACTTGCCTCCTCCAAACCAACCAATAACGTCCTTCTTCTCCCCTAAGGCGACCAAGGATTTCACCAAGGAAAAGAGAGATAGGGAGATTGCATTGGAGAAGGCTTGGATCAAGGATTGACGGCCCGTGGATTTGGATTTCACATCGCTCTCTCTTCTCTCCTCTCAAGGTACCCTAAATCACGGACCTCGTCCGATCTACATGGTTAATGCATGATTTGGAAATTCCTTCGGTAAATATGCTGCATTAGTGATATAGAAGCAATGCCCAAAATTTGGAATTGATCCGTGGTGGTTTGAATCGAGAAACCCCGGTTAGGGTTGCTGGTCGCCCATACCGGACGTGTCCGGTATGGCCCAGCAGAGCAGACTGCCTGCTGATCTCTGACTCAATCCTATCTAGAATGGTTTGTTAGGCTTAGTTTCTTTTGTATCTACGTTTTGCAAACCTTGTGACAATGGTGTGTCGAGGTGATTGCAAAACCTTGGATGAAAGAATCTATGTCTAATTACAAGCTATGGGCATGTATCTAAAATTCTTTGGAAATCTTTGGATACAGGACAGCTGCTATGAGTGGACGACAGGAGCCGAGGTCCAAGCACAGGCATGATCCAGCACTTGAGAAGTACAAGAAGGCGAGACAGGATATGCATCCTGGATTTCAGCCGACCAGCAGGAGGTCCACCAGGGCTGCCACTAGTGCAGCAGCTCAATATGCAGAAGGGTCCGGGAGCTCTTCTTCTGACACAGACACTGATGAGTTCAGAGTGGAGTCTAGAGATGAAAGAAAGAGGAAGAGCACTGACAGAGGATCAGATGGTGACAGCTCGGATGAGGAGGCGGGGAGATTGAGGAGGAGGAGTCGAGTTCCTCCGATTCAAAGACCACTGGTCAAGGGATGCATTATGGTCTTCTTGAGACACGTCTGCCCAATGTGCCCTCCTATGTTCCCAGAGTTGACTACAGGGGAAAGGGTATGACCAGGAAGGCTAGAGATGAGCGAAGGGTTGATCCGAGGAGCTTACCTAAGGTTCAGTACGATCACCGCTTCCAGACAGCCTTTCACTTGGACTTCTACTCCAGTGTGATTCTTACCAGGAACCCAGTAATTGCCAGGTCTCAGTGGATTGACTGGCAATATATTAGAGAGTTGCAGAAGGCCTCAGTTGATCATGCTATTGCCATCTGCCAGAGCACGTGAGTTTATGAGATCATGGAGTTCCAAAGATGATTGGAACACGAGGTAGTAGCTTCGATTCTATGCTACTCTATTTGTTGAGGAGGATGAGCGGCGGATGCCTTTGGATGCTTGAGGGCGATGGTGCAGTGTTGACTATGATGTTTTTGCCGCCCATCTTGGCTTCTCGAGAGGATGATCTCCAGAGGGACAGATCCACACCGAGCGGGTGTTACCTCTGAGCGGCTTCGCCTACATGTATCCTGCTGGTGGTGGTGAGAGAGAGAGGAGGTGGGGAAGGTTCTAGGTCTTCACCCTACCTCTGGTACACAGGATAGGATGTTCAGAAGACTATTGACTGCAAGGGTGGAGACAAGGGCACCATTGCTGATTACTCCAGAACCTACTCCACAGGATGGCACGATGCTCGGCCCTTGAGCGTGTTTGACTTTATTTGGTCCGAGATCGAGTGTTGGAGAGAGGCCCCTCAAGGGCTGTGGTTTTTCTCCTTATATCATGCATATGATTAAGCAGGTGACAGGCACACATTTGAGTATGATAAGATTCACAAGGCCACAAGATTATTGCAGATTTGCACGAGAGAGGGGTTACCTCCAGCAGGGACCAGGAGGAGCAATGGCAGGGCGGCTGAGGCAGATGCACACGGGAGTGGTGCACCAGCCAGAGCTTCACCTTCACCACGTGCTCCTTCACGTTCTACTTCACGCCGTGGCGATCCTCCTTCGCCTATCCGTAGGCTTTTTGACTCCATATTTGGGATGTGCCGTGACATCCAGACTAGGCAGCAGAAGGAGAGGGAGGCTAGGAGGAAGGACACTCGGACTTTGAAGCACATTGCTTCTAATCTTGAGCTTGATCCTCCTAGGTCTCCTCTATCAGATGAGGCAGCTAGTGAGCCTGAGACTGAGGAGCAGCAGCAGGCTAGATATGATAGAGAGTATGTTGAGTTCATACAACAATGCAAGAACAAAGAAGTTAGCAGCACGAGCACCACCCCGACACTCTACCTCTTCAGCTCGTGTGCCTACTCACTCTCACCACGTCCCAAAGACTTGTGAGACGACTATGCTACAGATTGGTGGAGTGACCTGACAGGTGGTGGTGGCTTCTACGGGTCTGGTGGCTTTGACGCGTCTGGTGCGGGTGGTTCTCGTCCAGCCGGTGTTGCACGCTCAGATGATGAGGATGCTGGTCGAGATGATGATGATGAGTGATCTCAGCTTTCCGTGACAGCTTGTAGCCCCTTTGTCCTTAGTATGTCATTGTTGGACCTTTGTGGTGATAGATGACAAAGGGGGAGAGAGACTGATTAAAGCTTCAGGATAGTTTCATTTGCTTATCTTTGTACCTGAAGATATGTACTGCAGGCTGTAGTTTGTTTTTGAGCTTCATTGATGTATCTTGGATTTGTGATAGATTGTATCATGTGAGTGATGAGACTTACTTATGCTTTATCTTTGTATCTCTTGAGACATGATCTTTATCTATATATATCAGTGGTTTCTGGACTTGAGAAAATTTGTAATGAGTGCTATGTGTGAATTACATATGTCATATTTATTTTCATAAGGACTATGCATGCTAGAATGAAAATATTTGATGTGATGCTTTTATATTTATTCTTGTGTGATATATCTTGTCATATGCATCATGGTTTCACTTTGTCACACACACATGCACCCCACGGATGCAATGATTTAGGGGGAGTCTCCTATATGTTTTAGTATGTGCAATTGACATTTGAGGTCATTTTGTGAATTCTAATCATAAGCACATATTAAGGGGGAGCCTCTCATAAATCATTGAACCCAAAAGTTTAAATGTTTATATCATTTTGTAAGCTTTAATCAAGTTGTCATCAATCACCAAAAGGGGAGATTGAAAGTGCATCTAGCCCTTTAGTGGGTTTTGATGATTGAATGACAACGAGATTAAAGGACTAACCCGTTTGCTAAGTGTGAACAGGTAATAGGTTATCTCACAGTACTTAATGAAAGCCAAAATGATGTGTTGGTGTATAAACAATCTAGTTCGAGCACAAGACAACAATGCAAATGGAATTCATGTGAAGGCTTATTTTTGTGGGATTTCCATTGACTATGTGAAAGCAAGCTCATGATTATTAGTTAATGAGACATGAGGGATTGCATATGGAATGGTCTCATATTTGAAGCTTGCTAAATTAAAATGAAAAAGATAACAATACATATGAATGGATGATTCAACACAAGATGTGACTTGATGGCTTGAGATGGTGAAGATAGCAAGGAAAGGCTTCGAGGTACTAAGCAAGGGTGAAGGGCAAGCGGCGGCTTGGCGGCGGCGAAGAACCTAGCTAGGGTGAAGAAGAAAGTACTTGCATTTAGTTGAGGTACTAATCAAGCTAAGATGGTCATATTGATGTGAAGAATCAAATCTATAATGAAATATTTGATGGAAGTGACTTGATACATTTGGGGTTATTCAAATTTGATGAATGGAATCAAGTCACATGCTCAAGATGGCTATGCTCAAATGAAAAGATCAACATCAACTTGTTAGCACCCTTACTTGATGAAGATTGGAAGGACGGCATCAATTCAAAAGAAATCAACTCAAGTGGTATAAATTCATTTTCTTTTGATCTTGAGTTTAATAGGTATGCCGTACTATATAAGAGGATGCATCATGTTGATAGATAATGTTTCATAAGTGCTCAAGCCAACCCATGTGAGTTTTTGAGTATTTGAGAGACAAAAGAGCTAAGCGATTTGTTCTTTGATGCAGCAATACGGGACGTGTCCGGTATTCATACCGAGACGTGTCCGGTATTCATACCGGACGTGTCCGGTATTTGTCCAAAGAATAAAATTGTTGTTCTCGGGTTGGTTAGTCGGGAGTTCCGGCGTGGGTCGAGTTCCGACGGTCGGAAATCCCGGCATGGGTCGGGAATTCCGGCGTGTCGCCTTCAACCGACTTGGAGGGTTCTCTGTCCGGTCATACCGGACGTGTCGGTATTAATACCGGACGTGTCCGTATGGATGACCGAAGCCAACGGCTAGTTTTCAAAAGCCGTGAGGGTCGGGAGTTCCGACGTATGTCGGGAGTTCCGACGGTCGGAAATCCCGGCATTCTTCGGGAGTTCCGATGCCTCACAACATCACTGTAACTTAGTTACCGTTTAGCGCGATCGAGTCATACCGACGTGTCACCGTATGCATACCGGACGTGTCCGGTATTACCTTGACTATAAAAGCGGCTAGTTTTTCAAGGGGCTATAAATACCCCCAAGCCTCCACCTTTGGAGGCTGCTGATTCTCTTGACTTAGACACACGTTTTTGAGCCTTGCCAACCCTCTCTTAGTGAGTGATTGATCAAACTTGCAAAATCAATTTGTGGGTTGAGTAAAATTCAAAAGAGAGCCATCCAACCACTTGAGCACTTGTGCATATTGTCAATCTCGTGATTAGCCTTTGTTACTCTTGGACTCTTCGGTCCTAGACGGTTAGACGTCGCGGAGAGCACCCGGAGAGATTGTGGTGTGCCTCGGAAAGTTTATAGCAGTCGATTCCGCCGCCTCGGAATCAATTAGTGGAAGGAGGAAAAGGAGTTGGAAAAGACTCCGGCTAGAGTGACCTTCGTGGTATCCTCTAGGGCTGACCTTGTTGGGTCGCCCATGACCCCCTCAACGGAGAGTAGGACTTCGAACGAGTCCGAACTTCGATAAAACAAATATCGTGTCTCAATTCGCATTTCATTTGATATTTGTGTTGCTCTAGCACTTGTGCAGAGTTCTCTGTATATCTTGATAGTTAAATTAGGTGCCTGCAGTTTGGTTTGAAGATAGAAATCAAAAGGAGCAAGTTCGGGGCTGATCTGCGAGAAATCGTATATCTGGGACACGTCCGGTATTCATCTACTGGACACGTCCGGTATTTCCTACATGCACTAAAAATATTTATTCTCTGTTCTAACTTGATGTTGCAGGGTTGTAGCTTCTAGATATATTCTTTATACCTTGTTTACTCTGTGGCTAACTTGTGAGGGGTGGTAGTACTCTTAATTTGGAGTTTCCATTTTGGAAACTCCCCTTTCTAATTGTTTCCGCATTTAAAGGTGTTAATTTTCAGAAACGCCTATTCACCCCCCCTCTAGGCGACATCCTAGGTCCTTTCACATTGCTATGTGACAATGAGAGTGCAATCAAGTTAACCAACAATCCGGTTCAACATGTAATAACAAAGCACATTGATGTCTGCCACTATTTCATTAGAGATCATCAACAAAAAGGGGACATTTGCATTGAGAGTATGAGCACTGAAGATCAACTTGCCGGCATATTCACCAAGCCACTAGATGAGAAAAGATTTTGCAAAAGAAATGAGTTGAACATATTGGATTTCTCAAATATGTGTTGATGCACCCTCCACTTATATGACATGTCTCTCCTTCGAGCAAACCAAGGTAAAAGTTGATTGGCATGGCATACATCCTTTGCTAAGGACATGTTTAGTGCATCTAGTCATTCCTCACATGTAATAGGCTCATTCATGGAAATCAAATGAATTTGATGCTTGTATGGTACCACTTTTGCTTTTATGCTTGACTTGATCTAGTGGTAGCATATGACATATTTGTGGGCTTGTGAACCTAGTGTTTGATCTAGAAAACAAACTATAAGTGTTTAACTCAACATGGTCAAGATAACCCTTGAAATGAGGTGTGAAGAAGCTTGTCCTTGGATCAAACCGAGTTAAATATCTTTGGCAAGTGTTCTAGATTGAACCAAATTTAGAAAATGATCCTCACCCCATTGATTGACATTGATAATCTTAACCTATCTAAAATTGAACATCTGTGGACATTGATGACAAAGGGGGAGAAGTAATACACAAAGATAGTGAAAAGATGACAAAGGGAGAGAACTTTGACATAGGGAGAGAAATATAAAAGTAAGGGGATCAATTAAAATTTGTGCACACAAGTGGGGGAGCAAGCTCATAAACTTGTATGTTGTATTTGAATGTGTATTTCATATGTATGCTTGCATGGCACAAGTTTTAAATCAAAATTACATGCTTGTGTGGTGTATGCTAGTTGTAAGATTGATCGATGAAATGAGAAACTAGCATGCATAGGATAGTTAGATATGCCTTGGTTTTGTTTTTCAAGTGGTACTAGAGCCTTGCATATAATGTGATCTCACGAGGTATCTAGTGTTTGTGTTTTGCAAGAAATTCCAAGTGATATCTAACTAGCAATGGTGCTAAGGATGGTATATTTGGTGCACTCCAATTGGTATCACGCTTCAAAGGTCCATCTCTTATACCTTAGCATCATTTGGTAGACATTACTCTCCCACAACTCAAATCTATGCATATGTGCAAGCTTCAATCCAAACTCTTAGCACATATGTAGGGGGAGCTAATGCTACCAATTTGGGTTCATGAAACTTGTCCATATCCTTTACACATGGTAAAATGATTGGGCAAGCAACATGAATTCAAAATTGAAATTCAATTTATATCTTTGTGAAAGGGTTGTCATCAATTACCAAAAAGGGAGAGATTGAAAGCTCTAGTTTGGTCTTGGTGAATTGATGAAACCCTAAGTGCTAACCTATTGCTCTAGTGATTATGAGATAGGTGAAACATTCCAAGTGGTGGAGCAAATGGTGATGATCATGAAGATGGTGATGGCCATGGTGATCAAGTGCTCGGACTTGGAAAAGAAGAAAGAGAAAAACAAATGGGCTCAAGGCAAAGGTGAATTTGATAGGTCATTTTGTTTTGGTGATCAAGACACCTAGTGGGTGTGATCACATTTAGGATAGATAGTCGTACTATTAAGAGGGGTGAAACTCATATCGAAATACGGTTATCAAAGTGCCACTAGATGTTCTAACTCATTGCGTAAGCATTTAGATTCCAGTGAGTGCTAACACCCTTGAAAATGTTAGCGAAAATATGCTATCACACGTGCATAAGGTGATACACTTGGTGGTTGGCACATTTGATCAAGGGTGGCGAAGTTGGTGGGTCACTAGCAGTGACCGGACGCTGCACCTGATGCTGGACCGGTGCATCCGGTCAGCTGTGTAGTGAAGGGCGTGTCTCGGTCCAAGACTGGACACTGAACAGTAAAAGTGACCAGACACGCAGGGCCTGCGTCCGGTCTGGTGGTGAGGTATGCTGACGCAAGCGGCAGAGCGAGGCAGTGGTGATTGGACTCACTGGCGCGTCCGGTCATGCATGACCTGACGTGTCCAATCGAGAAAATCACGCTCTGGAACCTCTTTGGAAGTGACATGACATCACATTGGATAGCGTTAAGTAAAGTGGAGCAGCGCATCCGGTCAGCGCTTGGTGGCGTAGGCGCGCGCGAGATCGGACGCTGGGTGGCCGCGTCCGTTTAGTGTAGCAACGCGTCCGGTCATCACTTGACCATTGGAGTGACTAAGCTAGCCATTGAGATCGCGCGGACGACGTTGAACCAGGGGACACGTGGACGGAGATCTACGACCAGACGCTGGGAGGTCTGTGTCCGGTCAGCGCGACCAACACGTTCAGCCACTCCGAGTTGGGCTGCCTGTTGAGCCTAACGGCTCTATTTCGATGGAGCCTCTATAAAAGATGTTTGGCCGGCTCTTGCTTACACTCTTGGTTATTTCTATTGAGAATACATCCTAGTGAGCATAGCCATGTCTCACTCGTCCTACTTGATTGATTCATCATTTGAAGAGAATTGAGAGCATCCAAGTGGATTGCTTTGAGTGATTGTATCTAGAGGCACTTGGTGATTGTGTTTCGCTGCGGGATTCGCTTGTTTCTCTTAGTGGTTGCTGCCACCTAGATGGTTTGGTGCAGCGAGGATCGTCGAGCAGAGGAAGATGATTGTCTCCGGCTCCGATCGTGGTGATTGTGAGGGGTTCTTGACCTTTTCCCGGCGGAGAGCCAAAAGGTACTCTAGTGGATTGCTCGTGGCTTGTGTGATCCTCATCTTGCGTTGGTTGTGCGGCACCCGATTACGGGTTAGGCGTGTGATGCCTATTAGCGCGTGAACCTCCAAGTGAGTGAATCGCCACAACAGGAACTAGCTTGCCGGCAAGCAAGTGAACCTCGGTGAAAAATCTTGTGTCATCATTGTCTCCGAGGATTTCATTGGTATTTATTGTGATTGATTGATTGTCGCTTGCCACGTCGGTATATCTTCGCTACCTCACTCTTGTACTTACATTCCTAATGTAGATAAGCTCTTTAGTGTAATTAGTTTTGAGAGCTAGCTTGTGTCTTGTTTAGTAGTTAGTGAGACTCTTTAGTTAGTCTTTGAGAACTCACTACCTTGTGGTAGTGACATAGCTCCTTGTGTGTGAAATAGAGATCATAGCAACTAGAATTATGGATAGGAGGCTTACATTTTGAGTAGGCTAGTGCAACACTCGCTTCGCTCCATAATTGTCTAACCACTTGGCTTAAGTGTTATTGTAGAAATTTTTATAGACTACTTTCAACCACGCCGATGGAGGTGAGGAGCGAAGAGCACGCCTCGCAGGCCTCCTGCATCACGTTGAAGGACTCGATCAACAGCCTCTCGACGTGGCGCCTCCGCTGTCGCCGCTGGCCTCGGCCCCGTGTGAGCACCTCTGGGCTGGGCTCCAGCACGAAGTTGTCGAGAATGGTGTACCAGGAGGTCAAAGTGGTAGCCTAGGCTGTCGGACGTGTCGTAGCCGCTGCGCTCACGCTAGCACTCTAGGCACGCCAGGGCTCCCAGGCGCCATCGCCGTCGCGGTGGAGGATGAGCCACGTGCCCGGTTTGCACGCACGCCCACAATGGCGGCAAGCGGTGCCCTACTCGAACACGCGCCCACACGCCGCGGCGGCCTGCTGCTTTCGCCCGCGTGGCAGCGATAGTGGTGGCTTCGCCGCGCGTGGCCTCGTCGCGATCTTCACCGGACCGTGAACGACGGCGGCAAGGCGATCGTGGAGCAAGCCCAGCGAAAACGGCGCCCACGCGGAGCACCCAGTGGAGCTGCAGGAAGCCGATCGCGCGAACACGCCCGACGCGAAGACGGCGCCCACGCGAGCACACCAGTGGAGCTGCGAGGAAGCCGATCGCGCCGGAGCGAGCTCGACACGAAGACGGCGCCCCCGCGAGCACCCAGTTGAGCTGCGGGAAGCCGATCGCGCGTGAGAGGCCCGGCGAGAGAGGCGGCGCCCACGCGAGCATGTCTGGCGCTGGCATAGAACTCACACCATCTGCATGTACATGCTCTGGAACGCGTCGGTGCAGAGGATGGGGCTCGTGTAGTTGTGGCGTGGTATGGGTCGAGGAGGACCTCATGGCGTAGCTTGAAGAGTTGGAGGAGCACCGAGAAGGGTAAGCTTGTGAAAGAAAAATAAATATAGGGGTTTTTTATAAATATAAATATAAAACGAAGGGGTATGGACTCTTTATGCACCACTGATCAAGATTTTGAACCAAAAAATGCACTTTCAAACCTGATGGACCAAATCGACACACCATCACAAGTTAATGAACTATCCATGTATTTTACTCCTTAACCAATATTAAATGTTGTGATGCAGCATTACTAAGGCCCTGTTCGCTTCGCTGAAAAGCCAGGCTGAAAGATACTATTTGCTGATTTGTTGTGAGAAAAAAACGTTATACTATGACTGATAAGCCAGGCTCACAAGGGAACAGGGCCTAATAGTTATCTGACATCAAGGAAGTCATTGTTAATGTCCATGCTATTGAGCCACAGTTTTGTACTACTCTTCAACTATATCCAAATATACTGTCATTGTCTTATACATTAACAACCTTTCAATGCAGGCACTGGGTGTAGTTCTTTGGTGCCCTTTCAAGAGAGTGGGCATTAGAGCGCATGCAAGACCTTCTGCAGGTCAATCTGCGGGGAAATCTTCAAATTATTGTGCAGGTAACAATGCTCTTCCTACTGTAACCTTTATGCCTTTTAGCCTATCACTTCTTTATTGTTGGTTCTACTAATTATTATCAAATCCATGTCACATCTGCAGGCTGCGAAAGAATACTCTGAGCAGCTAGGGGTTGACACTTGCATTGTGCTTGTGCTTCGCTTGGACCATACCAGAGTTGTAGACATAATGCACAAGGTTTGTATCTGAATGGATACTTACTGCTTTTCTGAACATGTAATCTCATTTTGAAATTCTGGCCTCAAATTCTTCTCTTAATCTTTGGACAGGCTGGTGAACTGCATCTTGTGAAGCTGTATATGGTTGCAGTACAAAGTAACAATGTCTCTGCTGTGGATGAAGCGTTGAATAAGCTTTATGTTGTACATGTAATCAGTCTAGGACCACCCCGGTTCTGTGGCAGTCCACAATTGTAGTTTTACACTTAGCATATGTTTGACTGCGCAAGGACAATCATGACTATTAGAGTACATTTCACAAAAGCTACAACTATTTGCATCATTGTTTCAGAAAACTACGACTCTCGGGGGGCAATTTCAGAGAACTACAACTAGTCTTACCCTTCGTTTGAAAAATTTACAACTTTTGTGGTTGGCCCGACCAGTTAACCTCACATATGAAAAAGGGTCACTATGAAGCTGACAGGTGGGACCGTGCACAAAAGTCTGTAGTTTTCTCAAACAAAGGTACAAAGTTCTTGTAGTTTTCTGAAACAACGACGCAGATAGTTGTAGTTTTGTGAAGTTTACTCTTTTAAGAATATCTGCTAGACATATAAAGGTAAAAAGAATGCCTTTAGCTTCAAGATCTTGTTTCACCAATTCCTAGACATGTTGGGCTACGACCACAAGGCTACCCAGGGCAAGTAGACTAACAACCTCCATGGTCGGAAGCAAAATGATATTCGCCCTGTTCGTTTGGGCTTGTTTGGCTTATAAGCCGTATTTTTTCAGCGAACGAACAGTATTTTTCTCTCACACCAAATCAGGCAACAGTACTTTCAGCCATGGCTTATCAGCTAAACAAGCCCAAACGAACAGGACGATTATTCCCTAGTAAAACAGTGAGCTGACAGTTTTTTTTTCTAGAAATGGAAGAGACGGTATCATAAATGCAACAACAAAGCAATTACTATAGAAAATTATGGAACTACAAATAGTAATAAACCAAATAATTTCAATATGTATCACTAAGGGCATGTCCACCGCGTGGTACAGAAAACGCGAACGCTAATTCAATCTCACGCCCATTGTGTCTTTGGCAGTGAAAACAATTGTCGATTACGGTGGGGTGTCTGGCACGGTGTTATCAATTTTCACGTGGGGCGACCGCAGATGTGATTTTAAGCGGTCCCCAAGTCGCCTAAAGTAACAATGAGCAGTAATGCAATAAAAATATAGCCTAGCCAAAAAAAAAAAGATCATCCAAGATGCATAAGCACTAAGAAAGGATTATTTCCATTAGCTTCTGTCAAGTACACACAGCAGCAGAACATCAATTGTTTTTATGGAAAAGCTGACAGTATTCGCCAAAAGTCTTAATTCGTTGTTTCCTTCAGATATTTGGTAAGGCATAGCTGCTAACGATAAGAGTCATCACTGTTTGAGCCTTCTGGATAAGAGGATAAAAGGATTTTGATAGAATTCAGTCTATATGATTTTGGCCATAAATACTCAACCCTGGCACAGCCTGAAATAAACAAGTGAAGAGTTGAAAACAAATAATGGAAGAATCAAACCAAAACGATACAAATCTGCTCTGTGGCCTATATGAATCCCAGATTTAGTCTTGGTACAGAATTCTTAATTTCTTCCTCTAGCTGATGATGTTCAGCTCAGAGTCAAATTGACCTTGTCCAACAAGAAGAAATCTCAATCTATCAGCTATCCAGTCTGTTCTTACCAAATTAGATTTGGGAATTCTATCCTATTATTAGCTAAGCTACTAGTATCCTAAGCTTTACATTTGCAGCTTATGTTGGTAAGAATGCAGTTTGCCCTAAATTATGCCCAGCGACAAAAAGCTGAACATGGAACAGAGAAAAAGGGATGTCAAATACACAAATATATTACATCAAACAATGAGAATATGAGGTTCGCTACTCAAGAGCTTTCAAGTAAAATGGCAAGTTCAGCGAAATAGTATTCATTCAAGGATGGATTATCCTCATTCACAGGTACACTGTTTGAGTCAACCAACATAATCTGGCAACACACAATCTTCTAAATTTAACAGACCCCTTACAACTATTCATTCAAGCACAATGTTCGTGACAATCTCAAACTCAAGAGGCCCATTTCAACAACTTTTTTTCAGTAAAGAATTTCTAGATGTTGCACATCCGTTGCATTTAGGTTGTTGCTTCTTCCAGCCTCCCTGGGTGTATTGCTAGTGTTGTTTGTGTTGCCACAGTTGCCCTTTTCTTTTTTCTGTTTGTAGCCTTCCAGGGCTACTTACTTGTATTACATCTGTCTTATTCAATGAAATTGACATTGCCTTGTGCCATTCGTTCAAAAAAAGCACCATGCAAAACCAACATTAGGAAAAGATTGTTCGATCATACATCATTCAATGGCATACTGACAAAAAAAAGGGATGTGAATGGTTTTGTGATCTTCAAGAACAATAATCAGAAACACTACCAATTTCTACACAGAGAGCACCTTTAAAGGGCAGAGTACTTTCTAAGCATGCGTAAGTAGACTACTTCTTTCCATAGGTAAATGATAAATGATCATAATGGAATGTTAATGGAAGAAACATGTCATAATGTAGTTACATGTAGACGAATAAAAACCGGTACAGTAGACTTAAACAGATAAAAAAATAAGCATAGTAGAACACTCACATCATTATAATACTCACAAACTATAAGCTCAGAAGATTTCCTCCGAACAAAGCAACTGCGGAAAAATAGCGCGCCTCCATTGAATCCGTGAGTGTGTTGGTCCTTGGATCATAGAACTGTAAAAACCACGTCTTCTTTATATAGGACCACCCTTCCGTCGCCTAATACCACCAATGGATGCGCATATTGAAATCTGGCATACTATTCAAACTGTATGGTATACTGATTGACCCAGAGACCCTTAGCAGAGTCCATCAGAATCCAAAAGTCCATACTGGGAGCTGGGCCATGCACAACAGCTAAAGAGCCATTCAGGTTGGCTAATGTTAGCTGCTTTATATTTGGAAGGTCCTTGAACACCTGAGCAGCAGCATCAGGCAAGCTGATCGTGGGGCCTCGCATAAATGGCACCCATTTCTCAGTTTCGAGGTCAAATGTAATTATCAAGTCTCCCTAAGTAACTCGGTCATCATTAGTGATATAATGATGCGGATAAAAATATAGGGAGTAAATAACTCTATTAAGGCCAGTCTCAATGTAGGTTTTATAGAAGTTTCGTGCACACCACATCAGCCGAAAGAGACTTTTTGCATGTATCGAAAAGAAGAAGAGAGAAGGAAAACGTTTTATGGGGGACGAAACGAGTGAGCGTTATTTTCAAAATGTCGGAAATTGCACGAAACCCCACTGAGAGAGTTGATTCGTTTCAGGGCAGTCCCAATAGAAGAAACTGATGCGGTTTCCATAGCATAAGAAATTATCTATAGAAACTACCTTCCACAGTGGAGGTGTCTTTGTGTAATAATTATTTTCTCTTTCTCTCTCACAACTCTATCTTCTTCCTCCGATGGGAGTGTGGCACGAGCCCTCTAGAAATTGGTGGTTTCTCCTCAATGGCGATTTCATGGTTTTTTATGCATTGGGTCAAGAGAAGACCTGATTTCTTCGTGAGAAAACCATTTCTATAATTTTACTCTCTTTTTTCATTAATTGCGTTGTCATATCAGCATTTTACCTACATCGCAAATTATTGAGGTAAATGCACCCTACATCGCAAATTATTGAGGTAAATGCACCATTGTGACTGCCCTCGTCACCACGAGCGGCCTGGGCGCGGCGAGGGGAGGGCCGCCTCCGATGGCCACGGGCGCGGCGCGGGGAGGGCCACCACGAGCGGCGCGGGCTCCACAGCTGCCGCCCACTGCGCCACCGTCGGTTGTGCCACTGTCAGCTGCGCAACCTCAAGCAGGTCGGATTTCCCTTCCCGCTGCAGCCGCCGCCGCTTCCAATTGATGGATTTTGGCCCAGATCTGCCTCTTGCAGCGGAGCAGGCAACTCCCGCAAGGAAATCGACCAACAAATATGTGGTAATCTCACGTGCCTTGTTCGAATTAATTCCTATATGAGTAGAACAGAAATCCCCACTCGTCACTTCTCTGGTTGACAGTGCCAAGCTTTCACTGTCTATGATTTCTCATTGTTTTCTCATGCTTATGTTACTTAGCTACTACGATCTGTTTGATGAATTGCAGTAGCACAATCTTGTAGTTCTATGTTTGAGATGTGAACTTGATTAAAATATTGTCAGCATCCTCATGTTTTGAGTAATGCTGGACATCCTTCAAATTCAGATAGCAATGCTATTTTTAGTAGCAAATTCAGATACCAGTGTTGTATGTAGTAGAAAATTCAGAAAACTTGCAATATAAATCTGAATACAGTAACTTGCAATATGCTTCTACTTGCAATTTAAACAGATTTTTTGGTGTGAATCTGATGCTTGTGTGCTCCTGGATTCTTTGGCCTTTAGTTAATCTCAATTATCTTTAGCTAATGGTTGGTCAAGTAGTGAACCTGAGACTATGGTCCTTATCTGAAACTTATTAATTGTTGGTCAAGTAGTATCAAATATATGCTGTTGAAATCTGATGCATGTGTTATCTCAGTTTTAGTTAATCGTTGTTATCTGAACCTGGTGCTATCTTGGTTGTAGTTTCTTGATACAGGCTGCTGCAGTTTTTTGATCTAGTTGAGGGCAAGCTTATACAAGTTTCTTGATCCAACACCAACAGTACAAGAAAGAAGGTTGTGACATCAGAGAATTTTTGCAGCATGAAAGAGTTGGCAAACTGATATATATTCAGCGTCCTCATGTGTAAACCTGATATTTCAGTTGTCCTAAAACCTGAAGCATTTGTGAACCTCGTGCGTGTATGACTGATAAATTGAGCGTCCTCAAACTGATATATAGTTTACTCGGTACATTGGATCATAGCACCATGCATACATTAAATGCCGCAGGTTGTCTATGAAATAGTGAACATTTCTCAATCCAAGTCTACAAATCTTATGTGGCAACCTTGGAAACAGCGAAATAAAACCACGCTGGTGAAAATACCAAACTGAATGCCTTGTTCGAGGGGCGCAACTGCCCTCCACCCTGTGCAGCTGCTACAGTGACTGTGCAGACCTCAAACAGCTGCCTGCCTCCAAACTGAAGGGAAAATTGGAAAAGCTTCCGGAACACCTTTGTATTCCCCTGTGCTGCTAACCTGACCAAACAGATATCTGGGCTCTGAATGCAAGTACGATACGACATCCCCATGTTCTTCGGCAAAGCCGTCTGGTATTCGATACACAGCTCCAGTTGCTGGGTTGAGCAATTGATCTGGTAAGTATCTCAAGTCTCCAAAAAAACAGGTTCCAACATCGGTCCCTGCTGTTGATGCTATCGATTTTCTTGAGACAGACGAGGTCGAGGGCCGTGCTAACGACTCTCTGACCCGGCACGCCGCGCACCTGCTTAAGATTTGCCCGGACAGATCCATGATGTTGACGAGCACGTCATGCTCCTCATCGAGGGCGGCGATGATGAGCGGCCCCGGGTGCCGCTTGGCGTGGACCGCGGCGAGCTGCGGGTCAGAGAGGATGGACCACCACAACCGGCACACCGTGCGCAGCCGGCAGAGGAGCTTGGCGGGGAGGCGCAGCAGGATCTCGTACAGGGGGTCCAGGGGCAGAGCGCCAATGTTGGACGCGACGAGAGCGCGCCTCTTCGGTGCGGCGTGCGGCCTGTACGACGACGCCATCGCTGGGAGGGATCGGGAGAAAAAAAAAAGAAGGGATCTTTAATTTGTGATGAGGAGCGCATCAAGGTGGCCAAAGAATGACAGAAGGAAAGGTTAGATCACCGCGATCGCAGAAGGTGCGCGCGTAGGGCGCTAATGTCTTACCAGGGCGATCGTGGTTGGTTCCCGTGCCGGAGCTAAGCCGGCGGCGTAACGATCCGGCGCTGTCACCGGAGGCGGGGAGGCGCGAGGCCCTGGTGCGGCAATCGGTAGGCCGGGCACAATCGCGGCGGCGCTGAGCTAGTTCTTGGGCATTCGGGGACGACGACACGATGTTGTTGGGCTATCTGTGGAGCTGCAGCGCAACTGGGCCTCGGTGCATAATTCACGAACGGATCTTTTTGTGACCAGCTCAAGGCCCAAGAACAGGTCAGGCCAGGCTTTTGTTACGTAGGCCCTTGGGCCCTTGCTCCTCATTTTGAGAAGCAGCTTTTTTTTTTTTTGAAACTGAGCAGCAGCTAATAGGGCTTCAGACTTTGGATTCTCATGTTGAGCAGTTTCTTTGGTGAAACTAAAATATTTCAGAAAATATTTAGTAAAAAATGGCTCTAGTGGTAGTTTTAGCAGTGCTTATTATTAGGAAGAATTTGCTACAAGACATGCCAAGTGACCCCTCTTTACTAGCGGATATACAAAATTTAGCGATTTGCCAGTGGACACTCTGGTTCCTTATAAATTTACTGGTAAACACCGGACCTACTAAAATATTCATTTCTAGGCTTTCGAGGAGAGAGAAGGACGAGAAATGTCCTTTCTGCCCCTAGCTGTTTCTTCTACCCTGGTCTCCTTCCTTTGGTCACGGCGACGTGGGGCCCACGCACGGTAAAGCTGTGATGACTGGGCTTGACTTCAGCTGACGAGGACGGGAGCCGAACCCCGACGACCTCGCCTCCTCCTCCGCCCCGCCCTTGTCGGTGGCCTCGTCCCGCGCCCCAAGGCGGAGCAGATCGGAGAAGATGGGCCCACGCACTACGGGAAACAGGACATTTGCCGAGTGCAACTTTCTTTGCCGAGGGCTAAAAGTCGGGCACTCGGCAAAGAGCTATTTTGCCGAGTGCCGCACTCGGCAACGATATACACTCGGCAAAGAAGGCTTTGCCGAGTGTCAGGCACTCGGCAAAGCCAGACACTCGGCAAAGGCCCTTTTTGTCGAGTGGCAGGCACTCGGCAAACCCTGGCGCTCGGCAAAAAGCGGCGTAAGGTAACAGCCGCCGCCTGCCGTCCAAGTTTGCCGAGTGCCAGCGGGTGGGCACTCGGCAAACCATTTCTTTGCGGAGTGCCAGACCCTGACACTCGGCAAAGAATAACGGTAAACTATTTTTTCCCCACTTTTGAATCCAAACTTTTTCTGTGGTCCTCCTACAGTACTTGGTACTCCATGTCGAAATTTGGTACATTTTTATGGCTTTTGCTATATTTAGTTAATTTATTTCATTTAATTGATTTTTTTTGAAAATGCAAATTTGAACTGCACGTGCATCGAATAATGGAATTTAATGATTCAAAAAATGGTATTCATAGTATTGAGTATAGTGTGAGGCCGTATCCAGGAACGGACCCAAAATTTCGAACTTCTTGTTCACGAAACATGACCACGAACTTGCGGACGAATTTTTTTAAAATTCTATAAAATGCAAACGAAGTCCGAAAATCATAAAACTTGTCGAGATGTCATGATATCATATGTGGAGGATGTGATAAAAATTTGAGAAGGTTTAGTGCACGTTATCACGCACGATGCTTACAAACAAGGACATCTCCGCTCGGCACTCGGCAAAGTGGTATTTTTTTTAAAAAACGATGCAGTGCGGTTTAGGGTTTAGATTTCAAAAAAAAGAAAGGAAAACACGTTTGCCAAGTGCCCCGATCTGGCACTCGGCAAAACCGGCCTCCTTTGCCGAGTGCCAGATCGGGGCACTCGGCAAACGGCCCGTCCACTTAGACAAACCGGCCACCGCTATTACCTCCCTCCCTCCCACGCACGCACACGCATACATCGCCTTGCCGCGCCGCCTCGCCCGCCTCACGCATGCTTGGCCGCCCACCCCCACCCACACGCGCCCGCGCCGCTTGACCCACTGGGCCGCCGCTAAGGCTGGACAAAAAACTCGAAGCTTGTTAGCTCGCTCGGCTCGTGGCTGGCTCGACTCGGCTCGGCTCGTTATGATAACGAGACGAGCCGAGCCAAGATTTTAGCTCGTTAGCTATAACGAGCCAACTCGAGCCAGCTCGTGAGCCGCTCGCGAGCTAAACGAGCCAAGCTTCCAGGAAAAAAAGTATCAAAACTTATATTAGTTTTTGTATTACTTCATGTCTTGCACTTTACAATTGACTGGTAACTGGTCTAGACCCTATAAATTGACTGGTAACTAGTCTAAATGCATTTCTTTTATATTATTATTATTCTCAAACTTTAGATAAATGCAAATATTATATTTTGTGTATTTTTTATACAGCTCATGAGCTTAACGAGCCAGCTCGAGCTTTTAACGAGCCGAGCCGAGCTGGCTTTCCGGCTCGTTAGGATAACGAGCCGAGCCGAGCTAGCTCGTTATCTTAACGAGCCAGACCGAGCCGAGCCGAGCCGAGCCGAGCCAGCTCGTTATCCAGCCTTAGTCGCCACCGATGCCACGCGCCATGCCTGCCCCCTCCCACGCCAGCCGGGCCCCTGCTCCTCCTCAGCAAACCCGGCCTGCACCGCATGTGGCGAAGCGTGTGGCTAGCATGCCAAGCCTTCCAAGCTTAACGGCCGGGTGGAGGAGGAGGAGGAGGAGGAGGAGGAGGAGGAGGAGGAGGAGGAGGAGAAGGAGGAGGGCCGGCCCCGCCCCCTGCCCGCCCCAAGACCGGACCTGCCTGACCCTGCGCCCCCATGCCCGACCCGTTCCCGACTCACGACCCCTTACCCCAACGCCGCCTTGCCTACCCCTTGCCCGTCGGTATGCCCTCTCTCTTGTTGTTGTCATGGTAGTGATAGTTGTAGTAGTATTAGTTGTAGTAGTAGTGCTAGTGGTAGTAGTAGTATTAGAAGTAGTGGTAGTAGTAGTAGAACTAGTGGTAGTAGTAGTAGTAGTAGAACTAGTGGTAGTAGTAGTAGAAGTAGTGGTAGTAGTAGTAGTAGAACTAGTGGTAGTAGCAATAGTGGTAGTAGTAGTAGTAGAACTAGTGGTAGTAGTAGTAGCAATAGTGGAAGTAGTAGTAGAAGTAGTGGTACTACTTGGATATATTCTTCTACATGGATTGATATCCAAACTACATGGCTTCTCTTGAGACATATGTGCTTGTCGACCATCATGCCGTTATTTTTTGCAGGTTTTAGAAACCTCACCGTGCAGGGGAGGTTCTGCCGAATTTTTTTAAATGACAGTATTTTGTTCCATTTTTGTAGAGAAAGAGCCCGTCGGAGCCGAGTCGGAGTTCCCGTCGCCATGCCGGTCTGCCTGCACCGCATCTCCTCGCCACTGCACCGACCCGCCACGGCCCCGCTAGCCTGACTCCGCCGCCACCCTAGGTATAACCCCTCTTTCCGTATCATGGTCGTAGATCGCGTAACCCAGTTAGGCGTCTCCCGTTCGAAAGAGATACTGTTGGAGGTATGCAGATCTTTGCATATCTATGACCGTATCTATTTTGGATTGTCCATGTTTTTTGGACAGCCCACGGATGCGTAGATGGGTTAGTTTCCATGGTCTGCTCTGGTCCGAGACAGAGTTTCGGCATCACCTCCCTGTTGTTCTCCGGATACGCACTCTTCTTTGGTAGGACGTGTATCTAGAGAACAGCGAGGAGGTGCTTGTCGATGCGGGACCCACAGGATACCCCGTAAGGGAGAGAGAAGATCTAGTTCAACTAGGATTCTTCCCATGTAATCTTAGTAGTAGAACTATTAAGTAATCCTACTAGGAAATCTCATTATAAACCGACTAGGAATCTGGCCTCCTGACTATATAAAGGAGGGCATGGCTCCTGAGAGAAGAGGACGATAATTGTACAACATAACACTTCATAATCAATCCAACGCAAAGGCTAACGTCGACTAGACGTAGGGTCGTTACTCGATCTACGATCGAGGGCCTGAACCAGGATAAATCGACTGTCTCTTGCGTTTACCATCGAGTTCAGCATACGCCGAAGCCCGAACATACTGCCCCGGGTACCCCCATGGCAGGCTATCGGTGGTGAAACATCGACAGCTGGCGCGCCAGGTAGGGGCTTTCGGCGACTTTGCATCCGAGAGCTCGATGGACCTCGATAACATGATCTTCCCGACGGGATTAACTTTCATCTTCGGCTCATGGATCTGCGAGGCGGACAACTACGGCAGGCTTCAAAGCCATCTCCTCAAAGATCCGGATCATCATGAAGAATTTCCTATTTCGACAACTACGACGGATCAGCTCACCAGAAGATCCGCGCAGCTCATAATACCCGATTCGAATAAGATTTCACGGCTACGCGCATCCAACTCGAATTCAAGCTCCGTGTCCGAGATGAAGTCTTATTCGAGTGCTTTCAAGAAACCGAGTTCTTTTTTGGCAGGATTCCAGAGCACAACCCAAAACAACTCGGATTATCCTCAGAGTTCTTTCAAAATGTCGAGTTCTTTTCCATTTGGGCTCGACAACACGACAAAATCCTATCAGGGACAGTTCGAAAGGTCTTTCAATCCAATACTTGGGATACCACTGACAGGAGCTCAGGAGGGTCTCGTGCTAACGATAACATCGCAAAACTGTATCATCCACTGGCCAGGTTCCGTTCCTGAAGATAGCGGAACCCAACTAGTTGGCACAACAACAACAACTATTCTACCTTACCAAGAAGGAGACTCGATCTGCGACATCGAGGCACCTACTAAAGTCATCAGCGACTCCGACAGTATGAAAACTAACACCAATAACGGAACGGCTCACGCACGGGAGGTGCTCATGGTTCGACGTCCTCGGTCACCATTAAATCCCCCAGAAGCACCCGATGTCAAGTCATCAGATGAATCAGAGTCCAACATATCACCCTTTGCCCAGGGCTACGATGGAGAAACCGAGAGTCAGAGACAGGCTAGAGAAAGGAAAAACAAGTTGAAGCAAGGGCGCCAACACCGCGCTAGGCAACGTAGAGAAGCCTGGACCAGATACGAGTCAGAGTTGGCTGAATACGATAAAAGAAAATCACAACAAGAAGCCGAAGAAAGACGCACGGTGAATACGCCTTACGATAAGATTCGAGAAGCATTAGAAGAACTCAGGGCAACTTCACATCACGGAGAGAAGTACGAACAGCTCCAGGACTTGCTCCGGTCGATGATTCCAAGAACGCATGAAGAGAGAGCCCGATCGAGACTACCCGCCAGATCAACAACCCGCAGGTAAGAAGATCAAAATCAAAGGAAGTCCGCTTTCGAAAGACTTGGGCCAGGTGGAAGCCATAACGGAGAAAGTAGGAAGGAACATAATCGGGGCCACCAATTTGAACAACCAAGGAAGACCAGGAGTAGGGTGCCTACCCGCACGACCTCGCAGACTTATTCTCATCAAAACAACACTTGGCGGAAGAAGGAGCCGAATCCGAATTCAAAGAAGCTGTAACATACGACAGATTCCCTGTTTTGCAAACGGGTTGGCATCGATCGATTACCTCACAAATTCAAACCGTCTAACCACTCCAAGTATGATGGCAAAACCGAACCAAGACAATGGCTCGAAATATATTCACAATCAATTGAACTAGCCAAGGAGAGCGATGATATCAAAACCTTGTTCTTTCCCATGGCATTTGAAACGACGCCCCTCCAATGGTTCGATAAATTGAACCCGTGGTCGATCGAACTTGGGAAGACTTGCAAAAGAGCTTTACAGAAAATTTCGCGGGTATCATCACACACCCGATCACTCATGCGAGAACTAAAAGGACTCAAGCAAAAGGGGCGAAAGTCTCGTAAATTACTATCGACGATTCGGCTGACTGCGGGCTCAAGTGCATGACATCACCGAGCGAGAAGTAATTGAAGCTTTCTCTCACGGAATCATGGCTAGGTGGCAATTTCAAGATTTACAGAAAGAAAATCCGAGAAACAATGAAGAGTTCGAGACGAGCAGTGAAAAAAATGATTACTGCGAGAAGAAAAAAAATGCGAGAAAGGTTCCTGGATAGAAGCAACCAGACAACCCGGACGAGCAAAATCATCGAAATAGCGTACATCAAGAAAGAAAACGTAGACCAAACAATACCGTGGCAATGGCCGACAAATCAAAAAGTTTTCCAAACCCGGAAGATATGATGACATTGAAAACATACGTTGCCCATTGCACCCTAACGGGAGACACACCATCGAAACTGCTACACTTTCAATGATCGATACACAAGAAAAGATAGTAAGGAGAACACCAAAGAGGACAATCGGAAGAAAGATGAAGACAACCACAAGGACAAAGGATTTCAAAAACCTAGGGAACAGTAGCGATGATCTTCTCGGGGCTCCAGTTGCGAAAGCAAACATCAAGAAAAACTAGCACTACGGACTATCATGACGGCAGAAACCGGCTACACCAAGATATCTCAATTGGTCACAATATCCAATCCAATTTTCAAGAGAAGACCAATGGACTAAGCGTGAGGAACGTGGGCCATTACCCACTAGTTCTAGACCCAACTATTGCGGTATGATCGTCACCAAAGTACTAATCGACGGGGAGCTGGACTCAACATCATCTTTTCGTAAACACTAAGGAAGATGGGACTACAACTCATGGGGATGATTACACCAACAAGCACTCCTTTTTACGAAATAGTACCCGCAAAAAGCAGCCATGCCACTCGGACAAGTTACTTTACCCGTTACTTTTGGAACTCCTTGAACTACCGAACGAGTTTATCAAATTTGAGGTCGCAGACTTGATTAAATCATATCATGCAATCCTCGGACGCCCAAGACTTCAAAAATTCATGGCAATACCACATTATCCGTACTTATTGCTTAAGATGCCAGAGACCCAACGGTATCCTTTCTCTTGAAGCGATTTGAAGCGTGCTTTTGATCTATGACGTTCAGTAATCCAAATTATGCCAAAGCACAAGCCGACAATGGAAGAAAAGAAATAGCCACAATTGTCATGGAGATGAGCCAAGAAGAATTAGAAATACCAGCTAAAAAGCCCAAAGATCATCACACCACCAAAAGAAGCCGACGTCAAGCAAATCGACTTGGGCACCGGTGATACCTCCAAGACAAAGAACCATCGGTGCTCACCTCTCGGCAAAATAGAACTCGCGCTCACCAACTTTCTTCGGGACAACAAAGATATCTTCGCTTGGAAGCCGTTCGACATGCCGTGTGTCCCAAGAGAGTTGGTGAAACACATAATTGATGTTAATGAAAACTCCAAGCCTATAAAGCAACGGCTATGACGATTCTCACCCGACAAAAAGGCGTGATTAAAAAGGAAATCACAAAAGCCGATGGCGGCCGGATTCATCGAGAAATCCTTCATCCGGATGGCTAGCAAACCCGGTCCTTGTGCGAGAAGAACAACACGACGAGTGGCATATAATAAATGCGACGACTACGGATCTCAACAAACATTGCCCAAAAGATCCGTTCGGGCTACCACGCATTGACCGGATAGTCGACTCGACAATGGGTCGCACTATTATCCTTTCTCGATTGCTATTCGTGGTATCACCGGATCGCATTAAAAGAACAAGACCAAAGCAAGACATCTTTTATTACTCCGTTCGGTGCTTACATTACAAGACCATGTCGTTTGGACTAAAGAACGCCGGTGCCACATACCAAAGAGCTATCCAAACTTGCCTTGGGGATCAAATCGGTGAAAATGTGGAGGCATACGTGGATGATGTAGTGGTGAAAACAAAGAACCCGGACACTATGATTGAAGATTTAGAGCAAACATTTGAAAACTTGAAGAGATGGAGATGGAAGTTGAACCCAAATAAATGTGTATTCGGAGTTCCTTCAGGACAACTACTCGGATTTTTGGTCAGTCAGCGCGGGATTGAAGTCAGCACCAAGCAAATTCGAGCTATAACAGAAATGGGCCCACCTAGAAGTATCAAAGATGTACAGAAACTAACGGGATGCATGGCGGCCCTCAACCGTTTCATATCAAGACTTCGGCGAAAAGGGGTTACCTTTCTTTAAACTACTAAAGAAGATGCATAAGTTTGAATGGACAAAGGAGGCCGATGAAGCTTTCAAGAAACTTAAGGCATATCTCACATCCTCACCAATTCTCACACCCCAAGGAAAGACGAAGATATGATGCTATACATTGCGGCGACTCTCTGCAGAGTCGAAGACGACAATAATCGTGAAAAGAGAAGAAGAAGGACGCGTGTATAAAGTACAACGACCCGTATACTACATCAGCGAAGTATTATCTGAATCAAAAATCCGGTACCCGCATGTACAAAAACTACTCTACGCTCTACTTATCACCTCACGCAAGCTTCGCCACTATTTCGAAAGCCATAAGATTATCGTGGTGACAGACTTCCCGCTCGGAGACATCTTACACAACAGAGATGCGACGGGACGCATATCAAAGTGGGCAGTTGAACTTGGAGCACCTGCTGAAAAGAGGATAAAAAGTACTCGGTTCAAGAGAGAAACAGGAAAATAAAGGAACAAAGAGTATTAAATGTGCTCACCTAAGAGCATGCTAGCAACAACTGGAGTACCTGAGGGAGTACTTGGTTTGCGAGGCTTCTTGGAGACCGGCAGGCCAGATGAAGACCCATCCATTCGCCCCCTCTTCGGGACACTGCGAGGACCGCGAGGGACTAGATGAGGAACATATTCTTCATATACATCAACAAATCCGGAAGAAACCGCAGGAAGGGCGGAAGAGGTTTGGGACTTACTAATTGTAGAAGTTCCAGCAAGTCTATCCCCAGTCTCCACCACGGCGGGGAGAACGTCAAGAGGGACCGGGTCGACAAAGTTTCGCCCAAGCTCCTGCGAAAAAGGATAAAACACCGAGACAAAGAAAAGCTAAGCAAGAATGGATGCAGCAAGAGTGCATAAAGTACTCAAACAAAAAGATAGACAACTCACAGCTGGGGGCGGGTTGTTGGCTGAGAACTCGGAGACAGCAGGAGGAATGACGCTCACTCCTTTCAGCATCTTCTGGAGACGCTCAAGTACCTCCTCACCGGTCAGCTCAAGAGCTGGGACCATACGTGAAGGATCCTCGGCCCCAGAATACTCCAAGCCAAGATGCTCCCGCTCTTTCAAAGGCTGAACCCGGCGACGAAGAAAGCTCGAAACAATACCAAAGCCGGTCAAACCCTGCTGTTTCAGCATGCTAATCCTATCCTGGAGTGGCTGGATCACTTGAATCTCAGCAGGCGATTCAAGCTTCTTGTCCCATCGGTCATTCACCACAGGACCAGATCCGGAATGGACGGCAAGGGAAGGGATCAAATTGGCAGCGTAAAACCACTCGGCATGCCAATCTTTTACAGAATCGACCAGGTCATAGTCAAAAAACTTAATTTTGAGACCCTAGCAAAACTGAATCCCGCAACCGCCAAGAACGTTGGTTTCTTCACGGCGGGGTTGAGGTTTCAGACAAAAGAAAAAGCGAAAAAGAGACAGAGAAGGAGGGATTCCAAGGAAAGCTTCGCAAAGATGAACGAAAACAGAAAGATGGAGAACGACATTGGGGGTTAGGTGGTTCAGACTAACCCCGAAATAACCAAGAAACTGATGAAGGAAAGCGGAAGCAGGAAGGCAAAGTCCGGCGCGGACAAAGGAAATGAAGAGGACAATCTCACCAGGACCCGGAGCTAGAACCCAATGCTCGCCCGGAACTCTCCATTCAGCGATGACTTTGCTTTGGATCAAGCCATCGCTAACGAGCTCGCGTAGCTGGTCTTCGCTTGTTGTTGGAGCCGGCCAAACCTTCTGAGCAGCCCTCATAGCCACGAACTCCTGGTTTTCGATCAAAGAAAGGGATGACTCCTCGTCTACGAAGGTCGCCTGAGACTTGCTTGCGGTTTTCTTCTTTCCCATGAACTGGCGGAAGCAAAAAAGGCACTAAGGAAGATGAAGCTAGGATGATGGTGCTCGGGTGACGGCGACGATGACGGCGGCGGATTTCTGAAAACTAGGGTTTAAAGGCAAGAGTCAAGCAGCAAGGAAAGGAAGATAAAGGGTCTTTAAATAGATTTTTCAATGATACAAACGGCCCACAAGGCCCGATAAAACACAGTGTTGGAACGCAACGGTCCATTTACCGACGCAGCTAAAACGACGGAGGGCACAAATCCACACAACGGTACAAACCAACAGGCGATTTCAGACTTATCCGTCCGGACTACATGGCGGGGGTTATCGATCGCTACAAGAACAACCCGTCAAACCAAGAAGAAAGAAAGAAGAAAGAAAGGGCTACCTCACAAGGAACAAAAGAACCCGGTTATTTAAGAAAGAACTCGGTAATCTCATGAACGACAGGGATCACAACAGAAAAGTAAAAGACAACTCAGAAGACAAGATTCGTTACATTACAAGTGACTTCAAAAATAGAAGATTACAAATCTTACAAGACCCAACGAACTTGACACCACGAAAAGCAAAGTAGCAAAGAGGAACACGGACACGGCTAGGCTCTGGAACGACTACGTGTCCCAAATTGCTACTCAGAAGGACAAACCGCCATCAGCTACACTGTTTTCTTCAAAGGAATGGACGCAGCAGGCACCCAAGGCGGAAATCGGCAGCACGGCAAGACAACATGGAGCAGAGAAGGCCGACGGGCATCTGTCTACCCAAGACCGATGTGATGCTGGATATGGTGTTGATCTGCACCGGACAGTCTCAAGACAGGCGACGAGGATCAACCTAGAACTGCCAGATAAAGAAACGAAGCCCACATCACAAGACTTCCTCCAACTACCACCACATACATCCTGGCACAATGCTGTCGCGGGATTAGCCTACCTCTAATCCCTATCACAAGACTTCCTCCAGCTACGACAAGACACACAGGAACTACAAAATATGCCCGGGGGCTGCTCTACTTCACAAACTACCATGTTCATGACCACGAAGGTTTCAACAGAATATCCAATAGATGAAAACAAGCACTCCGGGACAGTATTTATAGACCAAAGGAGCGGCGCACGTGGACTAGGAGTACCAACGAAATAAGCCTAACAAAGGACACAGTGAAAAGACAGGACTCAATAATGGATGACTCAGGCGAGAGGAAACAGTACTCGAAGACGGGCATATTCGGAAGAATATACCAGCACAGTACAACCCATGAACAAAAGGCGTTTACACTCAACCACCACCATACAACTACATCTGACAACAACAGACTATCAAAGAATACGCCAAGACCTCGCATTCGAGTTCATCCTGAATGAAACAACACGGATATACGCTCGGGGGCTCGGCCAGCATCATAGCTTAATCAACACTAAGCTAGGGAGCTCGGCCTTTATTTCAACTACTCCCGGAGGCTCGGAACCAAAGACAAAGGACCAAGAATACAAGAAACTCAAGACTACAACGACGATGACACATCAAGACTCTTCATCCGACTTCTTTTCTAAAGAGAAGAACTCGGAGAAAGCACGGGGCTGCGGGATACATAGCCCTAGAATTTTTTGAAGACAAAAATTCACCCAAAAAGAACCCGGACATAAGCTCGGAGGCTGCATGCCGCGAAACTACTCGGATGATGACATAATCCAAGTCTCGGGGACTACTTCAGAACACAAATTTTCAAACAACATAAAGGATCAAGACCCTCCAACTTTTTGTTCCAAATAGCAAGAGGCTCGGGGGCTACACTCAGTGAGTGCACTTTTTCTTCGAAAAAGCGCACGTCACCAAAAGACTTCCTCAACGCAGACCACTTCAAGACATTACGACAAAAAGAACCCGAAACGAGCCATATTCGAGTTCTTTTTGATAAAACTTCAACGAACAATCAGAGCAACTTCAAGACAAGATCCTCCAGCTCCTTGTTCCAAATAGCAAGAGGCTCGGGGGCTACAACCAGATGGATGTACTTTTTCTTCACAAAGCACTCACCACTCGAAGATCCCAAGAAGCGCTACAAGGTTTCACTCCAGAAAGCACTCGGATAACATTTTGTTCCTACCCAACAAGACTTGAAGGAGCAAAGCGAGACTTTCAGAGCTCAACCATGAAGTGCTCGGGGGCTTGTCGATGCGGGACCCACAGGATACCCCGCAAGGGAGAGATGATCTAGTTCAACTAGGATTCTTCCTATGTAATCTTAGTAGTAGAACTATTAAGTAATCCTACTAGGAAATCTCATTGTAAACCGACTAGGACTCTGGCCTCCTGACTATATAAAGGAGGGCAGGGCTCCTGAGAGAAGAGGACGACAATTGTACAACATAACACTTCATAATTAATCCAACGCAAAGGCTAACGTCGACTGGACGTAGGGTCGTTACTCGATCTACGATCGAGGGCCTGAACCAGGATAAATCGACTGTCTCTTGCGTTTACCATCGAGTTCAGCATACGCCGAAGCCCGAACATACTGCCCCGGGTACCCCCGTGGCAGGCTATCGGTGGTGAAACATCGACAGCGCTGTCGAAATTCTATCTCGGATAGGAGTAGAGCATGGAAACTAACCTCATCTACACATCCGTGGGTGGGATTAGGACCTATCCTCACCTATTAGATAGTAGGAACACCATGTAGATGCAATTGATGGTTACATTACTCGCTGATACATATGTTAGAGGATGGATGACCGTCAGTGGATGTACACGGGCTGGAGAAGTCAGAGTGATTACACCATGGAATGGATGAACAAGATCGATGCTTTCTTGAACAGTGCATTTGGCAAGGCTGCTAAATAACATTGCCTAGTTTTGTGTCCCTGCAGCAAATGTGGAAACAAGAGAAGGGTAAACAAGGTGGAAATGGGTAAACATCTTGTGAAGAATGGATTTACGCCGGACTACACCCGGTGGGTCCACCATGGTGAAGCCCATCGTATGAGAGAGGAGGTGGTGAGACCACGGGTGGAGGCTTTTGATGCTAATGCCGGGGTAGCAGACATGTTAGATGACTTTCACCAAGGACAGTTCGATGAGGGACGTGAGAAGGAGGAGATGGAGGCAGCCGCACAGGCATTCTACGACATGATGGACTCGGTACAGAAACCCATTCACGATCGGTCAACGGTGTCTCAACTGGATGCCATTGGACGCTTAATGGGGTTGTAGTCCGAGTTAAACTTGAGTCGAGAAGGCTTTGATAAGATGTTGGCCGTGATTGGCACCCTGCTTCCTGAGGGCCACATTCTACCAAAGAGCATGTATGAGTCACAGAAACTCCTTCGTGCACTTAAGATGTCGTATGAGCAGATACATGCTTGTCCGAAGGGGTGCGTCCTATTTAGGAAAGAACACGAGCATGCAAAGTTCTGTCCAAAGTGTAAATCCTCTAGGTACCTGGAGGTAGACTCTGATGATGGCCAGAAGAGGCAACTTACGATCCTCGTGAAAATCCTACGGTACCTTCCGTTCCTACCAAGGATCCAACGGCTATACATGACCGAGGAATCCGCGAAACATATGACATGGCACAAAAATGGCAAACGGTACAATCCTGACAAGATGGTACATCCATCTGATGGTGAAGCTTGGATCCGCTTTAGTGACAAACATCGTGACAAAGCAGATGAGGCTCGTAATGTACGTGTCGCGCTGGCAATAGATGGGTTCAATCCTTATGGAATGATGGCTGCCCCATACACATGTTGGCCCGTCTTCGTTATCCCCCTTAATCTCCCTGCATGACTTCCTAGCGTATGGGATATTCTGCGCCTGGTGTGTTCACGGAAAGTTCCCATGCCCAATATGCAAGGAAGGTGTGAGGTTCATTTGGTTGCAGAAGGGTGGCAAGTATTCGTCGTTCAACAAACGTCGTCAATTCCTACCTCTTGACCATCCATTCAGACAAGACATCAAAAACTTTACGAAAGGTGTCAAAGTGACAAACCCTGCACCACGGTGATGACTGGTGCCGAGGTTCATGCTCAGATAGATGCTCTCGTGCCCAATGAAGAAGGTGGTTTTGTGGGATATGGTGAGCAACATATGTGGACTCATATCTCGGGCATGACGAGGCTCCCCTATTTCGATGACCTTCTTCTGCCACATAACATTGATGTAATGCACACTGAAAAGAATGTCGCCGAGGCACTTTGGGCAACACTCATGGACACTGAAAAGTCTAAGGACAACCCTAAGGCTAGAGTGGACCTGGCAACGTTGTGCGATAGACCAAATCATGGACGACGTGAATGGATATCGTTTTCACACAGCAAGCTACGAGCAGAGTCGGCCCAATCGAAAAACCACAAACAGCGGAGTTGTTACGCCCGGCATTGATGGACTCGACTATTATGGAAGAATTGAAGAAATCTATGAACTATCATTCTATGGTTCCAAACCTCTTACTCCTGTCATATTCAAATGCCACTGGTTTCATCCTGGAGTAACGAGACGGACCCCTAAGCTTGGGCTAGTCGAGATTCGACAGGGTTCCGTCTATCCAGGAAAAGATGTCTACATTGTGGCTCAACAGGCCGTCCAGGTTTATTATACGTCATACGCGTGCAAAGACGTCGAGCATCTTAAGGGTTGGTCTATTGTACACAAGGTATCGCCACACGGTAAACTACCTATCCCAAACGATGAAGATTACAACTTCAACCCAAACATATATGATGGAGAGTTCTATCAAGAAGAGGGGCTACAAAGGAGGTTTGACATAGACTTAACCGAAGAGATAGGAATGGAAGTAGACAATGAAAGGGATGATGACGAGGACGCTGGAGACGAGGTGCGAAATCTGAAGGACATACAAATGCTTGAGCGATTACGTTTAGGCAATGACAATGAAGACAACATTCCTCCTTCGGATAGTGTTAATGAGTTGGACAATGTTGATAGTGATGACGAGACCTATGATCCAGCTAATCTCAATCATGAAGATTATTTCTAATACATGTAATACTATGTTTTTTGTAATTATGTTTTGTTCATTTTTGCATATATTTCTAATACATGTATTACTATGTTTTTTTGTAATTATGTTTTGTTCATTTTTGCACCTATTTCTAATTACATCTTGTTTTTCTTTTTTATTGTAGGTGATTGAACAAAGATGGCGGGCGACCGTCATAGGTCCGTGAACTCGATTTACCAAAGACCACGCTGGCTGTAGGAGGAGGCGGAGGGGGCGGCGGAGGGATCAGACAGGAGGAGGAGGACCGCTAGCCGTAGGAGGGGGTCGTCTGCTCCCACGCCACGTGAGGAGGAGCTGGAGGAGGAGGTGGCACCCGTGGACGAGTCAGACGAGGAGCTGGTTTGGCAGACGGACAAGGAGGAGGGGCCGCACGAGGACGACGAGTGCGAGGCGGCAGGCACGGGTTCCGCTTCCTTCGACTCCTCTTCGAGTGTCTACTTACGAGGTCCCGTGAGCCTCCCACAGGTTCCGCTTCCTCACCAACGCCCAGTGATTCGCCCCAAAGGGCAAAATTAAGTAACTTTATATGTTATCACCACTACTTCATATGATATGATAAAAAAAAGTAATAATTTTTCTTAATCACTTGTGCAGGAACTGGGTGGTTGTGTCGGGTGGTAGCGCACGGCTAGTCAACGGCATCCTGGGTCTTCTATGCCGGCAACACTTCCCCCGCATTGTCACGTACGCATCGAAGACGGAGCTGGCCTACTCATTTGACCACTACGCCGTCGCCCTCGATGCGGAGTACCCCAACAAGGCGGTGCGGGTGAAGGTAGAGTTTTGGGTAAGTCTCCCTCGCACAACATTGCTCAATACGTCGCATTCATTGGACTTTTCTTGAAATAATGAATGGATACATCGCTTTTGTATGCAGACTTATTACAGATGTGAGGAGGGATTTGAGGCCAGGGCGGAGCAGGTGACTACCAAAGCCTGTAAAAAACTCGTCACCGACATGCATCACGAGGTGCGCATCCAGGCCATCGTAACCTACTATGGGTCGAAGCTTGGAGAGAGGAAAACCAAGAAAGACGCAAGAGAGATGCACCTGACCCGGGAGCAGTACCTTGAGGTAAATGAAGAACATCAATATTGATTCGTTTTGAGATTAAGTTGGTTTAATTTGATCTTCTTATATGTCCAATACTTGATGACGTGTATATGATTCCCTGGTGGTGCCAAGCGTATCCTGAGTCCTGGGCGATGATGGTGGAGAGGTGGTTCATGGAGGAGTACCTCAAGATGCACAGGGATGCCCGGGACCGTCGTTTGCAAATGCAAGGTCCAGCACACCATCAAGGTAGCCACAGCCTCACCGGATACAAACAAGCATGGGTACGCAAATTCATTTATCTATTGTGATGCTCAGTTCTACCTGATTTCTAATCATCGTGCTGTCTTTCTCGCAGTTGGCGTCACATAGTGGCCAGGCTTGCTCGGACTTCCAGGCATGGTGTATGGCCCACAAGGGCAAGGCAACGTCCAACGTCTCCTTCAACCTGGAGGACCCGCCCGAGGCATACACGAACCCGAGCGTCCACTCCCGCATCAGTGAGTACACTGAGGTGGCGAGGTCGCTCTATGGGCCAGACCATGATCTGAGCACCCAGGACTTCAATGGAGAGGCCATCATGAGGGCAGGGCAAGGCAAGAAGCATGGGTGGTTCTGGCTTAGCGATGGCGTGATCGACACGGCCTCTACTCCCTCTCTCTCCTAGATCTGAGCACGGAGCACGAGCGAGAGCCCAGCCATTCACACACGGCCGACCGCTGCACAGCACCGGGTCGACGCACTTGAGGTTATTCCTGTTTTACTCATCATACATTGATCTTTACACACCTTAATTAGCTTTATATTACTGAAACATTGGAGTGAAATATTGCAGGCCCAGCTGGAACAAGAAATGAGGCAACATCAGGAGCTGGAGGCCGGGCAGTAGAGGATGGCGGCCCAGCTGGAGGCCGAGCGGTAGGCCCAGGCACAAAGGCTGACGGACATTACGGAGTTCCTACAAGGGCTTGGGCAACGTGTGGGCTTCTCTTTGCCAGTTGGGTTGTTGGTTCCACCTCCGCCTCCACGTCCTGCAGCTGCAGCTACTCCTGTGAGTATGAAAGTTTTTTACTTTTGCTTGTGCTTTGCTTGTATGGCCTCTACCTTCCTAGATTAGCTATCCAAATAATCTTGTCTCACATACAATCTTTTCTCCTTTGTGCAGTCTCCATCTGATGGTGGTTCGAATAATCCACCTCATGCACCTACGAATGATGGAGCTTGGCCTTCACCACAGTCGCAGTGGCCGAGATGAGTGCACGTTGTATTTTTTTCATTTGTTGTTCACTTGGTGATGGACTTGTGATATACTTGTGATGCACTTGTGGACTTTGATGAACTTGTGGATTTATGTGGATGGACTTGAGCACTTATTATTATATATGTGATATATATTGTGATGAATGTGATATGTGCGGATGGATGTGTGGATGGATGAGATATATATGTGATGGATGAGATATATATGTGATGAATGAGATATATATGTGATGGATGAGATATATATGTGATATATGTTTGTATGAATTTATTTGTCATGATGGAATGTAAAAAAAATTAAAAATTGCCGTTTTGGGTCACTTTGCCAAGTGTTGCACTCGACAAAGGACCCCGTTGCCGAGTGCCATGGTCACAGTACTTGGCAAAGCTAGAAAAATGGGCGCTCGGAAAACCATTTTTCCAGCTTTGCCGAGTGCCATGACCATGGTACTCGGCAAAGAATTTTTTTTAAAAAAAATTCAAACTTTGCCGAGTGCCGCCCAGAGGGCACTCGGCAAAGAAATTTTTTAAAAAAAAATTCAAACTTTGCCGAGCGCTGGCCAGGGAGCCCTCGGCAAAGAATTTTTAGAAAAAAAATAAAACATCTTTGCCGAGGGCCGGATAGAGGACACTCGGCAAAGAAATTTAAAAAAAATTAAAAAATCTTTGCCGAGTGCCTGCAGGGTTGGCACTCGGCAAAGTTACGGTCAACGGGGCCGACGCCGTGACGGTCGCTTTTCTTTGTCTAGTGCCCCCGGGACTCTCGGCAAAGCCTTTGCCGAGTGTCCGATAAAAGACACTCGGCAAAGAGGGCTTTGTCGATCAATTTTTTGACGTGTGTTCTGCAATTTGGCCTTTGCCGAGTGCCTCAGGCACTCGGCAAAGAACGTGAATCTAGTAGTGATGGGTGCTGCAGGTGAGGCGCGTGGCGTCCCCGCCAGCGGCGCCGCTGGAGCTACGGCGGTCCGAGTCGGAGAACGGACGACGGCGGTCATCCGTGTCGGCGCGCGACGCGCGGGGCTACTGCTAGGGCGCGGACGAGTTCTGGCACACGGTGGAGGCATTCATCGACAAGCACAAGCGGTTCCACCGCTAGGGGTCCATGACGATGGCCGTCGTCGCCGGCTCCGACTCCGGGGGCGGCGGACACTGCGAGGCCGCCCTGGCCTTCACCGGAGCCCTCGCCGTCGTCGAATAAGCCGGTGGCCACGTCGCGACGCGGTTGGAAGCACGTGCGCGGGAGGGAGCTCATGAGGGCGAGGCAGACGTGGCGAGCAGAGAGGAGTCCAAGGGCGCTCTTTATAGGGGCAGAGGAGAGGAGGAGAGACCCGGGTCGTGAGCTTCGTGTGTAGGCCATCAATGGCGGCCGCAACTCTGACACGGCGCGTGCGGGATGAACGGATCGAGCGAGGGCGGGTGCGGATGGCGGGTGTAGACTCGGTCCACGCGGGTGCAGTGGACGCCAGGAGGAAGCCTGGGTGGCCGCGCCACCCTAGCAGCGCCCCCAGCTGCAGCAGCCATGGTGACCATGTCGGTGGTGGCCCTGCTTGACCATGGTGCCGCTCAGAGGGGGAGGGAGGAGGGAAGAGGGAGGACGCGGTGCGTCTCGGAGGAGGGACGCAGCCGCCGCCGGTGGTGGCGCTGTGGGCCGAGGTGCTATGCGGAGAGGAGACTTTGGCATTTCACCCATCATCGAAAACTGGTTTCACACTTTTACCATCCCGTAAGGTGGTTTCGCTTGTTTGCCATTATGGAACTGGTGTAACCCGTTGAAATACACTTCGGGTAGTTTTAATTCATGGAAAAAAAGAAGGCACGTCCTTTCGGTTCTACCCCAGGCCATCCAAGCGTTCAGAAAGCAGGCAGGGGTAGAACCGGAAGGATGTGCCTTCTTATTTTTTCCATGAATTAAAACTACCCGAAGTATATTTCAGCGGATTACACCATTTTCATAATGGCAAACGAGCGAAACCACTTTGCGGGATGGTAAAAGTGCGAAACCAGTTTTCGACGATGGGTGAAATGCCAAAGTCTCTGCGGAGAGGGAGGAGGGAGGACGCGGTGCTGCTCGGAGCAGATATGAAAGAAGAAAGAGTGTAGAAGAAAGGGTAGGGGCAAATTGAACATTTTACCGCCCTTCTCTCTCCGCAGCAGCTAGAAATTAATATTTTATTGGATGGGATGTCCACCAGCAAATTTGTAAGGAACCAGAGTGTCCACCGACAAATCGCCAAATTTTGCATGTCCGCTAGCAAAGAGAGGTCACTTGGCATGTCTTGTAGCAAATTCTCCCTTATTATTACCATGGGTGATAACACTTAGAGAGGTATTGAATTCATTATTGGATATATAGTTGATTAGATTCAGTATACCTCAAACTTTAGGGAGAATTATGTATTTGGCACTGAAACAAATCAGTCTTCCACATTTGACAATAAAAAAATTGAACTTTCTTATTTGGCACCAAGTTGAAATATCCTTCCCTAGATAGCACTGCCGTCCATTTTGGCTAGTAACGTTGTAAGTGGCTGGTAAAATGACACAAATGCCCTTCTTTGTAGCAGAAATACAAGATGCCAAATAGGAAAATAATAGATGGACAGGTTATCAAATAAGAAAATTATAAATATAACAAATATATTGTGAACTAAAACATGGAATTTTGATAAATCAAAGTCTGCAAATAAATAAATAATAAATTTCAAATTCTAAGGCAAGAGCAGATCCCGCTAGAGTAGGCTTAGCACGGGAGGGATTTGCCCTGTCTAGTTAGCTTGGTCAGAAATTTTTTGATGCAGTTTAGTGACGTGGCGCACTACCATTGGTTGCTGTGACGTGGATAGCCAGGTGCCTTTGGCCGTTCGTGACCGAGTCGCAGAGACTGGGTGCAGAGAGACAAAAGCCGTGGGCGGCAGCAGCGCGGCGTCCATCTCGGTGCCACGGCGACTTCCAGTCGCGGCGTGAGGGTGGCTTCGGCGGCGTTGGGTCGGCAGCCGAGGCATTGTGCTTCGCTCTGGTGGCACTAACTGAGGTGCTCGTGCTCCACACCCCGGCGGCCTCGTCAGTAGTCCGGCGGGCGGCGGCGGTGGCTTCGAGGACGCCAGGTAGAGAGGCAGAGGGGCGGTGGCGGACGGCATCAGTAGCCTGGCGCAGTGCTCCGGGCGAGCACGGTGTCCCTGGTGGTGCTCGGCTTCGGCACAAAAGCGGTGTTCGGCTTCGAACGACATCCATGACTTCCCATGTCCATAGTCGAGAGAGCAGAGCAGGGGAAGGAGCAGAGCGGCAGCATCGCGGCGTAGGGCGCAGCGGCGCTCCTGGGCTCCGGCTCGACTTGAGCAGGGAATCGGGCCGAGTACAGCGTTCAACGACGGCGTCGTTGTCTTCGGTCTTCTCGTCCACGCGCGGAATAGAGGGGAAAAGAGGAGCAGAGCAGAGAGCGCCGAACAGAGAGAGAGAGAGAGAGAGAGAGAGAGAGAGAGAAGCAGAGCGATGGCGGGGGCTTCGTCTCGGCGGCGATTGGCGCTGGCGGCGTGGCACCGATGCGAGCTGGCGGGATGCTCGTTCGTGCGGCCGTTGCGGCAAGTCAAGGCACGGGCGGCTCCGGCAATGCTCAGCTCCAGCACGGTGGCCGGTGGCGAGGTCAGGAAGCAACTCCGACGGCGTGGCTTCGGCAAGCGGGCGTGGAGTGCTCGGCGGCTTCGAGCTTCAGCACGGAGATGGCCGAGGTAGCAGCGCGAGGAGGCTCAGCGCTCCTGCGAGCCGTGGTAGCGGCGGTGCTCCAGCACCCGAGCAGTAATGCTGCGACGGTGGTGTCACCCTACATGCACACGAGCTCCATGCCCGCTTGGCTTTGCCGCAGCCATGGCGGGCTGCCCTATGGCCTGTGCGCCGGGAGCCGCCGCCGCGCCGCCTCTGCCACGTTGCTGGCTAGCCGGAGGGGCCGCACCGTCTCCGCCACGCCGTGGGCTGGCCGGAGCATCGGCCCCGCCGCCGCGAACCGCGCCACGGCCTGGCTCCGTCAGGTGAGGTCACCCCGCCAGCCGCAACATCCTCTGCCCCATCATCCTCTCCTCCTCCTTCCATCAATCTAGGGTTTGGTGTTTTTTTGGGGGAAGAAGGTCACGGACTCATGGGAGAGGAGCGCTCGGCCACTCGGGAAGTCCAGGGAGAAATTGGTCACACTAAGAAAAAACTGACACGGTCAAAATAGTCAACTAACACATGAATGGATGAAATGGACGGTAGTGCCATATAGAGAAGGAAATTTTAACTTGGTGCCATATAAGAAAGTTCAAATTTTTAAGTGCCAAATACGAAAGACTGATTTGTTTCAGTGCCTAATACATAATTCTCTCCAAACTTTAACTATGAATCAAGGGACATCCTTTGCGTCAAAAGAAGTACAAGAGTTTGTTGAATTATACAAGATCAAGTTGCTCAACTCTTCTTCATAATTCTTAGGCCAATGGCTAGGCCGAGTCTAGTAATAAGACTTTGATCAAGCTCATCAAAAAGAAAGTTGAGGATAATCCTAGGAGATGGCACGAAGTTTTGTCTGAAGCATTATGAGCTCACAGGATCTCTAGGTATGGTGCTAATGAAGTTACTACTTTTCAGTTAGTTTGTAGACAAGAGGTTATGTTGCCCGTCTATATAAATTGGCAAAACAAAATAACCTATTTGCTACCATGTACCATGAATTGATGGTTGATAATATCGACAAGGTTACCAAAAAAATATAATATATACAAGGTGATGGATAAAAGAATTAAAGCATGGTTGATAATAATCGACAAGGTGATGGATAAAAAGAATTAAAGCTCTAAAGGAGACTGAGAGAGATAAAGCTCGAGTTGCCTACGCTTACAACAAGAAGGTAAAGGGAAAATCGTTTCAAATTGGGGGATCTAGTTTCGAAGACCGTTCTACCACTTGGAACGAGGAGCAATAAGTTCGGCAAGTGGTCACCAAGTTGGTAAGGTCCGTACAAAGTGGTAGATGAAAATCCTTATTTGTTGGAGACTTTGTAAGGCGATCGTCTCACGAAAGCAATTAATAGGAGATATTTCAAAAAAAATTATCTAGTGTTTGGCAAGAAGCCTAGGTGCTTCCCACGCAACGGTAATACATATATCGCCCTTAGAATAAATGTGCCCTTAGAGCAAAAATAACCAATGGCTTGACATCGTTGCTTGACTTTTTAGATTCAGGCAACCTCACCTAAAAACAAGGGGTATATGTTCACACTTGTTTCGGGTCAGGCAGTGAAACTGGCCAGGCCAGGTTTGGAGGTCGGCTAGGCTGACTTTGCTATTGTTCGTATGAAAACACCAAACACGGGTAAGTTGGGTTTGAAAGCTAGCCTAGTCAGTTTTGCCCGGTCTAGATAAAAAATCTAGGAAACGTTAATTAAGACCAATCCCCTCTATATATGTATGAGAGGTACACCGTCGATGAGGTATCTAGCGCAATCAAAAAACAAATCTGCCCTACTCTTTATTCCTCCAAACCCTAGCTCTTCCAACCCCAAGTACTTGTTGTTCTATGCATGTCTGACAAGATTCGTGGGTGATCTAGGTGCCCTTGCCGACCCTAAATCAACCCTAGGTGTGCTTCCCTAACATGTCTTTCTAGGAGAATTCATGGGCTTTGCAACATTTACACACAAAATCGACTAGACCGGCTTCAGAAATTGGTCAGGTCGGGTTTCGTAGCATCGGCGCCCATCACCATGTTTGCGCGACACATGTGTCCTAGCTCTTGTGGTGTTGACCAAATCAATGTCAACATAGACAGAACCAAATGCGCAGGCAGCCACGTGGGGCCGCATGCGCCGTAGAAACAAGTTGTGGCAAGAAGGATTAGTGAGACAGAGAAATAAATTGGATCAACCAACCTGCGTGTCTATCGGAGAATCGAGTTGTGGTAGGATTAGCAAAGGGGGTTTGGGAACGACGTCTGAGACACTATTTGGGGAGCTAGCAGGGTTGCTTCTCAAGCTAATAAAAGCTTCAAAAGCCACAGCTCCATCAAACACACTCTAAGCAGATAAGCACACTTAGACCAGCCTCCTGAGCTTTTATAAAGCTTCTCTACAAGGTGATTTTGAAAAAGTTACAGTTTCCCCACATATGGGAGTCAGGAAAGATTAGCGAAGGACATGATACAGTAGGGCAGGATTAGAGAAGGGGGTTGGGCCGTTGGGGGCCGACAACGCTTACACACAAAAGTAGAGATATATGTCTGCCAGCGCTGGTCAGATTGGAAGGCAAAAATACAGCATGTTTAGGATAATCTGGAAGCAGAATGTAGCTGCTATTAGTCTTGTTGCAGACCTCTGAACATGAAAGGAAATTCATGAACCCAATCGTCCTAAAAAAATGATACTCTGAATTTTTGGTGTGAATGCTTCTGGTTTGATTTGAGAAACGCAATTTTACAATGAAGATTTAATGTGATGATCATAGTCCTTTTAGAGCATGTTGCAACGATTCCTAGTTAACAGAAAGGTCTTGCCTGCTAATTCTTTACTCTACCATTTCACAGAAGGTAACAAGAAAAAGTGGATCCTCTGAAGCAAAATAGACTTATTCCTAAGCAAATTCACAGTGACATGATGACTTTTTAAAAAAGGAAGAGGTAGTGGCACAAATGCACCAAAGGAAATTGAAAAAATAATCCAAATAAATCAATATATACAGCAATGCACAGAGTAATTGTGCCGATGATGTAATAGACAAAATAGCCTAGCAAAAAAGGAAAAAAAACAACACTTGCAGTACTGTTGTAATCACCTAAGCTGCATAGCATAGCCATAGCATGGATTGTCCATTCCTTCTGCCATGTATAAACAACAGAAGAACATAATATTTTGTTTAACATTATTCATCAAAAGGGCCTAATTCATATCTTTCTTCAGTTATTTGAGAAAAGCACATCCGCTTAAGAAAGAGCCATCACATTTTTGAGCCTGCCTGGATAGGAGCATAATAGTATCAGGATCTAAAATAAAGTTCATATTTGAACTCTTTAAACCATAAACCTTAACCATGACAAAACCTGCAATAAACAAATAAAAATATGAAGAACATGGAAAAGTAATATCACACAAAAATCAACATGATAGAAATCAGCGGGTGGCATACATGAATATACAGAAACCAGACCGAGATATAATCTCGCTTCACAATTATTCCTAGTTTTGCTCCACTAGCTATCATCTGAAACAAAGGTAAACACTACAAATCTCAAACCAACAGATGGAAAATCAGTCGTAAATCTATTTCCAGATGAGACTTAAGAACCCACATTAATCAACCATTTGGTATGTTTAAGTTGTACAATTGAAATTTGGCCAGAAAGAATACAGTTTGCCCTAAACTATGCAGAATGATGAAAACGAGTATTTGTTACAGTAGAAGGGAGATGCTACAGTGCTTCAAGTAAACAACACTTTATTGCCCTAGACAAGGAAACCAAGACTCTAAGAGGACAAATTATCTCATCCTCATGTCATCGTGGGTACACTTTTAGTATGGCAATATATGTCTTTTATGCACCGTGTCCAATACTTCTATAGTCAACAGACCCATTAAACTGGTGCACTGGCACCAAACGGGGATGTGCATTATGTTATCATCCATGCTAACAATAAACACCAACCTAACATAATTTCCATTAAAAAAAACTATATGCAGATAGCACCTTTAAAGAGGAAGGCTACTCTCAAACATCCATCAGTTATCAATACATTTTTCCTGTCACCAGTAAATGACAAGTGTTCATTACAAAAACAAGTACAATAGAATACTCACCTCATTAGTACTCAGCACTTTAAGCTCAATAGGTTTCCTGCGTACCTAGCAACTGCAGAGAAATGCTTTGACTCCACTGTATTAGTAAGTGTGTTGGTTCTTGGATCATAAATCTGTAAATAGTCATGGTATTGTTTATATAGGATTATCCTCCCGTCGCCAAACACAAACAAGGGATGCACGGGCTCAAGAATGGCATATTTATCAAACTGTATGCTGTAGATTTTGACCCAGAGACCCTTAGCAAAGTCCAGTAGAATCCAAATGTCAACTTTCGGAGCTGGGCCATGCACAACAGCCAAGGAGCGATTCAGGTTGGCTACTGTCAGTTGCCTTACATTAGGAAGACCAAGGTTGTAGAACATCAGATTAGCATCATCAGGAAAGGTGATCGGGGGGCCTCGGATAGACGGCCCCCATGCCTCAGTCTCAAGGTCGAATGTAAATATCAAATCTTTCTCAGTAACTTGGTTATCGAAGGTGATAGAATGGTGTGCATGAAAACATAGGCAGTAGACAACCCCGTTAATTACCACACTGGTAAACCTACCCATCTGGATGGCTTCTTCAAGGGGCGCCGCTCTCCTCCACCCTGCACAGCTGCTACTGTTATTGGTGTTGAGTGTGCAGACCTCAAACATCTGCCGACGTCCGATCCCAATGGAAAAATGGAATAGCATTCGAAATATCTTGTATTCCCCTGTGCGAGCGACCTGTCCAAACAGATACTTGGGCTCGATCAAGCTCGAAGCGAGTTCCACGTGCTCTTCTGCAAAGTTGTCCGGTATGCGATACACAGCTCCAGTAGCCGGACCAAGTAGTTTGTCTGGTAAGTAATACAATTCTTCGAGCATCGGGTCGAACAGTCGGTAGCTGCTGCAGCCGTTGTCGATTTTCCTTACGAAGACGTGGTCAAGGCTCACGCTCACGGCCCTATCGCCCTCCATTCCGCGCACCTTCTTGACGATTTGCCCGGAGAGATCCATGATATCCGCCAGCACGTCGCGCCCCGCGTCGTCGTTGTAGGCGGCGATGATGAGCACCCCCTGATGCCGCGCGTCGTGGGCCGCGGCGAAGTAAGGGTCGGAGAGGAGGGACCGCCACTGCCGGCAGACCAGGCGGAGGCGGCAGAGCTCCTTCGCCTGGAGGCGCAGCAGGATCTGGCGCAGGGCGTCCAGGGGCAGAACGCTGATGTCGGACGCCGCGGGAGCCGGCACAATGCGCCGCTCCGGCATGGCGCACGGCTTGGACAACGACACGGTCAGTAGCCAACGCCGGACGCGGCAGTGGAACCGCAGGGAGGAACCGTGGTGAGCGGCCTGTCACGATTGGGGTACTCGAATTCGGGGGCGGAAGCGGCGGGGCGTGAGTCGAGTTGGGTTGGGGATGACGACACCCCGTGCTTGGTTGGATCTGTAGTTCCAACTTCCAAGTAGTGGGCCGAAGCGGCGGTGGTGAGCTGCGTCACACACTCGCGCTCGCGCCGTTGCCCGTTGTGACGGCCGGAGCACGAAGTGGACAGCGGGTCGGGCACAGGCAGAGCTGCAGCGTCGGGCGCCGGGCGGTCGCTCTCGGCCTCGCACCTCGGGCGGGGGCAGGGGCGGGGTGGCGGGCGCCGAGCAGCAAGGGCTAGGTTTTGCTGCCGGAGCCCTGAGGGGCGGCGCGGAGGGGTTCTGGCGCTGGGACCTTGGCGGAATCGGCGATTTTGGGGGTTCGGCTAAGGGTTGGTCGAGGCATCGAGGGAAGTGGAAGCTTGATGCTGGGCCGTAGTGGGCTTGATGCCTTGAGCTGTTGATGGGCTCTGAAATCTGACATCGGGTAATACAGGTAGTTCAGGTACTGCCAGCCGTTACCCGAACAGTCACTATCTGAAATTGTAATTAGGTAGATCGGGTATGGGTACTTTGGGTATGGGTAGCTCGGGCTCGAATATTGGGTAGCTGGTAATTTGCCCAGGGCTACAGACAAGAGTCATGCATAGACTTGATTTTTTTTATTTTTTAAATTCATTTTTTGCAAATAAAATTCTACAAAATTATATATAAAAGTTAAAGCGCTCAAAGCATCTCCAAGAGTTTTCAAGACCCACTCTCAATCTTTGATTTTCTTCCAAGATAAAAAAAAACTGCTCTCTAACATCTCCTAATCTTTCAACACTCGACCCAATCACGCACAAGTATACGTGCGCGCATCAATTTGCTAGATGTGGAAGGACATGGGAAAGAATAAGGAGTAGAATAGGATTGCAAATGTATGAGAGAGAAAGAAAGCATAAAAATGGATATAGTGATGTCAAAATAGTCTAGTATTTCTAATGCAAGATTATTTTTTATATTTTAGGAGTGAGGTTTTAGAAATTGTTGGAGGAACCCAATAAATATGCTCCTAACTTTTTCTAGGTACTTAGAAAACTCATTGATTGTTTTTTTTAACTATTGGAGTTGCCTAATAATTTGGAATTTTTACAACATATAATTCAAAGTAATTTTTCTAAAACTCTTGCCACTTACAAACCTCAATTTTTGTATGTATGTAGTTTCACAAAACCATGTAAACACGCCACCAGAGCTAGAAATGTAAACCAGCCTGTTCAGTTGGCTGGTTCATATCGTTGCTGGTTCGTGAAGAAGTACTGCTGACTGGTTTGTGTGAGAGAAAAATACTGTTCCGGCTGAAAATTTACGATCATTTACGACAAGCCACAGCCAAACGAACAGGCTGGTTGTGTAGTAGAACCAAACAGGCTACCAAATAGCTCTTCAAATAATAATTGAGACAGTGAGTTTACACAGCTTGATCCAGCAAGCTGGACTTACACAGCCTGATCTTTTTGGGCAGGGGATCAGAACCAAATCAAGAATATACTAATCACTCCTTCTATCATTAAAGATATACATATACAAACTGTAGACCAATTCACATGTTATATTTTCATGATACCACTCAATTCATGTCATTAGAATACAATCAAATCTCTGTTTTGCTCCATAACTAACAGGAATACCCTCCCACTTACAGAAAAGAGCTCACTTTGCATGCCGTTTTCAAAATTGTCTCCACGGGGACGGGGCTTCCATTGACAATTACTCGACTGACTTGTTGTCAATGGAAATCTCTAAACAAAACTAAGCTAATGGTGCTTGATAACGGATTGAGAACAATGGAGGAGGAGCATATATAGCCCTTGCCAGCCTTGGCAACGGTAATCAGCAATGGCAGCAAATCTAGACACGGTGCAGTTTAGTTTAAAAGGCAGAAATTATTACTCTCTGAACATGGATGTTTCAGCTCACAAACTCCTCGCCAACAGAAACAAGAAACAGTTTCTATCATAGTGATAGGGACCAAAGAAAGTATAAAAGCCAGTGTCTTTCACATAAACCAGACGGACAAATAAATACAGTACCACAAGATAGATACTTGCCTCACCACTCTAAGCTCAACAAGGTTCCTGTGTACACACTAACTGCACTGCTGAGACCTGTCTCCGCAACGCTCGACAACTTGTTGGTTTTTGGGTCATAAATCTTCAACATTCCCAATCCCAACCCATCGATATGTATCACTATCCTCCCATCGTCTAACACAATCAAGGGAGTAAAGGACAACAGACTGCGGCGGTAGTACGCTTTGATCGAAATGCTGTATTGCCTGACCCAGAGGCCCTTGTCAGAGTCCAACAGACACCAAAGGTCCATACAGAGATACGGAGATGAACAATAACCAGTGAGCCATTTAGGTTGACTAATGAAAGCTTCTTGTCAACAACCAGTCCATTGTAGATGATAAGGCCTTGGGGTCCCCTGATATTTGGTCTCCACCTCTCTGTCTCAAGGTCAAATGACGCTATCCAATCCTGCTCAGAACCACCAGCAGAATATGCATTCTTGCTTAGGAAGTAGACAACTCCATCGATGACCACACTGGCCTTGGCGCACCAATCAATATCAATACAGCATGGAGGATCCTGAATCATCCTCCACTGCTCATGACCATGAACGGCACTGCTCCTGCCGACAATGGCGCAGATCTCATAGAGAACACGAGGGTTGCCATTGAGCGAATACGAAACCTTTCGAAGCACCTTGTACTCCCTCGTGCTGGCAACCTGCCCAAACGGGCACAATCTGTCGCTGTAGCCGTAAGCCGGATCCTCTTTCGGCACGTGGTGCACGGCTCCGGTGGCTGGGTTCACCAGCCGGCAGCTGCCGTCTCCGGTCTTCTTGACGCAGGCGAGGTGGAGCGACATGCTCGTGATGTGGCCGTCCACACGCAGTTTCTTGACTACGTGCCCGGACAGATCCATGATGCTGATGACGCCTTGGTATTTCCAGTTCCAGTCACCGTTTTCTAATTCTAATAAAGGATTGTTGTTGTAGCCGATGAGGACGAGTGGCTCAGGGTAGCGTGCTGCGTGGGCGGCGGCGAACGCTGGGTCGGAGAGCAGGGCGCGCCATGACCGGCAGACCAGGCGGAGGCCGCAGAGTTCCTTGGCCGGGAGGCGGAGCAGGATGTCGTAGAGGGCGTCCAGGGGCAGAGCACCCAAGTTGGTGGCGGCGCGAACGGGCTCGACGCGCCTGCCCGACGACGACGCCATCGCTGGGGCCTGGGGCCGAGGTAAATCTTCGGTGAGGTGAGGTCATTTCCATAACCTCAGCGAGGACGCCGCGAGGAGGAAGAGGAACACATCGATTTGGGTTGCAACAGTACAGGAACGGAGATGTGTGGCAGACAGAGACAGCAGATAAGGGGATGCGATGTTCTCTGCTTACCAGGGGATCGTGATGGACTCCGGCGGCGGCGGAGCTCGTTGCCGGCAAGATATCTAGGACGGGTTGCGCTTTCCCCAGCCCGGCGGCGTTAGATCGGCCGTCGGGAGATGAGCTTCTTGCTCGAGGGAAGCAGGCAAGCAGCAGTGGCGTTGGAAGTCAACGGCGCGGTGGCGGGTTAGGAAGAAGAAAGCGAACTGCCTCTTGTTATTAGGCTGTCTGCCCGTAGAACACTGTTATGCTATCCCTGAGTCAACAAGTCAGGGTCAAGCGCAATTGCATAATCTGTGTCGACTGAATAACTCTTTTATCTAAGGGAAACGTCGGTGGAACCGGTGAACCACGGACGGTGGAAGGTGGGTGGAGTTGGCCATGCCCATCTTGCCTCCCTTCATCATCCTCGGTGGCTTGGTAAGTGAGGAGTTTGCATGTGTGAGAGGGTGTTCTGGTCAGAACTCTCGAGTGAGGATTGGCTGAGCATGCTTTTCGCTGCTTGTGATGAAGTACTCTTTGTTATTGTCTCAGGATGTGATCTGAATTATCACCGTGCGTTGATTTATGGATGAGATCGCTTACATGGGCAAGAGGGTGTTCCAACCGAAGCCGTCGTGTGAGGATTGACTGAGTGTGCTTTTTCGTTTTTCATGGTGGAGTATTTTTTTTATAATTTGCTCTATTATTATCTCAGGACGTGATTGAAATTACGTCGCGTGTCAATTTGTGGGGGACATGGAGGAATAGCTATCACGAAGTTCAGTATCAACCACATAAGTCTGTCAAACTAGTTGAGGAGCTATTGAAGGCATTGGAAGTACCTGCATTGTCAAATACATGAAGAAAGACAACGGAGCTGCGGAGTTGCTGATGAACACTTAGAGCTCATGCTAGAAGTTTAAGGCATCGAGTAAAAGAAGCTTAGCCGAAAAGACATGAAGAAAACAAGTCAATTGGAGAAGCTCACTGCAAATTGTGACCCGACACTTTGCTGTCGGTTTGGGCTGAAGCCACTGCCTTTTTGTTCAGGGAGGTGCGAACCTTAATCGTCAAATAATTGGCGCCGAAAGATGTCAAGTTTTCTTGGCAGCCGATGGATCTAAAATGTTGAGTTCGTACGCGATATAATATAATGATGTGTGGGGTTGTGACGACCGACAGCTAGTTTGTTAGTATATGCTTGTACGTGTCGGCTCTCCCTTACGTTTTATGGTACAAAAATGTTTATACCTTGCGTACAACAAACCCTAAGGCCGAGGGAGAAACAATGGCAATTCGCAGGTGTAAATCGGTTTCGCCATAGTTTCCAGCGAATTCAAGGGAAGAAATTGCTCGATATATATTAATCATACCATCACCAAAAGTCCAAAACAATGCATCTGCAGTCATTGGCGTATGCGTACAAAAAGATACAGGTAAAGCACGGTAGCCGCAGCTGGTACGAGCAGCAACGACACGACGGCGACGACGATCCCAACAGTCTTCGTCGTCGTCTTCGGCTTTTGCTGCTGCCGAAAACTTCGCTTTCCGTCACGGCGGTGGCTGCCCGGGGGCTGCCGACCAGCACGGAGTTGGTGACCCCTTGCACGTTGCTGTTCACGCAGATGTTGACGCACTACGTCATATATGATTTCCAGAGGCCGCTAATGGGCATTTGTAGGGGCGGTTCGACCGGCCGTTTCTACTATACTATCTCTACAAATCATGTATTTGTAGGGGTGGTTCTCAGACCGTTCCTATAAATTGATCTGTAGGAGCGGCTGATAACACCAGCCGCCTCTACAAATCGATTTGTATGGACGGCTACAGTACCAACCGTCCCTACAGTGTATTTTTTCGCCAAAAAAAATTCAAATTACCAACACGTGCTCCCCAAAACATCCTGTGACGAGTAAAATACATGATAAGAATCCTAGCAAACTTGACTGTAATATTGTGGCCCAAACAAGATTGTTTAGCCAAAAATTTCTAAACATCTTATATAGTACAAGAATCACAATAATAACAAACAGACTCATATTATGACAACAAAACATATATCTATATCACAAAAAGACCAAGCAAGCATGGTGCATTGAGCTGTGTAGATGGCAGCAGATGCTAGCATAGACGGGCAGAACTGGAGCATCTCATATTCGACAAGACTCAGCTCGATCATGAAGAAAGACAGGAGTTCGAGCTGTCTAGTAGTATAAAGATTTTGTCAGGGTTTATGTACCTGTACAGTAAACCTATAGCTTACATGATTTATTGATCACAAAAACAGAAGTATATATTAGTATCTTACCTTCTTCTCAGATTGTGCTGCCTTTAGAAACCTTCTCATGAAACAGTATGGAGTCAGCACCGACATATTGAAATTAAGTGTGTACCCGAATAGCTGCACCAGCTGCAGTTTCGAGTTGAAGGACTTTCACACCATCAACTTCCTGTAAATGCCAACTTCTTAGTAGAAGAACCCAACATTTGTAATATCACTCAACAAAGAATCTGATTGATGCACTACAATATAAATGATATGCAAAGGATATCATAAAGATTCAGATAGGTGACATACCTTGGGGTTTGGAATAATTTCCATCTTAAGTGCCTCAGCCTCTACGAGTCTCTTAATAGCTTTAAGGTTCACCCACCTGTTGAGCAAGAACTGTTAGAGAAAGAGTTTTTTTCCCCTTAAAATGTAGGCCAGGTTTCTTACAAGTTGTTAGTGTTGAATATCTTAAACTTCTCGATTGATTTAAATTCATTCACCTGGATAGAGATACAAGAGAAATAGAAAAGGTTGTGTTAGCTCTTACTACAAAAGGCCGATGAAATCATGGAACAGATTATGAAACTTTAAGTAACACAGAAACAGCAACACACATGCTCATCAGGTACTTGGGCAATCTCCAAAAGCTGCATAAATATCATAAAATGAATGAGTATCATCTTATTCTAGAATCCCAGAATGAACAAGTAAGCATAATTGTCTGTCATAAATACAAAGTTCTAACTTTCGAGTACTTAAAGGCTCAAAAACCTCTTTTTGATGTCGAAACCAGTAAAGATGGGCAATAAACTAGCAGTGTGCAGAGAAATTATTCAAGTTGAGCAACAGACAAGTGTACTGTGTACCTGAACTCTTCCTTCGTAAGAGATGAGAGTACCGCCCTTAACATCAGCCAGCGTCTTTGGAGTTACCTAGAATAAATACAGTTCTTGAGTTTTATGTTGCACAAACTCAACAGCAGTATAAACAAGACATTCTTGCATACCTCCATGCAGTACTCGTTCTGGTTATTGATCAGATGGTTTAAGATCTCTGTGCTGATTAAGGATACAATTTTCAATTCAAAGCACATGGCAATAGTAAGTAGTAACACAGGAAATAAATTATGCAAATTTGATCATTCTATTTGGATACTGATGTCGACAATAGCACCCAAGTTGTCTGAGTTTGCAACGAAGACATACTCCTTGCCCTGATATAGGATTGGGAAACAGATTAGCAAAACAACAAGATAAATGCTCAGTTAAAGCTATCAGTGTACTACTGTACTATTGTGGTTTCATTTATTAGTCCATAAAAGGTTCTGGAAGTTGCATAGTTATTTCAGTATATATTTCTCAGGAAGAAAATAGAAACAGCCTCAATATTCAATTGCCTCAGAAACAAGCTTGTCTTTTATTTTGCCACAACTTGCACTCTCTTTACATAGAAAGCATTGAAGGGCCTCAAACAGTGAAATATGATTTATGAATCATGCACAAAAATAGTACATTGTAAAGGAATATAACTTATTTTCCTTTTCATGAAGTAACCCTTCGTAATGTAGAAGACTATAGCAATTAATATTTAACTGCAATCTAAAGCTAAAAAGATTTAATATCTGAAAACCATAGTACAAAATCAGTTTTCAGATCACTTATGCTTGCCAACTACAGAGAGAAGCTTGATGCGACTTCTGCTTACCTGAGCCACCAATGGGCTTATCACCTGATCCTGATCATCTCAACACAACGCGAAATCGGAACAAGCTAGCCCTGCTCTACTAACGCCAGGCTCAAATCAAACAACCCACCTGCATCATGAGCGTTTTGATGCTAAAACAAGACAAGCAAACGAACTAGCCTGAGTTCCTATCACGAATCCCATAGCAATCGAACACATCTAAGCACCACGCGCACCATTCCCACACAAAGAAATCTGCATCTACGGCTACCTGAGCTCAGATCTGACCCATTAAGGCCGCGGCGGAGGGGGGTGTCGCTCACCTTGCTTGTGGCCGGTGCCCTTCTCGACCGTGTGGCACTGCGCGCACTTGGTCTTGAAGATCTTCTCGCCCGCCTTGGGGTTCCCGGGGGGAGCCTCCGAGAACGACGCCATCGCCGCAAGCAGATATCTGAGTCTGAGCCGACGGAGAAGAGGAGGAGGCCAACCGCAACTTCTTCGCCTCCTTGAGGAGCTTCATGGAGCAGACGAAGAGACAGGCACATCCGGAGAGAGAGATTGAGACAGAGGGAGAGGCAGAGGAAGAGACAGGCACCTAGGGTTTCATGGAGCAGACGAGATGTCGCATCGGGGGCAGGCGTAGGCGCCGTGCCCGAGGACGGCAGCCGTTGGGGCCCCCGCAGCCAGGGGCGGCCACTCACCACCACAGCACCACCGATTTGGCGGGGCCACCGTCACCAGCGCCCTATGCGCAAGGGGGGGGGGGGGCACGAGGGGTGAGAGGCGGAGGAGAGGAGAGGCGCCTGCACCGCTGCCTGCGTTCCGGGAGGGGGAGAGAGCGTAGAGGAGAGAAAGAGAGGGGAGGGGAAGAGAAGCTCTGAAGGAGAATATATTTTTCGACTGTGCTCTAGAATATATAGTCAGAGTCATTTGTAGGGGCGGCTGGTGATTGAGCCGTCCCTACAAATAGAAACACCGGGGGCGGCTGGTGAGTGAGTCGCCCTATAAATGAGACCCATTTGTAGCCGTCCCTGCTGTTCCATTTATAGGGGCGGTTGGTCTCTGGGCTCCCGAGCCCGCCACTGTAGGGGCGGCTCCATCACCAGCCGCCCCTAAAAAAAAATTGTCCCGTTGCTACAAACCGTTTTTCACGTAGTGACGCAGTGGTGCCTGTGCCCGCCGCCGCAGCTGCAGCCCGACACCGTCGCCGTCGGGGCACAAAGTGCGATGACGGACATGGTCGCTATAGGATCTACACGAAGATAAAGGAGGCCTAGAGGGGGGGGGGTGAATAGGCCTGTAAAAATTCAACTCAAAACTCTGTCAGAACAGAGGGCGGCACTGCCGCTCTACGAAAATAAATCTAACACAACTGAGATTTTACAGAGATGAACCTGACCCCACTAGCTGCTTAATCCTGCAATATAAAGATAAGATCCAGTTCGAAGATTGAATACCATAGAAACTCCACACAAGAGTGGATCAAGCAACCAAACCCTAACACCAGCTAGCAATGAGCTAAACCAGCAAGTAAACAAGATGAAGCACGCAAGACACAAGATTTATCCCATGGTTCAGCTCACCACAAATGTTTGTCTAAGTCCACGTTGTTGAGGAAGCCACAAAAGGCTTGGGCTTGCCACAAAGGCTTGCCTTACCCTCGTTCTCAAATCAAGAGGATGAACTCTTGAAGTGAGAGGTGATTTCTTAGCTTCAGATGGTGGATCCTCCTTTCCTACAACACTTGAATCAACTTGCTCCACTTGAGAGCCATTAGATTCATCAAATGTCACATCTACCGTGACTTCAACTCTACCCATGGTTTTGTTGAAGACACGATAGGCATGCTCATTTGATCCATAACCAAGAAGAATGCCTTCATCAACTTTAGGTGCGAATTTAGAGGTTTTGAGTCTTTTGTCAAGTATAAAACACTTACACCCAAACACTCTAAAGTATGACACCTTTGGTTTGTTACCGGTTAGAAGCTCATATGAAGTCTTCTTGAGTTTCTTGTGTAAGTAGAGGCGATTGATGGCATGACAAGCGGTGTTGACGGCGTCACTCCAAAAGAGGTCCGACGTCTTATACTCATCTAGCATTGTCCTTCCCTTATTAAGAAGTGTACGGTTCTTCCTCTCTACTACACTATTTTGTTGAGGGGTGTAAGGAGTTGAAAACTCATGCTTGATGCCCTCATCACCAAGAAACTCTTCAACTAGAGTGTTCTTGAATTCAGTCCCATTGTCACTTCTTATCTTCTTGATAGGAAGACCGAACTCCCTTTGTGCCTTTCTCACAAATATCCTGACTTTCTCTTGCACCTGGGACTTATCATAAACAAAGAATACCCAAGTGAAACGGGAATAATCATCAACAATAACTAGACCATATTTGTTATCCTCGATGCTTAAGTAGGCGACCGGTCCAAAGAGATCCATGTGAATCAACTCCAACGGTTGTGTAGTGGTCATGATGCTCTTTGGTGGGTAAGGTACACCAACTTGCTTTCTGGCTTGGCAAGCACTACAAATCCTATCTTTCTCAAATTGAATATTGGTTAGTCTAAGGATGTGGTTGTCTTTTAGGAGTTTGGCTAAGTTCCTCATCCCAACATGAGCTAGTCGACGATGCCATAGCCAACCCATGCTAGATTTTGTCACTAAACAGGTCTCAAGCTTAGCTTTACTTTTGCTGAAATCAACTAGGTAAAGCTTGTTCTTGAGGCGACCCACAAAGACAATAGAGGAATCCTCCCTCTTAGAGACTTCCACACCCTTATCCGTGAAGAGATAATTGTAGCCCATCTCACACAATTGAGAGACGGACAACAGATTGTACTTCAAGGAATCAACATGTAAGACATTTGTAATTGAATGATCAAATGTAATAGCTACTTTACCAAGTCCAATCACACCCCCTTTAGAATTGTCACCAAATATGATATTCTCATCTGAATTTGTAGTTGAGGAGTATGATGAGAACAAACTCCTTTCTTCGGTCATATGATTTATACAGCCGCTGTCAAGTACCCAACTTGACCCACCGGAGGAGTATGCCTGCAACACAAGTTTAGTTCCTAGTTTTAGGTCCCCAAATATTCTTGGGGCCTTGCATGTTAGTCATAAGAACTTTAGGAACCCAAATGAAGGTATTAAGATAAACATTTTGCACCATTGCCAACAAACTTGGCAAACACTTCCCCCTTGCTGTTGTGCTGCAAAACAAAGTTAGAATTCAAACATTGTTGAGGTGTTTTTGCCTTTGGTTGATAAGCATATCTATTTGGAGTGACCCAGATAGATTTCTTTGGTTTCTGGACAACCTGCTCAAGATGAGATACCTTCTTCTTGGACTTGACATGAGTAGAGGATGAGGATGTGGTCTTCTCTTTTTTGTGGGGGGCGGCACTACCGCCCTTCACAGCGGCACTACCGCCCATAGGCTGCGGTGCTGCTCTAGGCTGGCCTTGTGCCATCATCTGTGCAGACCTATCTATACCTTCCTGCCCTTTGCTCACGAACTGAACACACTCATATCCATTGATTACCTTTCTCCCATTGGTTTTACCTCCATGAGTGTGCCCAAGCCCATCCTTGATGCGTGGATTTCTTCCATCTTTGTATTGTGGCCTCTTTGGTTGTTCAACTTTGCCATCAGCAGATTTCTTGTCTTCCATGCACCTTTTACCTAACATAGCATTGAGCCTAGAAATCTCCTTTTTCATAATCTCCATGTTTGCAAGGTTAGTGGAATAAACATTTAAGTCAAGATTATAGCATTTTCCACATCCTTAGCTAGTGGAGGGAATAGAAGTGTCATTTGTGTTAGAGGGCAGTGGGGTGCTCTCGCATAGAAGACTATATTGCTCCTCAAGTTTGTTGTGCTTTTCAACTAAGACACAATACTTGTCATTGAGTGCAATATTTGCCTTCTTTGTGAGAGCATGTTCTCTTTGTTCTTCGACCAAGGCCTTGTTCAAAGAGTCCACCTCACTTCTCTCTAACTCAAGAGCTTCCTTGTAGCCAATATACATCTTTTCGGTTTCCTCAAGATTTTCATCTCTATCGGCTAGCTCGGCTTTGACACTTTCTAATTCCTCCATTAGATTTATGATAAAGAGCTTGGTCTTAGGATCCAAATTTTTAGTCAATTTAGCATATTCCTCAACATCACTAGAATCACCAAGTTCACTACTAGAGATGTCACTTGGAGGTGGAGGAGATTTGGCTCTTCGTTTTACCTTCTCACCCTTTGCCATGAGACAAATGTGAGTGGAGCGGTGGTCATCATCATCGGACATGTTGTTGAAGAGCCTTGGTGTAGAGGATGGCTTTTGAATAGCCACGGTTGCAACCTTCACATCCTCATCACTTGACTCCTTAGTTGAGTCCCACTCGTGCCCAATGTGTGCCTCTCCCATTTGCTTGTATCTCTTTTTGTGTTCATGCTTGCTTTCATTGTTGTCCCTCTTGTATTTGTTTTCTTTCTTGTCATAGGGACACTTAGCAATGAAGTGCTCGGTGCTATCACAATTGTAGCAAGTCCTCTTCTTCTTGTTTGGGAACCTTCTTTGTACTATTTTATACCCATTCCTTTTCAGCCCCTTGTGATAGTTTTTCATGAACAAAGCCATGTCATCAATCTTCATGTAATCAGCCTCATCATCTTCATCTTCACTTGAGGATGAACTTGGATCATCATTTTGTGGAATTGACTTGATTTCCTTGGGCTGACTTGTTGATGCTTGCTTGCTGCCCTTTGCCTTGTTGGAGGTGCCTTGATTGCTTGATTTATTGGCCTTGAGAGCTACTTCCTTGATTTTCATGCCTTCTAGCTTGGCTTGCAACTCACCAAGTCTTCTCCTCACATTGGCTTCTTCTCTTTGCATGTCAAATGTCAACAATCTTCCAAGCACATCATTTGGTGTGAAGTGCTCAAACTTCTTCTTATCTCTAATCAAGGTAACTACAGTCTCATTTCTTGGTGAGTAGGCTTCCAACATAACCTTCACCACTTTGTGATCATCAAGCTCCTCACATCCATTGCCTCTAATCTTGCCCACTAAGATCATCAATCTATCAAACATCTCTTGTGGCCCCTCTCCATCAACAATCACGAACCTATTGAGCTTAGCCATCAACAAATCAATCTTTGCTTTCCTCACTTTATCAACACCTTCATGTGCTAGATGCAAAGTGTCCCAAATCTATTTTACAACATTGACATTCATCACTCGGTTGTACTCATTTCTATCCAAGTCACTAAGAAGAATGCTTATGGCTTAGCCATTGAGATGGACATCAGCTAACTCTTCATTTGTTGGCACTTCGGGATCTTCCGGTGGCTGCAATCCATTCACCACAATCTACCAAAGATCGGGGTGAAGACCTACAAGATAGGCACTCATCAAGTGCTTCCACTTGGCAAAGTTTGTTCCATCAAAATAAGGCAACTTGTCCGTGGGTACATTGATAAATGACATTTTGTTATGGTTAGATAAATAAGAATAATTAAAGGATACAGCGGCATATTTGTTCTTGTTGTTGTTGTTGCCCTTGTCATCGCTATCCATCTTCTTATCCTTGCTTTTCACCTTTTTGCTATCTTTTGAAGCATGGTATGACACATCATCATCTCCATCATCCGAGCTACTAGAGAGCTCACTAGATGATGCATCATACTCATTCTTCTCTTGCTCTTGAGCTCTTGCTGCCCTTCTCTTAACTCTTGCCTCTCTTGTGATTCTTCTAGCTTCTTTTATCTTCTTGTCTTTGAGCCGCTACTCTTCCTTCTTCTTTTCTCTAGCTTCTCTTGTTGCGATCTTGGCGGCTTTTCTTTCTTTTCTTGCATTTCTTCTTTCGGCATCGGTGGTCTTGGGTTCTTTGATGGTGGCATCACTTGCTGTCGACATGGACAGCTCGCTGCTGCTGCCAACATCCTCGACGTGCACACCACTTGCTTCCGCATCGCGAACGGTCCTCGAACCTCCTCCTTGTTCCATACTTCACGCGATGAAGCGTATACGAAGCAACCTTGCTCCGATACCACTTGTAGGATCTACAGGATAAAGAAGGCCTAGAGGAGGGGGTGAATAGGCCTGTAAAAATTCAACTCAAAACTCTGTCAGAACAGAGGGCGGCACTGCCGCTCCATGAAAATAAATCTAACACAGCTGAGATTTTACAGAGATGAACCTGACCCCACTAGCTGCTTAATCCTGCAATATAAAGATAAGATCTAGTTCAAGACCTGAATACCACAGAAACTCCACATAAGAATGGATCAAGCAACCAAACTCTAACACCAGCTAGCAATGAGCTAAACCAGCAAGTAAACAAGATGAAACACGTAAGACACAAGATTTATCCCGTGGTTCAACTCACCATAAAGGTCTGCCTAAGTCCACGTTATTGAGAAAACCACAAAAGGCTTGGGCTTGCCTTACCCTCGTTCTCAAATCAAGAGGACGAACTCTTGAAGTGAGAGGGGATTTCTTAGCTTCAGAATAAGGCTATAAACCTTCCAAGGCTCCCACACGAGTTGGCAAGCACAAGGGCGACGCCTAGCAGGCTAGAAGCAAGCTCCAAGAGTAACAAACCCTAGAACCGTCGGCCAAACATGAACCAAATGCTCTTAGACTTTGAGAATCAGTGGATCTGCTCTCCAATCGAGTTTTGCTGTCTTTTCTCTCAAGTTTTGATGGTTGGAATCAAGGATTTGCTTGAGGGATGAAGAAGTAATAATGGAGGAGAGAAGGTGAGCTTTGGTTCTATTCTGTTTCGAGCAGAATGACTGAGTGAAGAAGATTACCGTTGTGGACTAGGTCTGAAGGGTATAAATACCCTTTGGGTCCAACGGTCAGTTAAGGGCGGCACTGCCGCTCTTAACATGGCGGCACTGTCGCCCTAGCCAAAACAGGTAAGTTGAGGTGAAATTTGGCTGGCTGTTTTGACTAGGTGATAGGATGTAAATCTGAGAATTTGAGCATCTGGTTCAACAGTTGATCAACTGTCCTAAAATCTCTCTTAATAGTACGGCTTTCTCTAAACTCAATTTCAAAACATAAAAGAATTTAAACCTCCTTTGAGCCAGGTCTGGCCACCTTTTGTAATTAGGACACCTGCAACCTGTACATCATCCTCATTTTTCAATTCCCTGCTTGTTATCTCGATAAATCTCATTAGTTCTCTAATTTGGTGGTCATCAATATCAAAACCCATGATAGAGCTTGATTGCACCTACAGTCGCCCCCGTGCTCGTGCAGCCCTAGCTTGGCCGAGACACGCCGCCGTCCCCTTCCTGAACCTGAAGGAATGAAACAACCAAATAGAAATGACAACACTGCACCGTGCTTTGCTTGGTCGGCCGGAGAGCTAGCGTTGCATTGTATTGTAGCTATATAAACCTAAAAGGCGGATTATTGCTGTGAGCGCAAAGCAAAGCATAGAGCTCAACGCATACGCATGGACAGAATCGCCGTGCCTTGGAGTTCCGTAGGTAAGGCATATCTAGCTAGCGTTAGGTACATGGTGCACGCCAAACATTTTCCAGCTTGAGCAATCGCCCATCGTCTGAGCAGACAGCAGAGTGTTGTTCTTGGGCCCGCGGTCAAGACGACCGACCTTGACTGTGTCCGTCTTGTCCTCGTATAGGGTGGCCACAAGCTCTGTCTGTACACGTCCTTCTTCTACTATGTCTATACTACTCCCTCCGTCCTAAGATATAAAACGTTTGATTTTTTTTAACCTCAAGTTTAACCGCTTGTCTTATTCAAAAACATTTTTACAAACGTAGTCAAATTTAAGTCATTCTTGAAGAACTTTTATTAATAAACCAAGCCACAACAAAAGAAATGATATTTTGCATAAATTTTTGAATAAGACGAGTGATCAAATTTGGTATCAAAAAAGTCAAACGTCTTATAATTTGGGATGGATTGAGTATATGAAATTGTACACAGGTTTGCTCGATTTGGTCTGAGCATCATGCTTCTCTTTGATTTTCTTTATAAAACAGTAATTAGTACTCCCTTCGTTCCAAATTATAAGTTACTTTGATTTTTTTTTATATTTTGTTATGTATCTAGTTATAATAATATATCTATATATATAACAAAATAGATGAAAAAAAATCAAAACGACTTATAATTTGAAACAGAGGGAGTATAATACACACGTTACAAACTGACAATACACATGCACCATCAAGCCCAGGATTATTGACGACATCGAAACAAACACCCGGTCTTGCCGGAGGCCACCAAGCATGACAACCCCTTCTTGCTTGGACATCACCACCGATAATCCCACATATAACGAGGCATACTCTTGCGTTGCATCCATATTCCCACATATAACGAGACGAGGTCCTCTCATCGATCATGGCCATGGCCTCCTCCTTCCACCGCGCTCTCGACAGTGGCGAAGCCTCGCGCACAGTGCTAGTCCTCTCCGTGGTCCTCGCCTTGGCGTCCTCCGCCTCCGCCTCGGACATCGATGGCAGCAGCAACCACACCACCGGGTTCGTCCAGGTGGAGCTCTCGGAGAGCAACTTCAAGGTGCAGAGCCCCTACAACGTGCCGAAGAACAAGCGCTACAGCTACGACAACGTCACCGCCGGCGTGCGCACCTTCTTGGTCTACGCCGGCGACAAGACCTTCAACCACGCCACCAACGTCACCAGTCCCCACACCGAAGTCCGCCTCGCCGTAAGGAACCACCCAAGCAACCATGAGTTCACTACCTTCATGGCTTCATCAATCATCAGTTTTCTTCTCCATGATGCATATACGTGTGTTTTTGCACGCACGGAGGGCCACGACTACTCGTCGGGGGTGTGGCGAGGGCTATGGATACGTGCCGACGGGGACCTCCGGCGCGTCGGTGATGCAGATCCACAACGAGCAGGGCGCGGCGCACGCCACGGTGCTGATGATGCACGTCTACAACGGCACGCTGCGGTACTACAGCGGCGAGGCCGTGGAGGACTGCATCTATGACCGCTGGTTCCGCCTCAACGTGGTGCACGACGTCGTCACGTCCCACGGTCGCCGTGTCCGGCGGCGCCACGAACGTCGTCGCGTCGGCGCGCGCACGCTTCAAGTTCCCGTCAACGCCATTCCCAAGCGCCGCTCGCACTACTTCAAGTTCACCTCTACCACCAGCGCCACACGACGTGTCGCCGCTCATGGAGTTCGCGCTGGCTACTAGCTAGCCTTGTACTAGTCAGCCTTCTACTGGCTCTTTGATCCCTCAAAAAACTCGTAATAAAAATAATACATTTTTGTCGTTGTTTTAGTTGAGGAGATTATATTTTTGCATATTTCCTATAGTTCAGGCGCCTGAACAGTTGCCTTTGGCTTGGTAGGGCTCCCACCAGCTCTAATTTCTCCGATGCATTCACTGTTCATGTACTGTTTATTGAAGCTCTTTTTCTCTCTCATCTCTCCTCCTCTCACAGAGCCGGTTGGAGCACGTGAAGCTAAAAAAGCTGGATTCACCTGCTCCCATGAGCTCTATGAGATGAGAAGAGAGAAAAGAGAAAAAAAGCTCCTATGAACAATATAGGAACAGTGAATGCATCAAAGGAGTTGGAGCCGGTGGAAGTTCTACCAAACGGAGCCTTTATCCTTCCATAGAAAAAAATTATAATTTATTTATTGTGATTTGTGCTAATAGATTTGTACTGTTGATGGAGATATGATGTTTGTTAGCTGTCGATTGAAGAAATACTATATTTCAGACACCTAGAATATAGCATATCCCATATTTTTGTCCCATGAACCACTATTCTGCGGCTGTAGCTATCAGAGCAGCAGGGCAGCCTTATAGTAGCTTGCTGCTGGAACTACTGTAATCAGGAGCCAAGGCCGGCAGCTGACCAATTGTTAAGTTTCCGGTGATTGGCAAGCGTAAATTAGTGGAGTCATTCGCGTACGCGTACAAAAAAGATGGAGGCAAAGGGCAAAGGATGGTCGCCGCTGCTGCTACGAAAAGCGACGACGACACGACGACGGTGACGATGCCAATCTTGATCGTCTTCGCCATATGCTGCAGCTGTTGGTGCCGATTTCGCTTTCCCTCATGGCGGCGGCCACCGTCTCACCGCAGTTGGCGGTGGCGGCCAGGGACGACGACGTGCGGCCCATGGTCCCACATGGCGACCTTGCTGCCGACCAGCCAGGGGCGGAACCATGATTATGGTTAAATTTTCACCTATTTTCGCTCGAATAATAACAATCTATGCACTCACAAAACAAACGCACCTTCCTCGAACTTGCTCTAGCTCCACCCTTGCGACCAGCACGGAGTTGGTGACCCCTTGCACATTGTTGTTCACGTAGATGTTGACGCAGTTGACGTGCCCCGCCGCCGCAGCTAACCCTGGGCAAAAATAACCGAGAACCGAACCAAAATAACCGGAACCGAAATCGAAGTAATCGGAACTGAAATATTCGGTCCTAGGTTCGGTTCCAGCTTCTGAAGAACCAAAATTACTACGGTTATTTCGTTTCAGTGCTCGGTTAACCGAAATAACCGAACTACGGTCTAAAGGCCCATAAGAATACAGCCCAACCCAATACAGAGGTACAACCCTAGGTATAAATGCCACTCCCCTCACCTGCCGCCCCTCAGATCCTACTATGCCTGCCCAACGCCCCCATTCTCGCCGCTCCCCACTCCTCTCCTTGCTGCCCCAGTCCCGCCGCTCCCCACACTACTACAGAAATCAATTTCAGCGACGCCCTCCTTTTGAATCAGAGATGGTTCACCTAGCACGCCGCCTCTAGCCGCGCCGGGGGGCACTGTAGCTTCGTGACCGCCTCTAAAGATCCATTTTTAGGGGTAGTTCTATTAAGAAAACCGCCTCTGATAGCCGTCCATTATCAGTGGCGGTTGAGTTAAGAGAACCGCCCCTGAAAATGTATCTTCAGAGACAGTCTTCGTTACAAACACTACTACAATATTTTTTTATCGATGCGAGCATTTTTTTATTTTCTAAGGCAGGCAACGAAAACGCCTCGGATCAAAGGTCATGGTAAATCAGACCTTTTCCGAGGTGGTTTGATGCCTGCCTCGGTTAATGAAAATAAAAAAAATAAAAAAAATAGAAAACCCGTGGATAGGCCCGCCAAGCCCACCCATAGGCCCGCCGAGCCCATCCACGGGCGCCCGCTGCCGGGGCGCGTCCTCCGCCGTCGAGCTCGCCGGATCCGCAAGCCCTGAGCCCAGATCCACGAGCATAGTGGCTGGATTTGTGAGCCCCGTGGCCGGATCTGAAGCTGGAGGTGGTGGAGATGGTGGAGAACGCCGGATGTGAAGGTGGCGTCGCAAGGGAGGACGACGTGGGGGAGGATGGGCGCCGTCGTGGAGGGGCGAGGCTAGGACTCACGCCTATGTGGTCGCGCCACCGCACCCACAGCAGCTGCCTGGCCGCACTCCACCCACGCACTGCATGCGCCGCCAGCGCCTCAAGCCACCACCCACCGCCCAGCTGCCCGTGTGGCCACGCCGCACCGCCAGGCGCCCTCGCCGTCGGCCTCTCCGCCCCTTGCCGCCGCCCAGGCGCTTTGGGTGGCATTGCCGTCGGCCAAGCGCCACCGTGGGGGAGGAGGGGAGTGAGAGAGGGAGTCGAGTGAGAGAGGGTGGTCGGGTGGGGAGAGGAGTGAGAGAGAGATGGCTCGGTGGGGAGAGGAAGGGATCGACGAAAGAGAGGGCTGAGAGAGTGGATAGGAGAGAATGAAACCCTAGCTCCCTTATATATACGATGGTGATATCGGGCCAAGATGGGTTGGTCAAGGCTCAGATTATCCGAGGCGGGCATTATAGTATGTCCGCCTCATTAATGTATTAAACCGAGACGCTTTGCATTAAAAAATGGCCTCGGTTAATCTATATTAACCGAGGGGACATTTTAAGTTGTTCTCCTCGGTTAATCGATTTTGCGAGGCGGTTTTTGTAATCACCTCGGTTAATAAAAAATGACCGCCTCGGAGGCGGTTGAAATAACTAACCGCCTCGGAGGGTATTTTCAAAAGATCATGGTAAATCTTTTTTGTAGTAGTGAAAACCGTCTCTAAAAGTTTCTATTTTCAGAGACGGTTAATTAAGAAAACTGCCCCTATATATGAATTAACAGAGGCGGTTATCTTTAGTCAACTGCCGCTAAAAATAGCCACACCCTAAGTATCTTCCTTCTCGGGCCATCGCCAGATAGGGCCGTTCCGCTTTACCCAAACCCATCAAATAGTATGGAATATTTTAAGTTTTCCATCCTAATATAATTTTTGCATATATACAATCATTAACTATGTGTGTATGGACATCATAATAAGCTTCTCCACTATCACCCCCAAGTTGGATGCCCTAAGCGGGCCTAGTATTTTATTTTAAAAAATGTTATTCTACCGAAATTCCTGTCTATTCTTTCCCACAGCCCTAGGTTTAAACTCACACGGGGCAAAATTTCTATTTTTATTTTTCTTATTTAATACTGCAGCAAGCACCGACTAAAAGAATAAAAAAAAATCCATTCATCCGAACTCACTATCCTAGCGCAGCGGTTAAGCCACTTCTCTTTCAAGACGCCGCCCCTGGTTCGAAGCCCATTGTTGGCATTTTTAACGTCGCTACTAAGAATAGAGTTTTAAATCTATCTTCAGCAAAAGCGCCAAGAATGCTTTTGATAGTTATTAACGTGTCACTTGTTTTAAATACTCATAAATACTCAGCCACCTATTATAAACCTATACCTTCTAGCTGTGACTAGGTTGTTATCCCTAGTGTGAATGTAAGAGATATGTTTGGATACTACCCAGTATTACTGTTTGCACCAGAATTTAGAAAGTGAAGACGCGGGAATGTGAAATCTTCTGAAGAGGGATCATTCGTAATTGATTTTTGGAGAAAGATCGGTATCGGCCGATTTTTGGGGAAGGTTGGATCGGCTAGATTTCGGATGATGTCGGCGATATGATCAAGACGGCATCAAGGGACACGTCGGAGTCTACAGAAGGAAAGATTGGACTCCCAGTTATCTGTAAATTAGGAAGTTTTTGTTATTCCATAATTTTGTAATGAGTTCGTATTCGAGTATGACTCATAATAGGTTCCGGGTATAAATATTGGACCCTGTATATTGTAAAAACACACGACACAATCAATACAACCTTTTCGGCTCAAACGCCAAACCCTTAGGAGTAGGAGTAGAGTAGATTTGACGAGTTCTTTAACAAACAGGGCTGCATCAGCTAATTGACCTCCGGTTTGCCTATAAGTACTGTGACCCCTTGTATTATTACTTGTAAGGCTGCATCAGTTGATTGACCTCTTGCAACTTGTAGTATAAGGTCTGATCTATATTATCGTTCGAAAGGCTGCATCAGTTGATTAATCTCTTGCGAGTTATGGTATAGATTAGTTATCGATTCTTATCTAGTTCTCGTACGGCTGTATCGGTTAAGTCTGACCTCCACTGCTCGCATTAGATTAAGGTCAAGTTATCGGCTCTGTCTAAATGTGGTACTTTTAGATAGATTCATTAAGTTATCGATCTTGCTGGTATTCTTATTAATATTAATTTTCAGCAATATCAACTTGCCCAATTAAGATCGATTTAGATCGGCCTCATATTTTTTAAATCTATTGTTTAACCTCGTTATAATGTGATATTTTTAGAGTATAAAACGATGGATTGCATTTTATTGGCTGTTTTATTTCGATGTTAATTGTGCATGGGCTGCATTCGAAACATGAGTTGTTTATAGAAAGGTTCAATGGTTATCGAATCTCGATTTGTGGTTGCTGTCATAGCTACATCGATCCTGTCGAACCTTACTGAAGTAAGCATGAATCGAATCTCGGCGGTTGGAGAATCGAACTATGAACAGGTCATGCGTTTGTTCGTTTCCCATGCAAGAATCGGCTGTTTAGCCGATTTCTACGTGCTTCCACGTACATAGTTCGCACATCGTGATCTTTGGATATAGATGGGTTTATCAAAGATTTGTATCAAAGATTTATTATGGACATCATAGCTGCATCGATCCGATCGACCCTCACTGATGAACATGATAGATTGAGATTCGATTTAATTATGAATTCATGTACGTCCAAATGGTTATGTCGTGCGGTTTTTGAATGTGAACAGACTCGTAAACCTTCATCTGAAAGTTCATCATGATTGATATAGCTGCATCGATCTGGTCGATCCTCACTATTAATCATAGTAGATTAGAGTTGATGGTTCATAAGTTTGTTTAGGTTCAACGATTAATCGATATAAGCTATGATCTTTATTTTTCTTTAAATCGGATATCTAGCTAAACTAAGAGCTTGCACAATGAAGACGTTGATTCATATCTATATTTGGGTGTGTTGTACTTGTTTTTGTCTTGGTTTATTCTTAATCATAAAACACACCACAATTTGAAGTTTAACTTGCATACGATCAACCGATTTATCCCTTATAAAAAAAGACTTCATTTAATGATCATCGGATATCGACTGTCTAGTCGATAGCCATTCATTTATTGGCTTGCTAAGGCATACATTATTAGAATTGTCCGGGGCAACACCGACATGTTCCATCTTGTTTTACTGATAAGATTTGCTTCCCTTGTTAATTGCAGGTCAAATTGACTGACACATCGTTCGGGTTTCTCAGGATCTTTTGGACCCTGGTGTTTGAAGCTAAGCGGATATGTGAGACTTCTGTTTCTTTCAGATCCTTCCGGCTTGTTGTATGTTGATCATATTGCTACATTTTTGTGTCAACACACTTTTTGGCACGCTCGGTGGGACACCACAATCATCATGGTGAATAACGATGATAATCATTTTCTCAAAGTGCCATATGAGGATCTGCCTAGTCCAGACATACATCATTGGCAAAGCAATAGAAGAATTTTAGGACAAATGCTTGTTGTCGTATTCCAAAAATCATGACAACAAAGTATATCAGAAGATACCATTGCCAAGGGTGTTGCTGGATGGGCAGACGATACAAATGAACAAATGATGAAGATGACAAGCGGTTCTTTGTACAGACAGTTCATTAGTCTATTAATGATGCTTTGAAGAATCATAATACTATTTTTCTGAATACCTTTTGGAACATCATGAAGGAAGTGTTCCATGGCGCATCACTTTAGCAATATGGACCAGCTTATTTTAATATTCCAGATCCATCGAGTTAAGAAGTTCATCTTCCTAGCTCTACCCAGCAAGGAGGAGGACATGCGCTTATCTAAAGCTAAATTTTGTCAAAGCTCACCATGCAATCGCGAGGAGGTTGTTGTTTACTTGTCGCAGCATCAATCAACAATATCTACTCAAGTACAATAATGTTTGCAGCCGTGGTCGATTGTTAGTTTTGGTACTACAGACCATGTACCACCGTCGGCTACAAAAATAGCTCCATCTTAGCAAAGAATTCATAGGAATACTGATCCTAATGCATACAATCAAAGCTTGCAAGGAGGAGCTCAGTCAGAAAATCATAGTATAAATATTCCTCAAGGCTTTCATTATAGCACATATTATAATACTCTCAACATGATTCCAAATCGAGGATATCAAGACACTCAGAATTATAATCCACTGGCTGCCCCACAACCAAGAAGTCAAACCGATGATTTATTAAGTCGAATGACTGAAATGATGCAGCATCAGGTCGTTCTGAAACCAAAGGGACAGACTATATCTTATAGGCACCCATATCCAGAGTGGTATGATTTGGTGGCTCTCCCACACAGTTACAGAATTCCAGAATTTACCAAATTCACTGGGCAAGACAGCACAAGCACCATAGAACATATCAGTCGATATCTTACTCAGTTGAGAGAAGCTTCTGTTGAGGATGCACATAGGATTTGATTTTTCTCCTTATCATTGTCAGGGCCAACATTCACTTGGTTTTCAGCTATACCAGCCAACTCTATTGCCAATTGGGCAGATCTGGAAAAAAAATTCATTCTTATTTCTATGCTAGGGTAGGAGAAAGAACATTGCAGATTTGGCTGATTTGAGGCAGAGAAATAATGAATCAGGCGTCGATTTCCTCAGAAGATTCAGGGAGACTAAGAATTTGTGCTTTTCAATGAATTTGCCTGATGATCAGTTAACTGCGTTAGCTGTTAGAGGGATGTTACCTGCACTTAGAGAAAAATTGGTCGGGCATGAGTTTGAGAATTTAAGCCAAGTAGCATAGAAAGTATCAGCCCTTAGTAGCCAGTTTCAAAGTGTGCGAAGAGAAAATCGATTTCAGAACAGTGCAAAGATAGTTGATCTTTATGAGTCAGAAGAAGATGCTAGTGATGAAAAAGTTGTGGCTGCTGAATGGAATTGGGGTAGAAAGACGGTCTTAGTCCCAAATCCTTGGGGAAAAGAATAGAGTTATGATTTTGATATTTCTAAGGCTGACAAACTTTTTGATTTCTTGCTCGACAAAGGATAGATCAAGTTGCCGGCCAATTATGTGAAATTGCCTCCTGAGGAGTTGAAGAATAGGAAGTTCTATAAGTATCATAATGCTACTTCTCACAGTACCAATGATTACAGGGTTTTTCAGCAAGATATTCAGAGGGCTATTCAGCAGGGAAGGCTGAAGTTCGATATTGCTAATAAAATGAAGGTTGACGAAAACCTATTCCCAAAGGATCAGAATATGGTTGACATTGCATTGCCTAGAGGTAACATTAAAGTGTTGACATCAGCTAGTGCTAAGGAGGCAACGGTTGATCCAAAGATACAGATATCGGCTGAGGAATTTGAGATGATCAAAAGAAGAAGAGAACAAAAAAAGAGTCGATATGAGTAAGGTGGATAATCGAAAACAGGTGCTACGAAGCCACGAGTTACATCTCGAATTCTGTTGAATAAGTGACAAAGGCAGAAAGAAAAAGATTATCAGAGATGGTTAGAAGAAGAAGAGTATTTACGCCAGCAAGAGGAAGAAAAATATGAAAGGGAACAAGATGAGTCTCATTGGAATTGTCTCTTCTTCAGACATTGTTGGAATAAAGGTTTGAAGCTGCCTACCAGAAATAATTGCCCTGAATGCAGTGATCAATATTGGAAGTATAGACAATTTCAGACCAACCACCGGTCTATTCATGATTGAATCAGATATCCATACAGTGGTATGGATGGTGTATAAAAAATGAAAATATTCATGATCGGCTTGGTAAAAGGATTGTTGATCAGAATTGGGCTGATAAAGAAGAGCATGCTTGGCAGGAAGGACAGTGGTGCCCAGGTGGTTTGACGAGGAGCCAGGGAAGGCGAGTACAACGTTTGAGAAATAGGGAGTTGGAACATAATGCTCCAAAGGCTCAAGTGTGGCGTGCCAAGCAGACAACTGATAAAGAGAAGGTGACAGCTGAAGTTCAGATGGCTTTTCTTTTACCGTCAGAGTTCATGGCTCCAACAAATCAGGAAACTAAAGTTTATTTAGATTTTGATAAGACAGAGTTCGAAGAGATGGTGGCCAAGTTAATTTTGACACAGCAGGCTATATTCGATAAACTAGTCAGGCATTGGCACTTGAAGGCTTTATATCTCAAAGGTTTAATCGATGGGAAGCCAATGACCAAGATGCTAGTTGATGGAGGAGCATTTGTGAATTTGATGCCTTACACTACATTTCGTAAGCTTGGCAAAGGATCAGAAGATTTGATTGAGACAGATATGATGCTCAAGGACTTCAGAGGCAACACATCTGAGACCCAGGGGCAATTAATGATGAATTGACAATTGGAAGTAAAACTTTGCTCACTACTTTCTTTGTCATTGATGGAAAGGGGTCATATAGCTTGCTCCTAGGGCGAGATTGGATTCATGCCAATTGCTGTGTACCATCAACTATGCATCAATGTTTGATCCAATGGCAGGGTGATGAAGTGGAGATGGTATTTGCTGATGATTCTGTTAGTGTGGCGATAGCTGACCCTACGTATTGGGAGCTTAGTGATTTTGAATGTTTTTCTAGCAAGACTTGGGAAGGAGGTATCATCAAAATATATGATGATAATCAATAGCCGATCCGAGCAGTCGGCTCTGAGAGTTTATTTTAATGGATAATTCAATAAATGGCAATGATGGTAAATTAGGGCAAGGGTTTACGTCAGCCGATGTATTAGAAGAAGTAGATATTGGTCCAGGAGATAGGACAAGGCCGATGTATGTAGCTGCTAAACTAGATCCTGAGTTTAAACCAGAACTACTAAACTTGTTAAAAGAATATAAAGATTATTTTGCTTGGGAGTATTATGAAATGTCTGGTTTGGATCGTTCGATTGTTGAACATCGATTGCCCATTAAGCCGGGATATCGGCCATTTACGCAAGCTCCAAGGAGGTTCAATCCAAATGTTCTTGACGATATTAAAAAGGAGATTGAAAGATTGTTGGAAGCTAAGTTTATTCGAGCATGCCGATATGCAGAGTGGATTTCGAGTGTAGTACCAGTTTATAAGAAGAATGGCAAGCTAAGGGTGTGTATCAATTTCAGAGATTTGAATAAAGCTACACCTATGGATGGTTATCCTATGCCAGTGGCCGATATGTTAGTAGATGATGCAGCTGGACACAAAGTTATAAGTTTTATGGATGGTAGCGCTGGGTATAATCAAATTTTCATGGCTGCGGAAGATATTGCCAAAACAACATTTAGATGCCCAGGTGCGATCGGCTTATTCGAATGGGTCGTGATGACTTTTGGTTTGAAAAATGCTGGTGCAACTTACCAGAGAGCAATGAATTATATTTTTCATGAGTTGATCGACAGGGTTGTGGAGATATATATCGATGATGTAGTAGTGAAGTCCAAAGGCTAAAAGGAGCATCAGCTGATCTGTGGGAGACTTTGGAGTGCACAAGAAAGCATGGTTTGAAGATGAATCCTAACAAGTGTGCATTCGGGGTGTCAGCTGGATAATTCTTGGATTTTATGGTACATGAAAGAGGAATCAAAATTGGTCAGAAAAGTAGGAAGGTAATCGATGAGGCGGTGCCCCCAACTAATAAAATAGAATTGCAGTCGTTACTTGGGAAGATCAATTTCATCAGAAGGTTTATATCAAATTTATTAGAAAAAGTGTTGCCATTTTCTTCTCTGTTAAAGTTGAAGAATGATCAGGAGTTTAAATGAGGTGACATACAACAAAAGACGTTTGAAGAAATAAAGGAGTATATGAAGTCTCCACCAATTTTAGTTTCTCCACAGTGAGGTAAGCCTTTTAAGTTGTATGTGGCGGTCGAAAACCATACAAGTGGACCGTCCTTAATGCAAGAATTTTAAGGAAAAGAAAGGGTCATTTCCTGTCTGAGCAGAAGGCTTTTGGATTCAGAAACAAGACATTATCCTATTGAAAATTTATGCTTATGCTTATATTTTTCATGCACCAAGTTGATGCATTATTTATTGTCAGCTGAGTCCACTGTTGTGTCTAAAGCAGATGTGATTAAGCATATGTTGTCAATGCCAATTTTGAATGGAAGAATTGGGAAGTGGATCCTTGCATTGTCAGAATTCAATTTAAGGTTTGAATTGGCTAAAGCAGTTAAAGGTCAAGTAATAGCCGATTTCATCACCCAACATCATAAGTCCAATGTTGGTTACTTAGAAATAATACCATGGACAATGTTCTTTGATGGATCATGTTGTAAGCAGGGTGGTGGTGTTGGCGTCGTTTTTATTTCACCTCGAGGGGCCAGTTTTGAGTTTGCTTTTCAGATTGGGCCAACTGTTACCAATAATCAGGCAGAATACAAAGCTATGTTAAAAGGACTTCAGCTTCTTCAAGAAGTAAAGGCCGATTCGATTGAGGTGTTTGAAGATTCACAGTTGGTTATTAACCAATTGATCGTCCTATATGAGTGTAAATATGATATGTTGAAGATATACTATGATAAATGTCGAATCTTACTTGGTGGATTTTCATCTGTTTCTCTTCATAATGTTCCTAGGGCACAAAATCAGGAGGCAAATCGGTTAGCCCAAAGTGCATCGGGATATCAAATGATTTAGGAAGTATTCAGTAATTAAAAATCGACTAATGACTGGAGGTCTAAAATAGTCGATTATCTTAAGAATCCTTCACAGAAAGTAAGCTGGAAGCTTAAGTATAAATCGATTAAATATGTTCTACTCGATGATCAGTTATATTATAAGACTATTGGAGGAGTTTTGCTTAAGTGCTTAAGCCAAGAAGAAGCAAAGGTTTTGATGGGTGAAGTGCATGAAGGGATGTGTGGTGCTCATTAGTAGGTATATAAAATGAAGTGGGTTATCAGGAGAACTGGTTACTTTTGGCCGATAATGCTAGAAGATTGTTTTGAATATTACAAAGAGTGTCAGGATTATCAATGATTTGGTAATGTTTAGAGATTGCCTACTTCAACTATGAATCCCATAATTAAGCCATGGCCATTCAGAGGATGAGGAATCGATTTGATCGGCCAAATTTATCCTCTATCAAGTAAAGGGCATAAATTCATATTGGTGGCAACGGATTATTTTACTAAGTGGGTTGAAGCAATTCCTCTGAAAACAGTGACATCAAAAAATATGGTCGATTTTATGAAGGAACATATTATTTATCGATTTGGTATCCCTCAGACCATCACAACTGATCAAGGGACAATGTTTACTTTGGAGGAATTCAGAGATGTTGCTGACAGTATGGGGATTAAATTGCATAATTCTTCTCCTTATTATGCTCAAGCTAATGGTTAGGCAGAAGCTTGTAATCAAATTTTGATCAAAGTAATTAAGAAGAAGATCGAAGAACAGCCAAGGAAGTAGTATTTGACTCTTAATGAAGCATTATGGGCATATAGAATGTCTTGTCATGAATCGACCAAGGCTACTCCTTATGAGTTAGTTTATGGGCATGCTACTGTTCTTCCTTGGGAAATCAGACTGGTTCCAGACGTGTTACTTTGCAGAATGATTTGACAGCCGATGATTACAAAAATATTATGATGGATGATTTAGAAGACTTGAACTATCATCGGCTATGGGCTCTTCAAAATACTGAAGCCAATAAAATAAGAGTTGCAAGATATTATAATAAGAAGGTTAAGAATAAGCAGTTTACCGAAGGCGAGTTAGTTTATAAAGTTATTTTGCCGATTGGATCTAAAGACGGTAAGTTTGGTAAATGGTCTCCAAATTGGGAGGGTCCTTATCGGATTAAATGATGTGCGCCTGGTAATGCTTATATTTTGCAGACTTTGGAAGGAGAAGAATTTGATAGAGCGCTTAATGGGAAATTTCTTAAGAAGTATTATCCTAGTGTTCGGATTAATACTTGATAGCCGATTATTAGTCGATAATCAGGCTCTAATAGCTGATTTCTACTTGGAATCGCCTTTAGTGTAAAAAAATAGCCCGCGAAGGGGGGTAATAGCCGATGCGACATGCATCCCCTTCAGTGCAAAAACAAAACAAAGACAACTGCAATGTAAATCATAGACAGAAGACAAAGTCATTGCAGAATAGGAAATTTTTATTTGATTTGTTTGTCCTAAGTACAAACTAATCATCGAGAAACACCCTGCTAAGGATGTTCTCAAGAAGAGTTTTGTGGGTCACCGCCTCCGTGTGCTCCGTGAACGAATCGACGACGACGTTGTGCATGTCGGGCTCGGTGGTCACCGGGTATCCAGGCTCCATGGCATGGAGGTCCAACCCAGACTGGAGCTGGGCAGACGCCAAGGCAATGGCGGCGCCATGGAGGGCGATCTCTCTGGCGCGAGCGGGGATGTCCTGCAGGCGGAACTCCACCACTTCTCCCCTGGCGTTCACAGAGGCGACGACATTGTCGGCGATCAGATGGAGGTTCTCCATCTGAGCTATCATGGCTGGCAAATCGAGCATGGAAATCATCAGAAGGTATGAAATGAAGAATCAAAGGAAGAAAAAGAAATTTGATGTGAACTTACCCACCACCATGGTGTCGGCCTCGGAGAGACGAGCCCACATGGCAGCGAGCTCATCATCGGCAGCGGAGAGGGCCACCTGCTGAACCTCCAGACAAATCTAGAGCTAGCCGTTCTCCTTGGTGGCCTCCGAGTACAAGGCCTGCATCTCCCTCCATTTGCGGAGGAAGCGGCGGGCGTCGTCTCCATTATAGGAGTTGGAAGAGCCCATGGAGGAGCCGGAGGAGTCTGACGGGTCGGATGGTGCAGGGGCAGCAGCAGAAACGGCGGCCTTTGAAGGCTCGCCTCCCCTAAGATTGATAGGACGGTTAATTCCATGATGAACGTAACTGTGCAAGAAATCGAACGAAGATAAGAGAAGGTAACTAGTGTTGGCAGAGATTCTTCATCTTATCTGAGGATGCGCAGGCGCTGGAGCATTGGCAGATCCTCCGCTGGTGTTTCCTCCGTAGGGCGCTTGCCGCGGTTGTCCTCTCTGGCCATCTAGGGTTTTTCTTTGAGGAAGGAAGAGAACTATTGAAGAAGGGTGGTTTGGAGGACGGAGTAGGTAGAGTTCACAAGTGCTAGTGTGATTAGCCAAGGGAGGCTTTGGCTTTTATTTATAGGCGGAAAGGGAACCTCGGGAGATGAAAGGTCGGCTCTAATTAATGGGAGAGCAAGCATCATCATTTATGGGCTTAAGTGGAGCTCGATCTGATAGTGGGGTCGTGGAAGTTGAAAAGATTTTTGACTCGTAGAGTGAAAGAGCCGTTTCGGAAAAATCAGAATAGTCATGGGAACCGAATCGGCTAAATGGAAAATCGAATGATTTGGGACTTGAGTTGACCATGTGGAAATCGAATGGTACTAATCGAATGCGGTTGAGTCGATTTTTCAAGATAAGCATAGGAGTAATCAAAAATTTACAAAGAGAGCAAAATTAATACTGACACTGTCAGTATTGCAGGGGTAAACAAATACAAATTATAGGCCCAGAGCATCACGAATTGTTTTTACAGCATTAAGACAAAGAGAATCGATTTCTGCAAGTACTTGTTCATCTTCTTTAGATGTTCCAGGGATGTTTTCAAGTTCTTTTTGGATGAGTTTGCCTTCCCTGGCTTTGCTAGACATCTCTTGTTTCTTTTGCCTGATGACATCCGGGAGCCTAGCCAGGTTAGACTTGTGACGATCGATGGCTGCGTTCACCTTGAACAGTTCTTGTTCTAGTTCAATGCACTTGGCTTTGAGCCGATCAAGCTCTGGTGTGATTTCTGAAGAAGATTTCTTTAGGTTATCAATCAATTTCATTAATTCTTTAGCCTCTTGTTTGTTGGAGTCCTTGGCCAGCAAGGTTTCATGATCCATCAGATTTCTACGAGCCTTCTTCACTTTGGAAGCATGATCTTCAATGTTAGCAACTAGTGCCAAAGCTTTAAGGAGATTGGGCTGCAATTGATCTTTGATGGCCAAGAAGGTTCTCCTTATAGGATCTGCGTCCTAAACCAAATCGACTATGTTCTTTTCAAGAAGTGGCAGTATTTCTTTCAGTCAATTTTGGGTTAACTCTGACAAAGAGGCTTGAGGCAATTTGGCTTGTGAGCTGATTTCATCTTCCTCTATGTATTCTTCAAGATTGAAAGAATAGCTCAAAGCTGGTGATTTTTGTGCCTGCAAGAGTACAAGACAAGTATTATTAGAAATATTGCTTGGAGGAACTAGTTTGGATGAATTGTGGGAGTGTTTCTCTACCTCTTCAAGTTCAGAAGGATGAATAGCTGATGATGCACCAATATCTAGTTCTAGTTGAATCGGCTCTAGGATTGGAGGGTTGACATCTATAAATGGTGTAATGTTAATAAATAATCAGCATAGATGAGAAGGTGAAGAAGAGGGACTTACCTTGAGGGGATTCTTGAACTGGTGAGTTGACATTCTGAGGGTCAGCATCGGTATAATCAGCTTTTGACAAGGGAGTATTTGGCTGCAAGATGGATGATGGTTAGAGACCAGGATGAAAGGTTGTAAATATTGTGGTTTATACGTGAGTGCGTTCAGCTTCTTCTTCTATATTCTCCTTAGGAATGTCGATGGTGATCAGCTTTTTTGGATTAGCCGATTCAGATGGATTTGCTTTTGGAGCAGCTTGAGCTTCGATGGTGGATGACTAAAACAAGCAAATAGAAGGTTATAAGTTGACCATAGAAGCAAGAATATTGGAAGGTTCAGAAGTTTTAGTAAACTCACTTGGGGGCAAAAGATTGTACTTTTGATCTTTTGCTGGCAAGTTTGCTTCCAGTTGCTTTCCGTTTATATTGGTATGTGATAATTACTGGAGCAGCTAGAGTTTTCATCATTTTCTTCAAGGAAGGTGCCTCTGATCCCATCCTGGCATTTGGACATGGAGGGTAATATTGTATGATGCTTGGTGGTGTCAATTCAGGATCCTGCAGGCATTCTGGCATGAGATTGATTGAAGAAATTAGCAATTATATAGTTGAAAGAAGAATTTACCACACTGTTAGAAGACAAATCTTCATCCAGTGCTGCACATCTGACATGGATTGCACTGCAGAAAAGATGGGAGTGCCATTCTTGCCACCAAGAGTCGTATGAACCTGAAGTAAAAGTTACTCTGGTCCAGTCCTCCAGATGAAGTGAGGGAAGCTCTAATCCCAGTTGAAAAACTCTAGAGGCTTCCATCAATTCACTGATTCCTTCCCTCGGCTTCAGAGTATTGGAGAAGTAAAGCCGAGGGGATAGTTAACCCAAACCGAACTGATGAGCTACAAAGTTGGGGTTGTAGAACTCGTGGGTGGGCAGATTTTCTAGCTGTGAACTATTGCCTGTTTTACCACTACCATGACGAAATTAAGCTGGTAGGGCGCAGGGTTTGATGATGCAATTGAAGATTACAGTGGCTTCAGGGTCAGAATAGCCTGTTTCAAATCTGAAGTTGAATGGCAGAGTTAGTTCATTATCTTCATCATCATAAGGTAGCTAAAGGAGTATGTTTTCCTCGAAACCTCTGTAAAATTTCTTAAAAAGGTGGCCCTTGTCGATGGTGATTGAGATGGCAGATGTAGCCTCACCATAATTTGGACATTCTCTGGCTATCTCATTTCTCCTTTGGTGAAGTTGGTTGAGGGAAAGCCTAAGTTTTTGAGGTCTAGCCTGACAGTTCTATGTAGATATAGATTTAGCCATAGTTGGATCAACCACCAAGGACTACTGCAACAGGGCACTGCTTCACCTTTTAAGAGATGAGAACTAACTTGATTCATTAGATGGTAGGCTGCTCCTAGTAAATATTTGCCCAGGGGGATGGCATCTCCGGCTACCAGGTGTTCTGCTAGGTACTTGTGACTGTAAACTGGACCATAGGATGACCCATAGAAAACAAATCTCTCCAGCCACATGAGCATGAAAGCAACATATTCTTTTTCTTCTATGTTGGGTTCATTTCCTTGGTTTTTCTTGATATAGCTGGCCCATCCTGAGTATTCTGATATCTTGGGGAGTCTTTTAGACCGAGTGCTTAGCAGTTCGGTGGGTTGCAGTGCTCCAATAATTTGAAGGCCGGTCAGCATATGAACATCGGCCAACAAAATGGTCATTGGTCCATGGCCGAAAATGAAAGTATTTATAGAATTGGACCAGAAATAGCAGGCGGATGTCAGTAGTGGCTCATTTCTTTCCATCTGAGATAAAGATAGATTAAGACATTGGCTCTAATTTGATGTTTTCCATGCTGCACCTTTCTTTTTAGATACTCTGCGGTACCAGTTCCTCCATCCTTTAGGCATCTTGGGCCAATTCCTAAAGGGGCTCTTTACAGTCCAGGAGGTTGGATCGATAGTGGAAGCTTTGAAAGGGATCTGGTTGGTTTCCTTGGCTATGAATTCAGATGAATTAGGGTCACCCATGGGGCCAAGATAGTAGGCAGTAGGGACAGGCACATATTGGATCAAGATTTCATTTTTCAATTCCTAGGATGAATAAACAAAAGTAAGAAGATGGCGGAAGGAAAAATGAGGAAGTTCAAGCAATACACCTTCGGAACATGGTCGTAGGTCGCCATTTGATGAAGACCGCAGAAAATCCTTGAGTTTGAGCTGAGCGAGAAAGTTTTTGTTTGAGGAGCTCTGCTAGGGTTATTGGCGGCTGTGTTTCTGGAAAAAATGGGGAAAAGTGAATGCTGGATGAAGGAACACTGTTGGTCTGTTATATAAGCTTGACTGGAAGGGATAGATTTTCTGCGAAGATTTCGGACGGACAGTTGAGCTATGAAAATTAATTTTGGAATAAAATCAATTTTATCCCAAAATTGGGGGGCATGTGTTTGCACCAGAATTTGGAAAGTGAAGACGCGGGAATGTGAAATCTTCTAAAGAGGGATCATTCGTAATCGATTTTTGGAGAAAGATCGGTATCGGCTGATTTTTGGGGAATGTTGGATTGGCTAGATTTTGGATGACGTCGGCGATATGATCAAGACGGCATCAAGGGACACGTCGGAGTCTATAGAAGGATAGATTCGACTCCAAGTTATCTATAAATTAGGAAGTTTTTGTTATTCCATAATTTTGTAATAAGTTCGTATTCGAGTAGGACTCATAATAGGTTCCGGGTATAAATATTGGACCCTGGATATTATAAAAACACACGACATAATCAATATAACCTTTTCGGCTCAAACGCCAAACCCTTAGGAGTAGGAGTAGAGTGATTCGGTGAGTTCTACAACAAACAGGGCTGCATCAGCTGATTGACCTCCTGTTTGCTTGTAAGTACCGTCACCCCTTGTATTATTACTTGTAAGGCTGCATCAACTGATTGACCTCTTGCAAGTTGTAGTATAAGGTTTGATCTATATTATCGTTTGAAAGGCTGCATCAGCTGATTGATCTCTTGCGAGTTATGGTATAGATTAGTTATCGATTCTTATCTAGTTCTCGTACGGCTGCATCGGTTAAGTCTAACCTCCACTGCTCGAATTAGATTAAGGTCAAGTTATCGGCTCTGTCTAAAGGTGGCACTTTCAGATAGATTCATTAAGTTATCGATGTTGCTGGTATTCTTATTAATATTAATTTCCAGCAATATCAACTTGTCCAATTAAGATCGATTTAGATCGGCCTCACATCTTTTAAATCCATTGTTTAACCTCGTTATAACGTGATATTTTTATAGTATAAGACGATGGATTGCATTTTATTGGCTGTTTTATTTCGATGTTAATCATGCATGGGCTGCATTCGAAACATGAGTTGTTTATAGAAAGGTTCAATGGTTATCGAATCTCGATTTATGGTTGCTGTCATAGTTGCATCGATCCGGTCGAACCTCACTAACGTAAGCATGAATCGAATCTCGGCGGTTGGAGAATCGGACTATGAACATGTCATGCGTTTGTTTTGTTTCCCATACAAGAATCGGCTGTTTAGCTGATTTCTACGTGCTTCCACATACATAGTCGCACATCGCGATCTTTAGATATAGATGGGTTTATAAAAGATTCGTATCAAAGATTTATTATGGACATCATAGCTGCATCGATCCGGTCGACTCTCACTGATGAACGTGATAGATTGAGATTTGATTTAATTATGAATTCATGTACGTCCAAATGGTTATGTCGTGCGGTTTTTGAATGTGAACAAACTTATAAACCTTCATCTCAAAGTTCATCATGATTGATATAGCTGCATCGATCTAGTTGACCCTCACTATTAATCATAGTAGATTAGAGTTGATGGTTCATAAGTTTGTTTATATTCAACGATTAATCGATATAAGCTATGATCTTTGTTTTTCTTTAAATCGGATATCTAGCTAAACTAAGAGCTTGCACAATGAAGACGTTGATTCATATATGTATTTGGGTGTGTTGTACTTGTTTTTGTCTTGGTTTATTCTTAATCATAAAACACACCAAAATTTGAAGTTTAACTTGCATTAGATCAACCGATTTATCCCTTATCAAAAAGACTTCATTTATTGATCATCGGATATCGACTGTCTAGTCAATGTCCATTTATTTATTGGCTTGCTAAGCCATACATTATTGGAACTGTCCGAGGCAACACCGACATGTTCCATCTTGTATTACTGATAAGATTTGCTCCCCTTGTCAATTGCAGGTCAAATTGGCTGGCACATCGTTTGAGTTTCTCAGGATCTTTTGGACCCTGGTGTTTGAAGCTAAGCGGATCTGTGAGACTTCCGTTTCTTTCGGATCCTTCCGGCTTGTTGTGTGTTGATCATATTGCTACATTTTTATGTCAACAATTACTACTTGAATAATATTAAGTAGTTATTACTAATACAAGTGACTAGAGAGAGAATATATATAATTATGAATACAAAGTATCCGCAAGCGCACAAATAATTATACCATTGTAGCATTTTACCCAGGAGTATTCCACGGGTCGTATTTATATTTTACCACTGGGAAGGTCTAGCGTGCACATGTATTGTGTAACTTATACTATTGAAGGAGATAATAACCATTGCCATACCTCTACTCATAATAGGAGCAAGTCATATAATAAAGGATATAAATGATAAGTATAAACAGAGATAAATCACCTAGAGCTCTTCTATAACACATAGCATTGTCAGGTAGAATATTAGAGGAATAATTCCTAAGTCATCCCTAATTACAAGTCAAAGCATACCTTGATTAATGCAATTACATCTAGTAATCATGGTTAAGATTATCATCACATATACACACAAGGGATATTACAGAAGATAGATTGAGAACAGAGCTCGCACTAACTTCGTAATCGGACCCTACATGCATCTATATTCAGGGAGTAGACTACAAATGACTCAACGGGAGTGTCACATCCACGATCTATCACATGACCTGAAATATAGGGTGTATTCGCAGGTAAACAACGTATAAGCACCACACTTACACAATGTTGACCATTCACCCATGGTACCTTAGAGTGAGCGCTATATGAACTTATGCATAAACACAATGATAAACTAATTATACTAAATATATAATCAAAGTAGATGATGAACATCATAATGAAGAACATAAACAAGATAAGTACTAATAATGTCATAGCAATTGTATCAAGCATAAGAATAATGGAGATACAATAGAGAGAGGGTACAAGAACTATACCAAACCACGCCCTAGACGATGTCGGGAATCCAAGCGAAGGCCTGCTTGCCTCCCTCTAGATCTAACCTAACTAGCTATGCTATGGAGCTGTAACAGAACCGACCAAATCATAAGAACGTAAGTACAAAAACAATCACCGAAGCGATCAAATTCCTGTACTTAAGCTCCCATAATCCCGGTAGTCCGGAAATCACGAAGGATTTCAACCAACTCTCGACATACAAACCAAGATCGTAATGATTCAACACAACACATCATTCGTTACGACATTTCACAAGTAGCATTCGGATTACATCCATCAGAGTTCAAATAAAATATTACAAACCAAGTTTGAGTGTGCGGAAGCAACATAGTTTAGTACATAACTTCGTAGTTTCAATTACATTGCCAGATCAGAGTCATGTCCCACAAAAGCATTATCAGGTACGAGAACTAGTAGAGACCGCGCCCAACGGTCTAGTCTTCATCCCCAGCAGGGAGAAGGCAGTACTTGCAGCAACCAAAGAAGAACTGGTCATCTGCAACAGGAGGGAAATAAACCCTGAGTACGAGAAGGTACTCAGCTAGACTTACCCGACAAAAATTAGAAATAAAAGACACCAAGGATCATGCAAGGCTTTTCAGGTGGGCTAGATTGACACAGTTGCATAAAAGAGCTTATGATTATAGTAACCAATTTAAACTGATTATCAAGCTTATCATTAATTACCTGTCCACTAGATTAGCACCTGTACTAGAGCACGCACTTATTAGGAGCAAACAATATTAACCATAGCAGGTATAATAAGGCTATCATCATCATATCATCATTTCCGAACCATTAAGATATTAAGTGTATCTACATTGGAGATAAGCCCGTCAAGTTCTCACTAACCGGGAGAGACGGCGATTCGAATCGAATTACAACTCAGTTTGAGGGGTATTCCTAACTCTCACCTCGGCATACTTTGCAAGGGTAGCCGTGGGTCACCTTTGGAACATCTCAGAACCAAATTCATGCGGGTTCGATCGGCGCCAAACACTCTCGGGGATTACCCTTCCGCCAGGACGATCGGGACTTTTAAATCACACCCTTGGACTCACGCCTATGGCTCCTTCCGAGGCGCACTTTATACTTATCGACTCCCGGCCGAGGTGAGCTACTCGGCCATGCGGTCGGTCATCGGACACGACCAACTAAGAGAGAGGCATGCTCAACATGAACAGAAAAAGGCTCCAAGAATCAGGTCCTTAAGCGACCAGACGAGAGTCATCGCAAACCGGCAAGCCTCCGTCCGGTCTTCATTTCAAATTAAGACTGGTTCTTTTCCACGATAGCAAATATAGCCAACCGTGCCACATGTATCTTCCTATATCTCGCAGGTGACAGAAATCACCCGACTTCTACCGCGTTTAAAGGTGGCTAAGCACTACTCGAGCCTGAGCTACCTAGGATTCGTGGTAACAATATCTCGGACAAGGAATGGGTAACCAATGCAGCAAGTGTTTGCATCCAACACCTAAACTTAATGCAACAATATATGTAATAATAATATCAGAATCGCAGTTCGGAAAATAGGAGGCTTAAAATGCTCCGGGCTTGCCTTTCACAAAGTTGCAAGGACGGTGGTCAGGGCACTCAACGGCGACCTCGTCTGGCACTTCTCCGGAAGGCTGCTCCTCCTGAATCTCCGGCGTCGGCTGCTGCTGCTCGCTCGGTTCCTCGAATTCCAACAGGGTTACTCCTTCCGGTACACCTATTGCATGCCGATGCACAAGATAAATATCATGGATGCATAAGGAATGACATGATGCTCATGATGAAGGGATCACAATGGGTGTTTATGAAAACATCACTGGACACTCGTTTACCGAGTGATTAGCTCTATTCAAATCACTTTAAGCATGTATCCAACTTAACTTAAATAACAAGAGCAACTTACCTAACTTGCATAACCTAAGATAAAGATGCTCATCTGCAGTTAAAGGCCTAACACCTAGGAACAGTACCATGAACTTAGAATAGTAAAGACATACTTAAAATAACAGTTAAAGCTTCATATGCAACAATTAGTAACTTAATTCTATCATAACCAGAGTTCTATAACTCCAAATGCCTTGCAAGAGGACATTCTGGAAAGCTTATGAAATTCTCTACAATTCACTTGTAAACATCAAAGCATGATTCTGAAGTTAACCAAATCAATTTCCAGTAGACCTAGAATCTGTCCAGAATGACGGGGTTGCTAACTTAATTATTTAATGATGGTGCAAAAGCCTAATTTGACCAAACCAAGTTTACCAACTTGTTTTTCATATCTTAGAAACATCAGAAAGTATAGTGCTAACTTCTAAATAAATTATTTAATATCCTTTTCCCATTTATTTAGTTAATTAGGTGATTTAAGCAATATATAGTAAAACTATTCATAAAAATCTACAAAAATTACAGTAGCTATCTCATGCTGCACATAGGCTACCATAAAAATTTCAAAGCCATTGGACCAACATAACTTGCTGTATCCAAAATAACAGATGGCATGTCTATTTCTAGCATAATTAGGAAACCTTATTAAAAAGTGTCAAGCAACAGATTTCCTATTTTTCCTAGCATCCTTCTAGCATAAGAATAGCACCCATAAAATTTCACCTTCACTTGATCTATAGAAAAATTATGAAAATTCACACAAGATCCACTTATTAATAAAAGGAAATTCTATAACTTAAAAACTACACATGCACTAGCTCTAAAATTTTTACCAGAGCTTCACATCAGCAATAACAGACTGCCCACAAAATTTCATAATTTTTGGACCACAGAAACTCAAGATAAAATTCAAACAAGTTTGCATGCTTCTAAAAACACATTTCAAACTCCTATTTAATTCATCAAATTTTTCTAAAACATGTGCTCATATAATATTTTTGTTAAATACTAGACATGACCAGGAACCTAACAAAATTAGAACCACATCATTTGGATCTATATACTAGGAGCTACATATTTTTCAAGATGTACATAAATCTGTGAAAATAAAATAAACAAAACAAATCAGGAAACAACTCAGCCACAGTTGGGCCAAATTACATGCTTGCGCGCCATGATGGCATGCAGTCATGGGCCCAAGACGCACGGCGCGGCCCGAGCTGGACTCCCGCCTCCAGCGTTAGAGAGACCGACGAGCGGGCCCGCTCGTCGTGAAGAAGGAAAACGGGGAGGAGCGACGGCCGGTGGCTTAGTTCGCCGCCATGGTGACTTTTCCGGCTCGAACTCGGCCCGCACCGTCGTGTTCCCCACACATGCGCATCTAGAGGACCCATCTATTGCAACGATTGTAGCGGCTAGAGGGGTGGCGACGAAACACGGCGGCGCGGCGCACGCAGACGTCGTCGGCTCCGGCGAGGCTCGGCGCTGCTTTCCCTAACGGTTGACACTACGAGCTTCAGCCGGTGTTCCTAGGACCTAGTGCGAGCGAGAGGAGGGGTGGAAAGGGCGCGAGGACAATCGGCGCGTGGAGCGCCAACTCCGTGAACTTCCGCCATGGCTACGGTGGGGAAGAAGAACGGCGAATCGCCTCTACCGAGGCTCGATTGACCCGGTGAGAGGTGGATGAGGTCACGGAGAGGCTACAGCGCGGACGGGCAACGCGTTTTTGCGGTGGCGTGCGCGCACGGCGGCTGCGATGCTCGGTCGGCAATGGCGGGCGGCTTAGCTCGGCGCCGGCGTCGTCTGTGGAGGGCGAGAAAATGTGAAATGGGACGGTGAGTGCGTCCGGACAAAGCGCCTTGGTGGCTTCAAAGCGCGTCTGTGGCGCCAGAGGCGCGACGCGTGGCGTGGCTGGCGACACAAAAGCCGGGCGACAAGTGTCCCCACGCGTCGGCTGAAATCTGAAATTTGATCATCAGAAGGTCGATTCGGTGTTCCATTCCGAAACTGACAATATGACTTCAACACCTTATTACGGCTAATCCAATGCCCCTTTGCAAAAATGGTGTACATGAAAAATGTAGATGTATGGTAGGACTACATCTTTGATTTAGAAATCAACAACTCATTCGATCTGGATCAGAAGTTATATGAAGCCCAAGTTGGCCTGATCTAACTGAAATGCACCATGACTTAGGATATTTTTCTAAGTGTTGAAAATAGCATGTATTTCTAACTTGTGGGCCATGTTTGACCATGCTCTAGACCTTTTCATGAGTTGACCATAAAACAACTTTTGTTCCTTAATAAATTCACTACAACTTTGCTTTAGGTTGCTCAAGCATGCATAGACTCTAAGTTACACTTTTTAAACAGTCAAACAGTGAGACTCCAAGGGTCAATTCAAGTCAAACTTGCACTTGAGGGCATTTTGGTCATTTTGATCTACATGGACAATGTCCCAACAAGTAAACTAAGTATAGTTAAGGTGTATTAGACCATGATCAACCATTTTACAAAGTTGTTATACCTCTTCTACTGATCACATGTGATAAAGAAAGTAAAACAAGCAATTCATACATATGTTTCAATACAATGTTCCACATGTTGCGTGACCTTGTTGTTATCCTACACTTATCACATTACTACCATGTTGCCATGTTTCATGGTATAAGAATTTCATGTTGCATTCACAAGTTACACCATTACTATTCACAACAATCAAGCATGAAACATACACAGTTGAAATTGTTGCACATGCATGTTTCAGTAACAATGGCGATGATGACATAGATGATGCATATGTTTATGAAATGAAATGCACTTAGTGGAAGCCAAACACCTAGGGTGTTACAGGAGCTATGAGGAAATTAAGGTTTCTGTCTACAGATGACCTGATGACTTCTGATCTCAACTGATCTATGCCCTAGGGGGGGCTAGGGTCTGGTTATATAGCCTTGGGGGAGCAACGTGAGCCCTTGGATCAAACCAACTTAAAGAACAACGAAGATGCACCCTAAACGTTGGTGGGAGGAATCTTTTAGAAGTTGATAGGCGGGGCCCACCGTCAGGGACCGGCCGGCACTAGGGTGGGACCGACCGGTCCCACCTGGCTTCCTCTCGGGGTCCACCTCGGGGGGTTACCTCCTAGAGTCTTCTAGAGTCTTCTAGAGTTATAGTCGCTTCAGAATTCCTTTATTTCCTTTGACGATTAAGTCCTCCTCAGTAGTTTTCTTGATATACCCTGCTGAAAACACAGATTCACAAAAACTCATGGAATTTATTAGTTTAGACCCTAGACTCTCGTTAGTAATTGTATTTATGCCCTTTTTCATGTTTAATTGACCATATAAATTGGTTGTTAACTACCGTCTACACCCACACGGGCCAAAAGTTTTGTTTTTTAATTTTTTTAACTAAAACAACGTGAGAGACTATCCGACAATACAAAAACTCATAGGCCGGACAAACACAAACATTATCAGGGAGAAGGACTAGGATAATACATGGTGAGGGACTGTCCGGCTATACAGAAAAGTCACAGGCCGGACAAAAATTATTAGGGTGAAGGAAATATTACTGTAGTAGTGAACCCTAATCTTATATTGGATCTTATCTCCTTTACTTTTTGCACCTATACATTTCTATTCTCTTATTAACAAAGAGCCATCTCGATGGATGGCCCACAGTGCAACAACACAAAAGAATAAAACCGAACTAACAAAGAGCCATCTCGATGGATGGCCTATAGTGCAAAAACACAGAAGAATAAACCGAATTAACAAAGAGCCATCTCGATGGATGGCCCACAGTACAACTACTCAGAAGTATCTTAAAACAAACCAAAGTATTCGACCCACTCTCAACCAAATTAACAAAGAGCCATCTCGATGGATGGCTCACAGTGCAACAACACAATGTATCTTAAAGCAAACAAAAGTATCATACCCACTTGCTCTCTCTCACACAACTATATAGCACAAGATAACTTTCTTCATCATGGTGACCACTAAGACCGAGGCCCTGCAATATGAGAACTTTCAGATTGCCCTGAAAAGGAAGTACACATGAGTTGAGCAATTTTCTAATACCACGTTATGGTAAGAGTTAGTCCACCTAAGTGGGAAAGGAAATTAAGAATGTAAAACTCTAACTTGGAGACCAAGAGCCCGCCCCTGAGGCAATACTTCGTGCCATGTCAGAAGAGATCTCAATCACTTCCATTGGTTGAGGACCTGTGAAGACAAGTAAGTATACAATTAACTCCAAAAAATGCACCATGTGCCATAAAGTAAAGGACACTACAATAAGCTCTGACCAGCAGAAGAGGATGACGACAAGCTTTCATGGCATAAAAGGTTTCCCCCAAAGGACAAAGGTGATGGATCCCTCTCCAAGACCTCCCTCTGACGGTTGTAGGGTCAGTAGCTCTGGTGCTCTATTTCCAGGAAACCTCTGAAATCAGTCACCTTTTGCAACACCAAAGCCATTATGTAAGGCTAGAAGATCAGAGGGGAGTCCACGTCCCGCCTGTTGGTCATCATCTCACTGACCATCCACTCAACAATGTCAAGTCTCTCCCCTAACATCATGTCCATTATAATCTCATAGAGCGGGGACGCAAGCTCTGTTTCATCATCGTCGTCGTCAGACACGATTGTCCGCTTTAGAAGCTTGAGCATGACCTTGGGGATCCTCCTCAAGCCTCCACTAGGCCCATACTCAGAAGCTGCCTGATAGTGAAGGCCCTGTACCGCCTCATTCGTTCTGTGGCTCCTCAAGGTCATATACTATTTTCCCTTGCTTCATTTCATAGTAGTCCAATCTGCAAGCTGCTGCAAGATCCGAGAAAGATGCCTCCAATTTCCTAGTGCCGGTCATCCAGATGATCTTCTCCTTCTTTTTGATCACTTCTAGTGTGGCATAAAACTGTCAGATTACCAACTCATTCCAGTCTTGGTGGAGCTCCATCATACCCCTCAGACCCATGGCCTAAAAATAGTTCACGACAATTGCCATATGTGGAAAGTTCTGCAAGTGAGTCCAACTCACCCACCTATGATTTTGATACATAGGTCTTGTGTCCAAGCCTCCTCGAAACAGCCTAAATTGCTCAACAGAGTGAAAGTATGGTGATGAAGAATCACTTGGCTTGTCAAAGTGCTTTAGATCGCAAGCCCATTCATCCCACTCATATCTTTCAGTAGGGACCCTTGACAAGTTCAGGGGATAGGTCCCCTCGTCAGCACTATCATCACGAAAAAAGAAATATGAAGTTAGAAAACCTGACAGTGAACTTCTAAAATCTATATCTACTAAATCATCATGCCTAAAATCATGAAACTTTAGGACAAGCAAGATAATGAAATTATCTACAACTTTGATATTCAACACATTCACAGCAAACATCAATTTCATTATGGAAACATCATGACAAGTTCAGGGGATAGGTCCCCTCATCAACAGTATCATCAGGAAAAAAACAAATATGAAGTTAGAAAAGAGGTTGTACACTTGAAGAATTAAGTATAATCTGATCACATCATATATTTGATATATACAATACTAAGTAGGCCTACAACACTTAGAAAAGCACTTCAACTCGTCTATTATCACCAACACATGATTCCATGATTTAATAAGCAAAACAATACAATCATTCAGATCTAGTTTCCCTATTCATGCTACTCGTTTCTCAAATCCAAATCTGAAACCCTAGTGGCAACTCCAAAGGGACAAAGCAAATCAAGGCAAGGAAGAACTGCTTACCTTCCAGCCATGGCAGCACGTGAACGCAAGGACGGCGGCAAGTACAAGGATGACGACGAGTATAATGACGGCGGCGGCGGTCGGGGGTGGTCGCTCCGAGCGGAACCGCCAATGTGGAGTGGTGTGTGCGGGAGTTTGGATGTGAGCGAGTTGTGTGCCGGTTAATGACTGTGAGCAGTTTCGCGCCTAGTTGTAAAGAGAGAAGGTCGAACCGTCAATTGGCCCATAGCGAAGGACCGTCCGGCAGTACACAAAACCGAATCGCCGGACTGTCCGTTTCTCTTGATTTTGCATGTTTGGGCGAAGGCGGCCCAACTTTGGCCCATAGCGAAGGACCGTCCGGCCCTATAAATTGTTTACCTGCCGGACTGTCCTGCAGTTGCAAAATTAGTTGGTATTTGGCATGTTTAAATTAGACTTTATACATTTGTACTACTATCAACATAATACATACCTCACTTTATAGTTGGCATTTGGCATGTTTAGATTTCCATCTCCTTAACCCTATTTGTCCACCTAAACCAATACTAGCCGTCAAAATATTATTTCTTCAAAATCACTCCTAGTATACGGTCCCACCTAATCCATGGCTATTATTCATGCTAGTCAAAAATTATCAACCCTTTATGTTTCCAAATGAATTTATTATCGACATATATTGTATGATCAATATAATGGTTACTACCTTTGTACATGTATGTTTCCGAATAAATATATTCTGAACATATATTATATGATTAATTTCATGGTAACAACCTTGTATCATAAATGGTAGTAACCTTTCATGTGTAACTACCTCAAAGTTGAGAGCATTTGGCATTTTAATAAACCGAGAGCTGCTTTGATTTTGGAGCTGCGTTTAACCTTGTATTTCACGGGTTTGGTGACTAGACATTCATGGAAAAAGATGTCTAGGTACTGATTTTGGTCCAAATAGTACATAGTAACAAGTTTGACCATACACCAACCAATGATGATCGATGAATAGTAGCCTAAACAATTATGACAATGGGACGGTCTGGCCATGCAACAGATCAACTTGTCGGACTTTAGCTTATTTGTCTGACCTTGCCTATTTCTCGCACATGAAGTATCTAGAGATGGGGACAGTCCGGCCTCCTTGTAATTGACAGGGCCGGACTATTCTGGTTTGTCCGGCCAAACAAATGTACTGTGACTAAACATTCGTGGCCAAATTTTATAATTTAATTAATACTGCAGTAGTATAGATTAAGGAGGTATTTGATCCGATGACTAAAGTTTAGTAGGTGTTATATGGGGTTGTTGCATGGGGTGTTCGGATAGTATTTTATTATTAGCACAAGTTTACTATAACACCATGTTGTCAAATCATGGACTAATTAGGCTTAAAAATTTCCTCTCGCAAAATAGTTTGAATCTGTGAATTTAGTTTCATAATTAGTCTATATTTAATATTACACGCATGTGTCCAAATATCGGATGGAATAGCGGCTAAATTTTAGGAGGTGGAACTAGACACCCCCTAAGAAAATGTTAAAAATAAGCAATTCTACTAAACTTTCTATCTTAACGCATTGGTTAAGCATCTACTTTGTTTAGGCGCAGCCCCGTGTTCGAACTCAGGCGGGGCAAACTTTTTGTTTTTCAGTTTATTGTTATTATTACTGCTTTAACCATAGACTAAAAGAAATAAAGAAAGCAATGCTTACATACAAACTATCCTAGCATAGCGGTTAAGCCTCTACTCTGTCAACTCAAAGACCTAGTTTGAACCCCACGGGGGCCAAACTTTTTAATTTTTTTATTACTACGGCAGTTTGCTCCTGAAGATGCTTGCCCTATATAAACCGCGCTCGGGCGAAAAATTTTTAAGTCCTGGTGCACTTGTCTGAAATTGTAGTGAAGCGCTGCCAAATTTTTCCTTGGCGCCTCTTGTAGCACCTCGCTGGCCTACGCGTCCCGAACCATGTCGCCGCCGACCTCTGCCGGCGCTCCCCTGTCTTCGTCCATCTTGTCGGCCGCGGCCACAACATGCTCGCGGTGGTTGCCTCCACCACAGCCGGCGGAGGAGTCAACCATCGCCGGCACCACCAGTGTGGAGACAGCCGCGACCACGAAGGGAGGCGTCAGCATGGGAGCGGTGCTCACCAGCTCCTCCAACGCGGTGGTGCGGGGGGCCGCGGAGCCCAAGCGGAGCCAGGAGACGAGCGCGTCTTCCGCGGCGGAGGTCGGGAGTGCTTCTTCCGTCGCAGTCATCCGCCATGTCTTTTTCTCCATATTAATGTGATTATTCTTCTAGTCTAAGAATTAGGTATCTACTAATTACTTTTGTTCCCTTTCTGTCTATAATATTCTATGTTATTTAAAAAAATAGTTCTTTTTATTATAACACAAATATTTATTTGGTTACTATATATACTCTTATCGTGTATGCATTTCATCTTGCACGGTTGTTGCCGCTGTCTATTTGAACGCCCCCCTATATCCAAATCTTGGCTCTGCCCCTGACTTTGATGGACCCAACATGGTTTGGGTACCAAGTTTTGCTTCATGAGTGTTGTAGATACGTAAAGATGATATGAAGCCTCGGGGTGCTTGAGCAAGTTTATTGAAAATATTCACCCAAGCTATCAATTAATCTATATTGTATTTTCTTATATGGTTGACCCAAAGATGACTCATTGCAGCTATTTCAAACTTCATACTCACCTCGGTAACTAGTACCTAACCTTTGGTAGCTAGCCACTTAACTTGTGTAGTCTCTAGTAGTTCACAAATATATGTGTGTTTGTGAATTGCTAAGAGTGGCTAGAGTACTTAAAGTTTAAAAGAATCATTTTCCATATGATGCTTTTAATGGCTCTCTAGTAGCAAGATCTTATTCATGTTGTAGGTAATGAGGAACCACCTTATGAGGCAATCAAGCAAATAGCCATTGGTGATATAAGACCACAAAAAGTACAAGCTACAGAATTGGAGGCTCCTCATATCGATCTACAACCTGCTGCTGAAGTATGAGAAGTAGTGCCGCTCTAACTCGCTGCAGTACCGGACAGCAGTAGTGTCGCGCATAGGCGCAGCACAAAAACTACGTTATATGATCGAAACTGATTCAAAGTGCTGATTTTTGCTTCCTATTTTTGTTATATGATCGAAACTGATTATTTTTTTCCTTTGAACAGTGCCTATAGATACTACGTTAGAGAAGGTGGAGTGCATGACCCAGAGAAGAAGGATAGGTTCACTATTTGTATGAGTCCATGGGAATGATCATTTTCTAACCCAACCAAGGAGAATATTGATTATATGAAACAATGCGTTAGAGTATGCCACACATCCCAAGTTCGAGTCTCTTCGCATTGTAAGCGTGGATCCCTTCCTTTCATTTTTCGGGCAGAAGCACATATAATTAGTATTTTGTAATGTGTATATGTAATTGTAGTATAAATACTTTGTTGATCATGTGTGTGTTAATATAGTTAACAAGGCCACTAGTGTGTATTTATGAAATTAATTTTAATCAGTTGCAATCGGGTCTGAAATTTGGTGGGAAAAAGCAATTTTAAACATGGGAATTTTCAAATTCAAAAATTCAAAACGGATTTCCAGAGGTGGTTGCCGCCCCTGATAATGCCTTTTCGAGAGGGTTTCATGTATTTGGACCGCCCCTAAAAAACATTTTTAGAGGCAGTTTGCATACTGCAACCGCCCCTGAAAATCCATTATTAGCGACGGTTTTCCTAACGGAACAGCCTCTGAAAATACCATTATCGAGAGATGGATTTCCTAATGTAACCATCCCTAGAAATGTATTTTCAGGGGCGGTTAAAAGCCCGTCGTTGGAAACACCACATCTTTACAATCGGTGGTATTGCAGCGGTTTGGGCGACTGCCCTTGAAAATTGATTTTACCCGCCTCTAAAATTGATTATTCTAGTAGTGCCACTAACCTTCTCACCGCCTCAAATCCCGGCGCTCCCACTCCCCTCCTCGTCGCCCCCTCCCATCCTCGGCCCGTCTGGCCGCGGCACATCACAGCGTGAACCGCGAAGGCTGGCCGCAGCGACGGCGCTTCACGCGGCGGCGGTGCTTGTCGGTTGCGCATCACGCGGTCGCGGAGGCGAAGCGCTCGGGTGGCTCGGCCATGGTGTACCACGAGGAAGTGAGGGGCTCGATGGCAGTGCATCACACGAAGGGAAGGGGCTCGGTGGCAAGCGCTAGAAGACCAGAACTATTTTTCCCTTTTTCTCTAGATTCATAAATCTGTGTCTGTGCTGAGAGGATTCTGTCTCTATGCTGAGAGGGCTCGGTTAGTTCGGTTATAACCAAACCGAACCGAAATAACCAAAACTGAATTTCGTCGGTTCCTCTTTTTATAAAGAACCGATCGGTCCCTGATTGTGTAGTAATCGAATTTGCTAAAAAACCGAGGAACCGAACCAATCGGTTTCGGTTAACCGAATGCCCAGGTGAGCCGCAGCTGCAGCGGCAGCAGCTGAACACCGGCACCTCCGGGGGGCGGTGCGCAGCGACGGACATGGTCACCCCGCTTGTGCAGCCCTCGGCGGCGAGGCGGCCCCAGTTTGGCCGGGAGGCGCCACCGTCCCCTGCTCCAACGTTCATCCTGAACCTGCAGAAGGAATGAAACAACCAACGGAAATAACAACACTGCACCTTGCTTAGTTGCTTCACTGGCCGACCGGCTGGCCGGAGAGCGTTGCATTGTATTGTACTCCCTCCGTCGCAAAAAGAAAGACGCTATCATACGTGCAAGTCAAACTTTCTCAACTTTAACTATGTTTATAGAAAATACGTGCAATATTTGTATCTCCAAGTAAATTTATTATGAAAGTATATTCAACGATCTATCTAATAATATTAATTATGTATTGTAAATATTAATATTCTTTTATATATCTATGCCTGATAATAAAAAGACAAAATTTCCGTCATGATTTTTTTTTCCACCAATGATCTTACGTGATGTAACTCATTTGGCGGGGCTTCACTTCACCAAAAGCCAATTTTTTTTGCATCATCTAGCTCACGGTGCCTGATAATAAATAAACCGTTTGGCAAAATGGCTTCATGTGAGAGCATGTTTTTAGGGGTCTCAGGGAGAGAGCCAAGCCATTATTTTTGGCTCCTTCCCACCCCAAAGCTCTGTGAGAGCATGTTTTTAGGGGCTTCATCGGTGGAGCCGTTTCATTTTACACCGTTTGGCAGAAAACGGCTCCAAACGGCTCCTGAAGCCGCTGGAGAAGCCCTGCCAAACGGGGCCTCAATCTCGCGTCAACACGACAGAAAAATGGATATGCACACATACAATCCTAAACGGACTCCACGACCCCCTACGCGTCAACATGCCAGAAAAACTAATCCCAATGGATGTGTTGTTTTGATCTTATTAATAATCCCCCCACAATTGACGTTACCTTAGATGTCTCACCGGTCGGCTACAATGGCTTCTAGTGCCGGCGAGCCGCCGTGGCGGCCGAGGCTACCTTCAGCTTGCTCGACCAGGACCATAAGCCGGTCGGCAGCGGCACCACCCGCACGGTCGACTTCTCTAAGTCTGGGTTGCTCGGCTACGGATTCAAATACTTCATCAGGAGCCAAGAGCTGGAGCGATCGGAGTTTCTAAACGACGACTACTTCGCAGTCAGGGTGGACGTGCACATCTTCAAGTAGGCGCCGGTGCCGCCCATGGCGCTCGTCCCACTGTCTGACATGCACCGCCATCTCGGCGGCCTCCTGTCTAGCAAGCTAGGCGCCGAAGTCGAGTTCCTGGTCGACAGGGAGATGTTCGCCGCGCATCGGCTGGTGTTCCGGGCACGGTTGCCAGTTTTCAAGGCAGAGAGCTCTCCGTCCCAACGATGACGAAGGAGGACGTCGCCACCAATGCGTCCGTCATAGAGATAGAAGACATGGATCGAGGCACCTGTGTTTAGGGCTATGCTTGCCTTCATATACACGGACACGTGGCCCGATATGGATGGCCAGGACGAGGCTGCCATGGCTCAGCGTCTTCTTGCCGCGGCAGACAGATAACGACATTCGGAGGCTAAAGCTGATGTCTGAAGATAGGCCATGCAACCACATCGATACGGGCTCCGTGGCGACTATCTTGGCGCTAGCTGAGAAGCACCGCTGCGCTGTTCTTAAGAAGGCGTGCTTGGAGTTCCTAGGCTCCGTGGCTCTGTTTGTAGCCATGAGAACTAAAGAGTTTGAGAGTTTAGCGTTGAGCTGCCCCACCATCACCAAGGAGCTGATATGCAATGTCATTGTTCGCAACAAAGAGAAGAGAAAGACAGTTGGGTGGAATAATCAGGAGAGCAACCAGGATACTGTTTCAGATGATTGAAGAGGAATGCATTTATTTGTAGTGCAGTAGTACAATATGGATATGGGAGAGACTTTTGATCGTTGCACAACCAGTCTTATGCAAATTATAGAGGGTGCCACGTTATATTGTAATAATACATAACAATGTTTATGGGTTTAAAAAATATTGTAATAATAATGTATAACAATGTTTGTACGAGTTAGATCAAAACACAATCGATTTAAAGACGATCAAAACACATCGATTTAGAAGAAAGTCGATAATTGAAAATTTATAAATTGTTTAGTCAAAAGTCGATTGATTATTTAACAATTTAATAAATTGTGTAAACGTAAAAGACGGATTGTTGTGAGGCAAAGCAAATCATACAACTCGACGCCCGTGCCTGGGAATTCCGCACATGTAAGGCATAGCGTTTAGGCACATGGTGCACGCCAAACATTTTCCAGCTACTGCATCGATCCGCTCATCGTCTGAGCAGAGTGTTGTTCTTGGGCGGTCAAGACGACCGACCTGGCCTGTGTCCGTCTTGTCCTCAGTATAGGGTGTGGACACAAACTCTGTCTGTACACGTCCTTCTTCTACTATAATGAAATTGTAGCTGGATTTTGTCCGAGCTTCATGCTTCTCTTTAGTTTCTTTATAAAACAGTAATTAGTAGTAATTATTGCAAATAATTATATATACTTTTCATGGCTTTTCTAGTTCACTCGAGGCTCAATCTGGTCCACGCACTTTTAAAGTTGGAGGATTGGACATTTTATTTTTGCAAATAAGGACATACTCCTTCCATCTATTTCAAATTATAAGACATCTTACAATTTCTAGATGCATACCTTTTGTTATGCACTCAGATAATATACACTATGTCAATATATATCATAAACTTAGTATTTATTAAATTAAAAACGTCTTATAATTTGGAACTCAGAGACTAATAAACACCAAAACAGTCTCTAAATAGTATAATTATAATTGCTTTGGCATGCAAACTGACACCAACTATGTGAGGCCTCAATGCTGCCCAGAAATGTTTTGCCACTGTTGTTGAAGAAAAATGAGAAGCTATCTTAAAACGGCAACACATAACTATTTTTTTATAACATTTTCGCAACATTTAAGCAGCTAACTACCTAGAAGGAGTATGAGCAAATTGGCAGGATTCCTCTTATTTTATTGCCCGAGTGGAGATCCGATGTTTATAAGCAATTTTTGGCAAGAATTGTTCACTGGTATAGAAACGTTTTTTGTTGACACTTGTTGTTCTTTCACTGGCGATTTAATAAAATATATATGCACCAATAGAAATCATAACGTGGGTCCACGACTATGAACAACTGTTCTAAATACATATTTATTAGCAGTTTCCTTAAGCCTATAAATCATGTCTTTAATTTACACTTGCAGTTCTCTTAAGGATGCGCTCGTAAAAGTGGGTACTGTTTATTTTCGATCCTATACATAAAGAATTTGAAAATGTTTTAGAGATACATAAATTCGATGAGCAACCAAAACACCCATAGCATTAGAATTAAAGGAGAGACATCGCCACATCGGAATTCAGGAGGCTTTGATCTTAGATAGAAAGTTCCTGTGGCAACGTCGACCGATCAGGCTGACATCGAATTTACGTTCATCGTAACGCACCGGTCTCAAAAAGGTTTAATTTTCTAACCATTATATTTAATACTACCTTTTGTTCTGTGTGTGCTAATTTACGAGAAAAAACATACTTTATTTAATAGTACTAGAATAGTAGATATCACAATTAGAATCTACAGCTTCTCATAGTGATGTTGAGTTCTCCTAGTATTTAGCATTTAACATTTAGTATGAGCTTCCTGATCAAATACCTCCTAGAGGTGATTCTGATTCGCATGTGCTAGACTGATGTTAGTGTTCTTATTACTACTTAGTTACATCTATCATGATTTATAAATATAATTTTGCAAAGGCCAAATTTTCCAACAGTACTTCATTTCACATGTGAGACTAGATTTGCAAAGGCCAAATTTTCCAACAGTACTTCATTTCACATGTGAGACTAGATTCTATTTTCCATTGTCAAATTGAGTAGTGGTTGCCGGCCTTCCCGACGCGCACCGTCTGCCAAGATTAATTATTGACGGCATCGAAACAAACACCCGGTTTTTGCCGGAGGCCACCAAGCATAACAACCCCTTCTTGCTTGGACATCACCACCGATGATCCCACATTTAACCAGGCACACAGCAGACTCTTTGCATTGCATCAAGACGAGGTCCCCTCATCGATCCTGGCGGCCTCCTCCTTCCACCGCGCTCTCGGCGGTGGCGAAGCCGCGCGTACGGAGCTAGTACTGCTAGTCCTGTCTTCCGTGGTCGTCGCCTTGGCGTCCTCCGCCTCTGCCATCGATGAACGCAACCTCACCTCCGGGTTCGTCCAGGTGGAGCTCACGGAGAGCAACTTCAAGGTGCAGAGGCCCTACGACGTGCCGGAGAACCAGCGCTACAGCTACGACAACGTCACCGGCGTGCGCACCTTCTTGGTCTACGCCGGCGACAAGCCCTTCAACACCGTCACCGGCACCAATCCCCGCACCGAAGTCCGCCTCGCCGTAGGCACCCACCCATGCAACCATGAGTTCACTATTCCTTCTCCAATCTCCATGACGCATATATAGATATATAAGTGTGTTTTTGCTCGCAGGGCCACGACTACTCATCGGGGGTGTGCCAGTTCGAGGGCTACGGGTACGTGCCGACGGGGACCTCTGGCGCGTCGGTGATGCAGATCCACAACGAGCAGGGCGCCGCGCACGCCACGGTGCTGATGCTGCATGTCTACAACAGCACGCTGCGGTACTACAGCGGAGAGGCCATGGAGGACAGCATCTACGGCCGCTGGTTCCGCCTCAACGTGGTGCACGACGTCGCCGCGTCCACGGTCGCCGTCTACGTCGACGGCCGCCGCAAGTTAGGCGCCAGCGTCATCCCCAGTAAATCTTACTACTTCAAGTTCGGGGTGTACATGCAGCACCACGACGTGTCGCCGCTCATGGAGTCGCGCTGGAAGAACATCACCGTATACACGAAGAGCACGACGAGCAGCGCCATGACGTGTCGCCGCTCATGGAGTTCGCGCTAGCTAGCCTTCTACTAGTTAGTCATTACTCTAGCTATATCCATTTGAGATTTCGAGTTGAAATTTAAAACGGTTTCAAACAATACATTGCCGATCGAGCTATAGACAGCTAGTGTAGGAGCACTCGCTAGCTCTTTGATCCCTCAAAAAACTCAAAATAAAAAATAAAATGTTTTTTGTTGTTGTTGAGGAGATGGAGATTATATTTTTGTGTCACGAGTGTCACTATTCTACGGCTGTAGCTACCAGAGCAGCATGGCAGCCTTATATTAGCTTGCTGCTGGAACTGAAATCAGGAACCCAGGCCGGCAGTTGACCGGACCATGTTAAGTTTCCGGCGATTGGCAAAGGGCAAGCGTAAGTTAGTGGAGTCATTCGCGTACGCGTACAAAAAGATGGAGGCAAAGGATGGTCGCCGCCGCAGCTGCTACGAACAGCAACGACGACACGACGACGGCGACGATGCCAATCTTGATCGTCTTCGCCATATGCTGCAGCTGCTGGTGCCGATTTCGGTTTCCCTCACGGCGGCGGCGGCGGCCGTCTCGCCGCGGCTGGTGGTGGCGGCTGGAGACGCGCGGCCCGGGGTCTCGCATGACGACCTTGCTGCCGACCAGCACGGAGTTGGTGACCCCTTGCACGTTGTTGTTCACGTAGATGTTGACGCAGTTGCCGTGCCCGCCGCCGCAGCTGCAGCAGCCCGACACTGACGCCACCGGCGCGCTGTGCGCAGCGACGGACATGGTCGCCCCGGTGCTCGTGCAGCCCTCGGCGGCGAGGCGGCGGCCCCAGCTTGGCGGAGAGCCAGCGCCGCTGCCGGCAGCCCCAACACCCATCCTGGGCGAATGAAACAGCCAACGGAAATGGCGAGCCCGACGCAGCGTGTGACACCAACACCATATCGTGTCGACGTTACAGCTCGCTCCGTGCTCTCCACTTATAGGGGCCGGCCGGCGGCCCGCCGGAAACTAAAGCACTGCGTTGTCCGCTGCTGGATGCGAGGCCAAGCAAAGCACTGGATTTAGAATCACCGTGCCTTGTAGTTGGAGTGCACGCAAGGTATGATGCCTTATGTTAAGCGCGTTGGTTTCTATTAGACCTGTTATATCTCCGCCGACAAATACAACGCTGTAAGCTAGCCCTCACCTGTCCGTACAGTCGTCTGGGCTAGAAATTTCACACACTTGGTCTCGTTTCGTTTCTCACACGCTCGTTCCATCCATCTTTACAAAAAAACACGCATTTGACCTCCTCAACTTTTTTTTGATAAAGGAAATATTCCTCAAATTGCCTAAGCCTAATTTTTACTCTCACTCAAATCATAGAACCAAATATCCTTTGCACTCAACAATTATTACTGAGCAAATCATATCATTGAGGCCTTGTTAGGTTAGGCCCTCCTCGGCCGGGGTCAAGGGCCAACCTCGTGGGTCAGCCCGGCGTGGGAACACCTTGCCTATGAAAAAATGCGTGTTCGTTTAAGTCCAGTCAAGGACTCTGCCTCGGCCTACCCCAGCCTTTTTCCCTCACCCCGGTCCAGGAACGAAGCCCGACCTATATAGACGTGGGAGAATTTCCCTTCGACGACGGGGATAGCGGACATGACATGCTGGCGGTCACGATACCTGGTCTAACCAAACATAAAAACAGCGAGTAGGGATTAAAGCTAAAGGGTAATTATCCCCAACAGAGATGCAGTGATAGCCAGAGAACCACTCGTTCCTAGGGTGGAAAAGATCCACTTGGGGATTGGATCCCCATGAACCTAACATAGCCTCGATGGTTTTGCTGGTGATTTCGGGTGGAAAAGTCCAACCAGCCCTTGCTCTCTAAATTATTAATACCAGTCAAATTACACCATTCATTGAATTTAGAGATAATTTCAGATGGGAGTGTCCTTGATATGTTAACGCTCTTGTGCTGATAGTAGGTCCAAGTCAAAGGCTATTTGGATCATTTAGGCAAATTGGACATCTCGCCGACCTTTCAACCATACGACATCCATCAACTATTTGATAAGTCTAAATTTATTTCTCCCGCAACTACAAAAGAATATCAACTAAGCATAGCCTGTTGGTTACGTTCCTTATAGTGGAACTTGCCTACTTGGGTTAAAGTTCTTGATTCAGCACGGATGCTCTCATTTTTAAAATTATTCTAGAATATAACGATATTATTGTCTGGATGTTAGTCAACGAGCCCATCAACATTGAGGCGCTTGTGATAGACTTCAGTCTTTCTAAGTTAGTTATAGTTGTAGGGTGTGCATGTGCATTTTCATAGGTGCCCAAGATATATGCCAAGGAAACTACCATGTGAGGCATAACCCCATATAAAATGTATTGCAGGTGATAAAACATTGGCAGTTAAAGCAATAGGTAGGGAGATGTGAGATCACCTGAACAAGCTTGGTGGCTTTGATCCGCATCGATGGCACCACCTCCGACCCAAGCCAAATTCTTTGTTGAGACACGTAACTTGTATAGGCATAGGAGACTCATAGATTTTATTAATCGTGTCATTCGTTCTAAATCATCCTAGATCAGACCCTCTATCGTGTTTGGACACTAACTTATATAACCGAAGAGAGAATAGCCACTTTAATATTAGTATATAGTATTTTTTTCAAAAAAAAATATAGTCCCTTGAAACATATCCAAAATACTTTCTAGAGACCAGACAAACAAAACTCAAACACACTCCTATAATTCGCTTGTGTCTCTTCCACTCAATTTGTATACGACGATTAACTCTACCTATTCTCTATGCTACAACCCTTGATGAACATGTCATGACACATGTATAGGCAAAAAAAAACGCTTGATTTATTGCCTAGTGGTTTAATTTGATTGGTTTTTTTAGTCAGGCTAGTTGAACCACCAGCTAATGCTCAAATAGGATGACTTTTGTCATAAATAAAAATAAAAAGACATAACAACAGTTTAGTGTTGGGGAACTTTATCCAAAAATAAAGTTATGAGTTCACTTTTCTGTTTTACACCAGAATTTTCTTATCCTTATTATTTTGCCTTCGCTACCGTGCAAAAATGGAAAAAAGAAAACACGGAAAAAACATAAATGAAAAAAAAGAAAGATAGCCCAACATGAAACAATTAATCGAAAAATGGCCTTTGGAGATACGCAGAGAGCCACCGCCCACGAGACGTCGCCCGCCGTTGCCGTCATCTATGGCCTCTAGTCTCTACTGCTTCCTCTCCGAGGAATCTATCGGTGTCATCAAAAAAAGAGAAGGGACCATCTCTCTTTTACAACTATTTTTTTAAATCTAGTTTACCAAGGGTTTAGCCAAATAAAGCCACTAACAAAATCAGATTCGATCAGGATCTTGTTACTTGTGATGACTTTGGTGATTGTCACAAGAAGACCTCGTTGTAGGCATTGATTTTATTAGCAATAGACCAATTTGTGGCCATTATCTACAAGGGGAGGAGTGCATGAACAGTACTCTGAGTCATAGATCTCATTATGATGGCCACGGGAGGAAATCAAGTATACATGAGAATTTTTTTTGAAAATAGGTATACATGAGAATCAAGGGGTGGGATATGACTTCCTCGCGTCATAATCTGCAACTAGAGTCCGTTGTGTCGTTACCTGGCCGTCGACCACCACCGTTAGCCACCCGCTCGCTAGTGCCCTGGTGCTTGATGCTAGGGTTTGAGGAATTGGGGTTGGGGAGAAGTATACAAATTATTATAATCAGCCAGTGTTAAGGATAAGTTAAACAATATACCACCGAAATGCATTCCACTATTCTTAATTATAAGACGTTTTGATTTTTCTAGATAGGTAGGATTTGCTATGCACTCAAATATACACTATGTTAGTAAAAATAATGGCCCCGTTCGGCTTACTGAATCTTGGCTGAAACTGACTGAAAAACACTATTCTGGCTGAATTTATGTGAGAGAAAAATACTGTTTCGACTAAAAAAACAAGTCGAACAAGTCGAATATGGGGTAAGCCGAACGGGGCCAATATACGTAGAAAAACCATAGTACATCTTATAATTTAGAATAGATAGAGGAATTATAAATTACTAAAACCAGCCTCTGCTTTACTGCAGCAAACTGCAAACAGCCAGATCCACACAACTGTCAACAGCATACGCCAGCTAACGTGAGCGAGAATCAGAGAAGGCGTGCCACTGCCAAGTGCCAGCCCAGCACTGCACGGCCCAAAAGGCTGGCTGCTCCGCCTCAGCGCCACCAAGGCGGCGCACCGCGTCTGTTTAATCCCGTGCTCTCCTCTCCGTTCCGTAAAACTGGCTCCAAATTCAAATTTCGAACCAAAATGGAACGGATGAATTCCATCCAGACTGCAAACGGAACCAAGGCGGCGCACCGCGTCCATTAATCCCGTCCTCTCCCCTCCGTTCCGTTCCGTGAAATTCAAATTTCGAACAAAACGGAATGGATGAATTCCGCCCAAACTGCAAACGGAACCGTAGCTGCGTTTGCTCGGTTTCCGTCCGCGTCCACTTCTGCCGCCGCCTTCCTGTTCCCGTCCACCCGTTTCCTGTTCCAAATTCCATTCCGTTCAGACGGCAAACGGGACGTACGGAGTAGCTGCGTTTGACCGGTCTCCTCTGTCCGTTCATTTCCTCCCACTAGCTGACTAGCAGCTGGCACTTTAACTTTTCTTCCACGGCGTCGAGCAACGCGCGGTTGGGTTGGGTTTTTTGCTCCGCTCCTTTATCCCTCTTGGCTTCAGGGTTTTCACACGCCTCGTCTCGCCTCCCACCGCTGCCGCCGCCCGGTGTGGAAAATAGACCCAGTCTATTTAATTTGGATTTTGGTGTTTGATGATCAACACAACTAAATTGGATTAATAAATTTGCAAGTAATTGTTTTGTAGTTTAATAGGGTGCAAGACGTGACTTGGACAAAGGCGACGTGATAATCCGATGACTAACACCTTAAGCAAGACCCTAGAAGCACCATAGAAGACCCAAGATATCAAGCAAAGTCCAAGCACGAAGATAGAAACCAAACCGGACGCAAGATCGCGAAGAAACGAGCTTCACAGAGGTGACCGGACGCAGCACCGGACGCTATCCTTATAGCGACCGGACGCTCTGATCAGTTGCTCGACAACAGAAGGCGTCAGCAGTAGCGACCGAACGCTGAAGACTGAAAGTGACCGGACACACCGATGGTACTGTTCATCATCCCGGCAACAGCTCAGCATTTATCGGACGCAGGAACTGCAGCGTCCGGTCGAGTATAGAGAAGTTCCAGAGCAGCGAAATTACGACCAGACGTGTCCGGTGGCATGTGACCGGACGCCATCAGCGTCCGATCAGTTGATCGCGGCTCTAACGGTCGGGACGACTGGACGCGTCCGGTCAGAACGAAAGCAGCGTCCGGTCAGTAGCAGAAAAAGCAGAATTTTGTCCCCAACGGCTACTTTCTCTATGGGCTTATAAATACACCCTCCAACCGGCCATATGAGTAGAGTGGAGCCGAGAAAACATATCTAGGGTGTTCCTACACTATTTTAGTGATCTCCACTTGCATAATGCTTAGTGATTCATTAGGTGATTAGCGTAGGTGCTTTGCGAAGTGCTTAGGTTGATTAGACCACCACTTATGCGCTTGCTCTAGGTTTAGGTCTAGTGTTTAGTGAGGTTTGCATACCTCTTACCACTCGGTGCTTGCGCGCACCATTGTTGTGCATTGGAGGGGCTTGTAATCTTGCGAGATCAAACCAACAACGTTTGTGGTGTGGCCACCACCGTGTACCGAAGGAAACAAGGCCCGTGACGTTTCGGCCGGAAGCTTGATAGTGAAGATGGCGGGGAGCGGTCCGGGAGAGGCTTTGCCACGAGTGGCTTAACCGGAGACCCGCTTGCGCGTGGGGAAGGTCCGAAGCTATCCACGGAGTTACCCGATCGGGAGCTTGGTCCTTGCGAGGGATTCCTTGTGAGAGGCTCCAACGAGGACTAGGGGGAAGCTTGCGCGCTTCTCGATACCTCGGTAAAAATACTAAAGTCGTCAACGGGAGTTTGCATATCTCTACCTTGCTCTTTAGCTTCCGCATTTATATTGTTTGCATTACTCCTTTTGCGGTAGAGATAGCAACACACTAGCAAAAACGTAGTTGCACATTTAGATCGTTTATCTTTTACATAGGTTTTGCTAAGGGTAGAAAAAGAGGCCATAGTTTAGAGTCAAAAATTTAAGTTGCCTAATTCACCCCTCCTCTTAGGCGTCACAGTCCCGTACAAGTGGTATCAGAGCCGGTTGGCTCAATTTGGACCTTTGGCTTCACCGCCGTTGAGCCGATGCTATTTAGAGTGATTGAGATGGATACCTCTAGGCCTCTGCACTTTGACGGCACTAACTTCCCCTACTATAAAGCTAGAATGGTTTGTCAACTTGAGGCGATAGATTTGGATGTTTGGAGAGTCACTCGTGACGGGATGAAACCCATTAAGAATCCCGATAAACCCACAAAGAGTGAAGAAAAAGAAATTTATTTCAATGCTAGAGCTAAAAATTGCTTGTTTGAATCTTTTTGCATGGATGTGTTTAACCAAGTGTTCACTTTCAATACGGCACATGAAATTTGGTTAAAACTCCAAGTGCTCTATGACAGCACAACTAATGTCCGTGAGGAAAAACATTATCTAGCTAAGCAAAATTATGATTCCTTTTGAAATGAATGATGATGAGCTTGTTCGTGATATGTATTCTTGTTTGAATCTAATTATCAATGAGCTCCATTCAATAGGATTAACAAAGCTAGATGGTGTGGACATCTCCGTGCTACCACAAAAGAAATATACAAGCATTATCACCATCCTTCACAACATGGAGAATTTGAGCACTATGACCCTCGCCATAGTCATTGGCAAGATAGTAGCATTTGAAATGTCACGCAAAATGGGTCAAGAAGAAGCATCTTCATCAAGCAAAGGCAAAGCTCTCGCATGTAGTGAGAAAAAGAAGATGAAGGGCAAGCAAGTTGAGACAAGCTCAAGCTCAAGCTCCTCAAGTGAAGACGAAGAAGAAGAAGAAGAAGATGATGATGAATCAAGTGATGATGATCAATCTTCCTCCTCTACCTCCGACCTTGATGAAGAATCTATCAAGTTTATCAACAAGGTGGAGAAGATGATCCAAAGACTCAATGTCAAGGGTGTGTCCATCCAAATTCAAGATCTCATTTTCACCAATCAAAGAAATGAGCAAAGGAGGAGAGGATGCTATGGATGTGGTGAGTTGGGGCACTTTGTGTAAGTTTATCCAAACAAGCCCACACCCAAGACAAAGAAGAAGGCGTGCAAGGACAAAGCCCTCACATCAATAAGGTCATGGGATGATTCTTCAAGTGAATAAGAAGACCATCACAAGAGGCAAAGTCACAAGCACTCATCATGAAGCTCTTCACGTGTGTGCCTTATGGCATGAGTTAACAAAGAGTCTATCCCTAGTGATAGTGACAATGATAGTGATAGTGATGATGAGCTACCTTTCTTATAATGAAATTGTGCAACAAAATCTTAACTATGCTAAAGTTTGCACTAGTCAATAAAAGAAGCTTGAAAAATTAAAAGAAAAGCTAGATAGTTTACAAGAAGCATATAAAACCTTGCTTGAACAATATGAGATATTTGCTAATCTCAATATTGAACTATCTACTAAAATTGAGCAACTTGAGGCTAGTACAACAACAAATGCATGCACAATCAATGATGAACAACTTGTTAAGAAAAATGAAAAATTAAAAGAAAAGTTAGCTAGCTCATAAGATGCTTATAAAAGTTAGCTTGCTAAAATAGAAACCATGTGCAAACATTGTGATGAGCTAACTAATAAAGTTGCTAATTTTGAAGCTGTCGGTACAACCTCCACCAAGGCATCTAAAAAGAAAAGTTCTATCTTTAACATTCCTAAAAATGATGCCTCTACTTCTTGCAATGATTTATGTTTAGACTCACCCTTATGCAACCAAGTTTATGTTGAGAAAATTGTTGTAGATACATGCACACAAGAGATTGCAATGGAGAATGAGAAACCCAAGCAAGAAGTGGATCGCCTCACCAAGGACTTGACTCAAGTGAAAGGCAAGACGAAGTAAGCCCAACTTCATCAAGATAAGACCATCAAGAGAGTGAAGAAGCTTGATGAATGACAAACCGTGGTTTGCTACATGTGCCACAAGGAAGGCCACAAGTCCTATGAGTGCAAGGTGAGGAATGGGGGAGGAGCAAAGAAGAAATAGAAAAAGCAAACAAGCAAGCTCCCTAACATCTACACCATCAAGGTGGACAAAAAGGTCTCCACACCTTATCTCTTGAAGAAGAAGAAAAATGACAAGGTAGTGGCCATCAAGGTGAACAAGCAAGCCAACAATGGGGCCAAATGCATTTGGGTGCCAAAGGAGATCATTTCCAACACAAAATGCATTTGGGTCCAAATTATAGATAATTTCTCCCGAATATCATTTTCAAAAATGATTCTCACATCCATGTGATGTCATCTTTCAAGTGATATTTTTAATTCTAAAATCAATGTGTATATCTTCTACAAGTATTCCATATTTGTGTACACAAATTTAGGAGGAGGTTACTCTATAAGTTGGATGCTTTGAGACTAACACTTTTTCAAGCTTATCATATGTGTAGTAGTCTCATTGCAAGAAAAATGGAGTCCCTAGAGTTAAGCATCATACTTCAAATATCCACCACCTATTGCAAGTGGTATAAATCAAATTGATTTCCACATGTGGTATTTCTAATCCGATATCATCATGTTGATTTCACTTTGATATTTATATGCTTTCTCCATGCATTATATAGATTAAACTCTCATGAGTATTAATTTACCAATTATGCATTAACTACATTCTCCATCATATGTATGCATATATTTATGGGGAGCTTAGTCTATGTAATGTGAGAGTCAAATTTTATGACCTATTCCACTCCTTGTACAAAGGTTCACAAAGTTTGACCCTCCCTTATGCTACTAGTGTCTTCCTTTTCGGTGTTTGATTCTAAAGGGGGAGAATTTGTAGGACCAAAAGCAAGCCCGATCATAATAATTTATAAGTGGTATATAATTTACAAGTGGTAATGGTCCGAGAAAGGGAGGATAGTGGATTATGAATTAGTCTATGTAATGGAGAGAATTTGTAAGACCAAAAAGCAAGGCTTAAATCCATAATGCCACATGGGCACATTTGCAAGGGTAAGATAATTTTCAAAAGATGTTTATATGTGGTACCTTTTAGCCTTACAAGTGGTATCTTTTAGCATCATATAACCTTGCCCTTTGCATTACATCCTAGCAAGTAGATAGTTTTTAAATTCCAAAATTTTTATTATTTGCTTGCTTTGGTCATGTTGTCATCAACCACCAAAAAGGGGGAGATTGTAAGAAAAATGGACCCTAGGCCCATTTACTTTGAATTTTGGTGTTTGATGACCAATACAACCAAATTAGACTAATGAATTTGGAAGTGATTATTTTGTAGTTCAATAGGGTGCAAGACGTGACTTGGACGAAGGCAACATGATGATCCCATGATCAACACCTTAAGCAAGACCCTAGAAGCACAAGAGAAGACCTAATATATCAAGCTAAGTTCAAGCACGAAGATCGAAACCAAGCCGGACGCAAGATCGCGAAGAAACGAGCTCCATAGAGGTGACCGGACGCATCACCGGACGCTACCCTTATAGCGACCGGACGCTCCGATCAGTTGCTCGACAACAGAAGGTGTCAGCAACAACGACCGGATGCTGAAGACTGAAAGTGACTGGACACACCGATGGTACTGTTCATCATCCCGGCAACAGCTCAGCATTGACCGGACGCTGGTGGCAAATCGACCGGACATAGGAACTGCAGGGTCCGATCGAGTACAGAGAGGTTCCAGAGTAGCGAAATTGTGACCAGATGCGTCCGGTGGCATGTGACCAGACGCCATCAACGTCTGATCAGTTGATCGTGGTTCTAACGGTCGGGACGACCGGACGCGTCCGGTCGGGACGAAAGCAGCGTCCGGTCAGTAGCAGAAAAGCTGGATTTCGTCCCCAATGGTTACTTTCTCCATAGGCTTATAAATATACCCCCAACTGGCTATATGAGTAGAGTGGAGCTAAGGAAACATATCTAGGGTGTTCCTACACCATTTTAGTGATCTCTACTTGTATAGTGCTTAATGATTCATTAGGTGATTAGCATAGGTGCTTTACGAAGTGCTTAGATTGATTAGAACACCGCTTATGCGCTTACTCTAGGTTTAGGCCTAGTGTTTAGTGAGGTTTGCATACCTCTTACCACTCGGTGCTTGCGCGCACTATTGTTGTACATCGCAGGGGCTTGTAGTCTTGCGAGATCACACCAATGACATTTGTGGTGTGGCCGCCATCGTGTACCGGAGGGAACAAGGCACGCGGCGTTTCGGCCGGAAGCTTGATAGTGAAGACGGCGGGGAGCGGTCTGGGAGAGGCTTTGCCACGAGTGGCTTAACCGAAGACCCGCTTGCACGTGGGAAAGGCCCAGAGCTATCCACGGAGTTACCCGACTAGGAGCTTGGCCCTTGCGAGGGATTCCTTGCGAGGGGTTCCAACAAGGACTAGGGGGAAGCTTGCGCACTTCTCGATACCTCGGTAAAAATACTGGAGTCATCGACGGGAGTTTGCATATCTCTACCTTACTCTTTAGCTTCCGCATTTACATTGTTTGCATTACTCCTTTTACGGTAGAGATAGCAACACACTAGCAAAAACGTAGTTGCACATTTAGATAGTTTATCTTTTGCATAGGTTTTGCTAAGGGTAGAAAAAGATGACATAGTTTAGAGTCAGAAGTTTAAGTTGCCTAATTCACCTCCCTATTAGGCGTCACGGTCCCGCCAGCTCCATCGGGCGCCGTGGGGGCTGCTGGGAGGGGTGGTCGACCGGCGGTGCCTCTGCTTCGGGTTCTCCATACCGGCGTCAGAGGGGGATCGGGTGGTGTAACGTACCATGCAACCTCTCTCCTAGCCAGCTGCTAGGTTTGGGGTTTCTGTGGCCAGGACCCTAGCCAGCTCCGTCGGGCGCCGTGGGGGCTACTGGGAGGGGCGGTCGACCGGCGGTGCCTCTGCTTCGGGTTCTCCGTACCGACGTCGGAGGGGATCTGAAGACGGCGTAAGGTACCGCACGGCCTCTCTCCTCGCCTCATTTTTTTCACATGATTATTCTGCTGGGACGTGCCTATGCTTTTGTCCAGGGTTTGGTTGCCAGGATTATTCTCCTGGGATGTGCCTATCAGCCTATACGCTTGCTTGCGCCTGTTCCATGTTTGGTTGATTGGATTGATGTTTGGCGTGGCAAGGTTGTTGCTTGGCTGATTATATTGAGGTTTGGTGTGCTAGGATTGTTGCTTGGCTGAAGTTTTCTTTGCTAAACAAATAATCTGAAGTGATTATCTGCTGTTTCAGGTGTTCTCTCAACGGGGGATCTGTTCTCTTCGTAGGGTTCGGCCTTGGGTGTGTAATTTTTCTGTGATTGGGTTTGTTCTGTGTAATGCCTAGTGGTTTGCTAGCCAATTGGTGTGGGTTGTATTAGTATTAGTGGGATTTGGCCTTGGTTGTTTGTAGTATTGGTGGCACCCTTTTTAAAGGGTGGCAGTGCCAATTTTGTTGCAACCGGGTGATTATTACTTATATGCTTGAGGAGCAAGAGGAGCTGCAAGCCTCTTGTTCTAACGTGGGTGGTCGTATAACTGTGGTTCCTCTTGCCATATGTGCAGATTGATGTACAATGGGGGAAGGGGTTATTTTATAAGGACCTTTATTTTTGTAACTGTATAAGTCCAGGCCAGAGGATGGCTCAGCACTGGGATCACAAATATGATGCTTGATGCCATAAGCCCATCCATAGGTGGAACTTCACTCCGCCAAGCATGACCAATATAGCATTTAGGTTCAAAAGGGTAGTCCTTAATGCATTTTAGTTCCAGAGTTTCATTTCTATTATTGGATGGTTTCTACGAATTGGTGGATGGTAACAAGTGGTATGCTTTTGTGTTGTTAGTCATTCAAATATTACCTTCAGAAATTGGTTGCTGATTGGATTGTCTATTTTGGCCAAGAGCCTTATCAAGGCACCCAAACAAAGTTTGTGTGGGAAGGTTAATTGGTTTTTGTAAATATGGAAAACTAGTATCATCTCAATGAACTGACATGTTTATGTTTAATGGAAGATTTTGTTGTGAGACATCCAACTTGCGTGGAATTTGCCATTTCACACTACAACACTCCATAATTGTCGGGTCCATTGTAGAAGCACACGTCTTTGTTCAAGCCACCGCAAGGAGTATGAAAATTCATTAGAGGCTTACCGCCTATGACCGGAAGGTCCCGGGTTCGAGTCGCGGTCTCCTCGCATTACACAGACGAGGGTAAGGCTTGCCACTGACACCCTTCCCTAGACCCCGCACCGAGCGGGAGCTCTCTGCACTGGGTACACCATTTTTTTATTAAAGTAGTGTCCACATGTTAGTTTGCTTTTCTTTGTACACCACATTCATCTCCCTCCCTCGCTTCTGTACCAATGTCATTGCGGGAGGTGTGCATGAGTGTGAAGAGGTATGAGCTGCGAGGGTAGAGTTTGGCGTGGAAATCCATAGCAATGCTGAGGTCAGGGAAAGGTGGGTGAGACTATTCACCAAAATGTTCCTAGATGGGGTCATAAGTAGGTTGTGATCTCTTCTATATCGGTGCTAGTGGCTTAGAGCAGAACAAGTTTGGTAGCTAGCTCCTTGGCGACAGGTGTGGGCGGTGAGCGAACTACGAGGATGGAGGTATGTGGAGATCAGGATCGAGATCTAGGACAAGAATAGGTGAAAGAGAGTTGGTTAGTGGAGAACCATAGAGATGAGTAAGCAGTCACGACATCGGGTAGACATTTGGGTCACTTGAAAATTTTGGGTCGAGTAATTCAAGTTTTAAAAATTAGGATTTTGAACTTTCTTCATGATTTACCAAACAAATCAAAACTCAAAAATTTGGGTACACTTTTCGAGTTCGGGTTTCGAGTAATCCCGAATTACCTGGAAAAAGGAAAAAAGACATCCTCCTGTGCCTGTTGGCAGCAATAGCTGGTAGCCTTGCCACTGGCTCAATTACCACCACAGCACCACCCCTCCTCTTGAGCATCCCCTCGCTTTGGACCCATGCTAATCGACAACATTTGGGAGAAGTCAAGAAGGTATTTTAAGTTGTCTCACATTGTCTGGCGTGGAGTGTCGAGGAAGAGGAGTGTGACCATTGGCTTCTCTTTGATCCTGTCATGGAAGAAGAGGAGTGTGGGATAGCCGTGGGCATCACCAAAGAGGTCAAAGATTGGGCCCCTTTGATGGCGCCAAGGGCCTAGGAAAGCTCTTGTACGATGGTGCGATAGAGGCTGTATAGAGCACGAGGTTGTGCGGCCTTGTTGACGTTCGTTGGCGTGGTGGGATGCTATGTTGCTGCTTGGTGGGATCCTTTAGGTGGAGGCGAGCAGCGAGGGCAAAGCCATCCCTACGATTGTGCAGGTGTGGGAGTGAAAGTAGGGTAGGGTGTCGGGTGAATCATAGTCACATAAAACGGGTTTGAAGGCATTGACCTTGACCCGAGTACGCGAGCTCATTTTTGACCTGCATTGCAAAAATGTCATGCAAGTAGCGTACCTTGACCTTGTACCCTGACCTCGTCTACTTGGAAACTTTGTGACTATGGGGTGAATTAGGTTGGCTACACTATAGGTGGGGGCTTGGGGCATTGGGTGAGGTTGATGCTAGAGGGTCTAATCAATTTTGGATAAAATGGATAAATCAGATAGCAAGCCTTAATGCTTGACTACTTAAACTCAAATCAGTTTTTTTTGCTACGGGTAATTGAAGTTTGCCAATTGTGTTCTATGCCCACCTGTAGTGTAGGAGGTCGAGGAAGTTGCAGTAGCGAAGCACGTGAAGTGGGAGGAAATGTTGTGGCTTGGAGGGGAGGGTCAAGAGGTGTAGTGGTCTAGCCTTGATGGCAGGACTAGCGAGGAAGGGGAGGGCTTGAGGTCTGTTAGCGTGCTTTCCCCCCTTGCCAGATGCCAAAACAACTGAGGGAGAGGTTGCTCGATGGGAGATGTGACCTAGGGGAGGACAACCGGCAATGAGGCGAGGTTGGTTGGTAGAAGGGATGCGAGCTTGGCATGGGAGGTGCTTTGCTGGAAAAGGATCCGATAGGGGAGGGCAACTTGGAGGGGAGTAGCCTCAGGTGGCAAGCAACCCTAGTAGAAAGTCAATGGGTCGAGCGTAGGGTGGCAGTCGATGGGCAATGTTCTTGCTTGGGTGTGGAACAACGAGAGTCGAGTTGATGGTGGTTGGGAAAAACACAGCAGAAAAGTATGGTACTCCTACTTAACTTCTAGGAGAAGGGGTAGGTAGGGAATTTTGGGGTGGGGTTTGCTCAACAAACAAAAGGCTCCATCAATATAGCAATGTCAAGGGGTTGACATTTGGCATTATAACATGTTTCTCAAAATTATATCAAACTTTTTCATGATTGTTATCATTGGTCAATAGAATTTGATATTAGCTTAATTATTGAGATATCAATGCCAATTGCTCCATCATGACTGCCTCTAGTGCTCATTATGTTCGGCATACATGTTAGATCTAGGTGGACGGAGTGGCAGAGACGGAGAATTGCTTGGCCAACACAGATTTTGAAGAGAGAGAATAAGAAAGGTGGGCCCTAATGCCACTTGTGGTCCACATTAGTGAAAACCACTTTTGAAACCAGTAAGAGGGCCAAATTTGTTTGGTATTGGTAGTACAATGGTCAATCAACAATAGTCGCTAGTGTTTGAGTTGGAGGGCCAAAATCGATGCCCAAAGTAGGTTACGATGTTATTGATTGCGACATAAATTTGAATTGAAACCTCAAGTCATATGGTTGGGAGGAATAAGAATTGATATGTTTGGAAATTAGAAGCTTAGTTTTTGGGCAAAATCATTGTAAATCACTAGCTTTGAAAATTATACTTGCTACAAGTCTCTCTCCCTCACCCTATCACTCCAGATCAAGTTATTTATTTGATGGAAGCCCTTGCAGCCTTGGTTGTCACGACGTTGCATATCGTATGACTTGAGCATCATTGTTTTATGCATGTTGAAGGGCTACACTAAGTGATGAAATGGCATAAGGAAGATGTGTTCCCAAAGAACAATGTCACCCTTATCCTTGGTCTCATCATTGGCATTCAAGAAGATGTAAAGATGGAGTTTGATTTACTGATATGTGTTGTGAAGGCACCATAAAGCATGAGCGGCATGAATGGGTAGGGTTTGTCAGGGATAATATGTGTAATTTAAGATGTGATGAGAAGCTAGGTCTCCTCAAGACGGGAGCAACTCGAGTTCACACAATTTTTGGCTGCCTCTAGTTCAAGGACCTCATGGGCATGAGAATGCTACTCCCTATGTTTTTTGTTGCTACTTGGTAGTAGAGAACTTATAGGGGTTCATTCAGCATTTATCCAAACAACATTTTACAAGAGTTAATTTGCATTTGTATTTTTCTAGACTAGAATTTACATCCACATGCAACATGTTGGTGTAAAAGATCACAAATCATCCAAACATAACCTTAGGTTGTTTGGCGGAATTTCGTTGAAGGGGCTTAGGCAAACAAAGTGAATTGTTGTGGTTAGTAGAACAAAAATTTTCCTTCTATAAATTTTATTTTTTCATTATTTTTTCATATAGAAGGGCGGGCCTAGTGCAAGTGGTAGAGTCTTACCGCCTGTGACCGGAAGGTCCCGGGTTCGAGTCGCAGTCTCCTCGCATTGCACAGGTGAGGGTAAGGCTTGCCACTGACACCCTTCCCCAGACCCCGCACAGAGCGGGAGCTCTCTGCACTGGGTACGCCCATTATTTTTTCATATAAATATGATTGCATTAGGTGATTTATAACTTCTATGCATGTTAGGAACCTATATGGGGTTTTGAGTTTTGGAGTTGCATGAACTTTCATGGAATTGAATGTTGAATAACTCCTTTTGTGGACATTAACATGAGACTTGATCCCATGAACAAATTACTTTTGGTCTCGCATTGACATGCTTTTCACTCATCGTCATGTATAATCCCTATGTTTTTGTTGCTTTGGGATTGCACAATGTTTTCCATTTATTTGATTACCTTTCATGTAATCTAGAGAATAACTTGTCACTTCCTGTGTTACCATGATTTGTTCTTTTTGTCGTTGTTGCTTGGATGCAATTGTTTTGAATAATGAATTTTGTTTCATTGCTTGTAGTTGGAGCTGATTTAAGTCGTTAGAAAACAATGAATAGTCCAAGGAAACCTAATTCATCCTATTTTGGCCTAAGGCGGCGCATGTCAACTAGATTGAAGGTGGCAAATGGATTGTCTTTGAGGAAATCTGAATGTAGGTTTAGATCGAACCCTATGATGAAAATTGATAAAGAATGCCGAAAACATCGGGCAGATATGAAATGCATGAATCTATCCAAGAGCAATCACGTGTATGATCGATGAGTGAATGTTGTGACAAAAGGAGCCAACACAATTTCCAACATTAGGCCATTGAGTGCTTTAGTAGCAAAGAATAGCAAATCAGGATATGTGAGCGTGCAAGCCAACCTACTACATTGAGTCTAGAGAATAGCTTGAATCCTTCATCGGATTTCAAGTGCTCTAAGCCCTCTATCGTTAGGAATGCACTTTCTTTGAAAATACAAAAGGCGTCGTCTGCCTCTTGGAAGTCAAAGGATAACTCAAACGCCATACCAAGACATCTAGAGCAATCTCACCATATAAAGACATCTAGAGCAAGCTCATGTCGAACTCACTTGAAGGCGATGCCAAATTTGATTCACAAGGCAAAGAATGTTGCTACCTCAAATCTAAACAATGGTGTCTTGGGTTCAAGGTGGAGGGGCCAGTCGAATTCATATAAAGGAGAAGACATCAATGTTGGAAAGGAAGGCACTAAAACTTCGGAGCACTTGAAAACTAGAGAAGTCTCAAGAAAATCAAACATCCTAGTGGTAAATCGGATGGATCCTAACAAAGATGAGACAAACAAAGCGAAGGGAAACCAAGATGAAGTTGTGACCAAAGATGGCAATCGTCATAAGCAGACGAACACCACAAAGGCAAATGATGCTCCTAAGGAACACATGCAAGGTCTTGGGAGTAATTTGAGAGATAATTCATCCCATTTGTTTGGAAAGAATCATTCTGAACACCAAAGGGACGATCTGTTCATTGAAGCTAACAATGGTGCAATATTTTCTTCCCCACATGTTCTCTCATGTGAGTATAGAGAAACAAACTTGAAGTTGCCTAATAGGGTCCAATCAGTTGGAGGCAATGGGAAAACCAATGACGTCATATCTAGGAGTAAACGGCCATTGTTAGAACAAAAGGCTAGTACACATGTGCAAAAAGATCTTTCGAGGATCAGGGGCCTATTGCCATCCCTAGTTGTGGATGAAGAAAGGTGGGGTGAAGTTGAAGTACATTAGAGTAACATGCTAACCTACTATATTAATTAAGTTCCATTTGATGATGTCTAATGAAAAGACAACCATTTTACCAATTCGATACCAATAATACACTTCGTGTGGTTAGAGTCAAGGTTGGGAATTGTGAATTGAATGTTTACTATTGGGTGCAACTTTGTGCTCGAGCAACAATCTAAGGACATACAAAGGATTCATTCTCCAAATTTTATTCTTGTAGGATTGCACTCATGTCAAGGGCACCTAAAAGTAGGTTTGGATCCGCGGTCGGGGAAAAAATTGAAAAGCAGGTCAGAATGGATGCAGCTATGTTTCATTCATGTCCGAGCAATAGAGGAGGCCATGGTGTTGTAAGTGGAGCTAATCATCATGGTAAGCCCATCATGGATAGCAACATCGGACACAAGAGCAACATTTTGTCAAATGAAGAATTGGCTTCGTCGTCATTGAACGCAAGTAAAACTTACAAAAGAGATAATGCTGTAAATGATGCAAATCGGCGAGATAATGTTGTCTCATTGTTAGTTGGACAAACCCCTTTAAAGGATAGTAACACTAGACACATGAACTCTTCTACAAGGAATGTAAGTTTGGATCCTTTACTAAAGAATGCTCGCGAAAACAATAGAATAGATGATGGTGTTAGACGAAATCCTTTGAAGGATAAGAACATCAAGCACAATAACTCCTCTGTGATGCATGCGCGTTTGGCACCATTGTCAAGGACTAACAACAAAAGGAGTGTTCCAGTTGAAGCAAATCGACAAATTAGTCACGCCTTGCAACCAATCAAGCAAGATTCCCCCAGAAAGAATAACAGCACCAAACGAGTAGAAGCCATCATGCCAAACAGAAATGTTACTAGAAGAGATGATTCCATTGTAGTATTGAGAAGCTTAGAGGACCATGACCCCTTGAAAGCGAAGACAACAATGAATAGATCAAAGCATATTAATAATTCTCAATCACCTCAATTTAAGGCAATGGCAGGACTGGTTCACAGACCAAGGAATTTTGATGGATTGGATGGATACAATGATGCTTTACCTTCTAGGTTAAAGAGGCAAGTAAGTCTTGATAATGGAGGAGGTTTTATCATCGATAACCATAGTGATAGGGAATTGATGATTAAAGCAACGGAGGAAGCATCTCCTAAGCGGATGAAGAAACAAAGAAACAAAGAAGCAAAAGGAGATGATACTAGTGATAGAAATCCTATGGATGAAATCAATGGAGATGTTTATCCTTTTGGTGTCAAAGATTATAGTGAAAGGAATCTAACTTATGGTTCGATGAAGAGACAACAAGGCAACACAAAAACAAATGAAGATGAAGCCATTGATAACGGTGACATGGAACTCATGGAGGTTGAAGATGTGGAGGCCCGTGATTGTAGACCGAAGAATAAGAAGAAAAGAGGCATAGAATCAAATGAAGTTGGTGATGGCAAAGCTGATGATAGCTTTGCTAAGAAAAAATTAGAATCATTGCCAAAATATCATGTGTCACTTGATTGTACCAATGAAGGTACACAACCGGAGAAACTAACTCATAGAAAGTTGAAGAAATGGAGACAAGACATCATGAGAAATGAAGATGAAGAATTACATGTTGATGGTGGTTATCATAGTCCTTTGGATGCTGATGACGATAGTTTGAGATTGACATCACAAGCTCCTATTCCGATAGATTGTCTGGCCGAAGTGCCTGCACCATTTGTTTTGGAACATGTCAAGAAGCAATGCAACTATTCCTCAAAGCCTATTGATGAACCTATTTGGAGGTATTTTTAGAAGAGATGTTGATTTTATAGTATTATTCAATTCTTCTTACTATGCTAACATTTTGTTGATTATTTCAACGGTGGAATCTTTAAGATAGATGGAGAGGAATACATATCGTTGATTGGACATTTGTCAACCAAATCGTGTGACAAAGTATGGGAACTTTCAAGATCATTGATGCCGGTTGTTGAAGTGACAAAGCTTTCTAGGTCAAAGTTCAAAATATGGGAGACATCAAAGCCCTCTTGTGATAGCATTGGCTTGTATTTCTTCCCTAATAAGTTGAGGTATCTTGCTTTATCTCTGCATCTCATTGCATTACTTGTGCTATCATTTTTACGTGAAATTTCTTAGTATTGTTTTTTTTGTGTCATAGGCATGATGAAGATCTGGATAAACTAGTGAAGGAGGTCATAGAGGATGATCTGGTCCTGCAGACTGTTATTGGTGAAGCTGAGATGCTAATATTTCCTTCTACTCTACTACCTGAAAGATACAAGAGTATGTGTAGTGCTTTTTCTTTCTTCAAATAGGATCTCTTTTAATGGACAAAATATGATTCTGCACCTGATTTGCTGTGCCAAATATCAAGTTTGAGAGTAGTCTCAATAAGTATTCATCAGGCCTAGCTTTTTCCTTACATTTCTACTGTTCCGGGGTTTCGTCACTCATCATGTTAAATTTTGTAGCTTTTCAAAGGAAACACTACTTGTGGGGTGTATTCAGGCCAAGACAAGATCAATGTGCTACAGTTGCAGAGCCAGTACATGATACAGTGTGTTGCGCACACGAGAAAGAGGAGGAACAGCATGCCTCAGACTAGCAAGATGAGGTGCAAGAAGTGATGTAGACAAGGCCCATTCTTCCGATAGGTATGATAGCGTCGATTGGTGGAGACTTGACGTTCATGATCTAGGCTTCGAACCAAGACTGATTTAGACCCTCGCAACCATTACACCACTGCTTCGTTGGTTATCAACCACGCGAACGCGAACGACCTCGCCGAGAAGGCTTTCCTGCAAGCGAATCGAGAACACAAGCAAGAACAAGATGAACGCAATCTGAAATTGCAAATAAATATGAGGCTTATGATAACGAGAAAGAGTTCAAGTCTTTATTCGAAAGGACTAATCGCCACAGGCGAACAAGATCAAGAACAGGGGCCTTGGTTCACAGCAAGCAGCCTTAGTGGCACAGTTGCAGCAAAACGACGTCTATTTCACGAGAAAATCAAGAATTAAACAAAACCCCCCAAACCATAATGAGAGTGACGGTGGTATAATATAGAGTCTTGGGCATTACCCCCCTAGACACGCCCCTAATGGGCCCAAACACGATACACGGTCTAATGGACCAAAAGACGGTGTCGTAGCACCCTGGTAGATTCTAGATACTGACTTGTTTCGACGATTCCTGTTGATTACGAAGGGATTTTGACGTGAGACCACTTGCATTGGCTTCTTTATCTAATCAGCTTTCCATCCATATGTGGATCATAAAAAACGGAGCCCGGACATGCCCGTGTGACCAGTTTTATGATAGACTGGTCCTGGAACCCGAGATGGGTTCGAACTTGATTTGGGCCTCCACCTTGGTGACTCGAACCAGATGAGCTTCGGGCCTCCTTCTCGGTTAGGACACTCTCGCTGATCTCCTCATCCTCTATCTCCAAGCATGGTCGTATGCATGGAGCTCATGTCCTTATCATCCTCCCTTTCTTTATGAAAAGCCGTCCTTGGCGTCGATTTTGCTTGAAGTCGATCCTGCACAACATGAGGACAAACGAGGTTTCTAAAATAATGGGAATAGACAATGTTGTGAGAAAGAATATGACCACATGTCCAGGTTTGTAGCATGTCTTGTCCTACAGACATGTAGTCTGCTCGATTAAAATACACACGATCTTTGCCAATACTATCCTGCAAAAGATTAGTACTAACAAGGAACATATGCTCCTTTTCTTTAGATTCCACTTGTGTTCGAAAAGCAAAACTAGAGGAATATGGCATAACAATAGTGTTGATTTTATTGTCCACTAGTTGATCATTACTTTGCACAACAAAAGGAGAATTCAGATTTATACATATGTAAACTCGTTGTATCAAATATTGTCCTTTGTTGTTATATTTGTCAAAAACATCATATGTATGTCTAGAGAACCATGGCAAATCAACATATGCATAAAGTTTCTCCTCTAAAGAATTAAGATTACACGGAACATCAAATTCATTGTAACCCAAAGTATTTAAAGAAGATAACAATTTCAGCTCATCAACTTCACTAGCATTATGAATAACAAGTCTATTTTCATCACAAGTGTTCAATTTAAGCACACATATAGCATGATTATTCTTCAATGATTGCATGGGTATAACATAAATATCATCATGCAAGTCATCTTCGTCACAAGGAACATCAAGCAAATCATCTTATGACAAAGGTAAATTAAGCGAAGGCTCTACTAAAATTTGCTCATGATTGGTGGAAAAATTCAGTACATCAAGAGAACTCTTACCTTCCGTGAGTTTAGCATCATGGGTATTACCTTTGCTCTCATGTTCAGCAGGAGTAATAGTTGATGGTTCTGATTTTTCACATGAGGCTGTGAGCATCTCATTTTCTGTCACGTCATCCTCGCTCTTTTGTACATTGTCCTTTAAAAGGTTAGGCATAGCTGGAGGAATAACAAGAGATTGATCTAGTTGATGCACCTCATCATTTGAATTAATTACAAGAGATGGATTAACAAAATTTTCTCTCATAAGATCTTTCATATCATTGAATGTGTGAGGTTTATCTTAAAAACTTAAGGACTCCCACCAAGTTGATGCTGATTGTCTCAAAACAGTAGTTGCATTTTTAATTTTCCTCCGTTCGCACATATAACTTTGTGCAAAAATATTATCTATTTTAGTTTCCCATTCAATGTACTCATCAGCACCAATACCATCATAAGTAGGTGGGGAAGAAAGAATAGATTGACCTGCGGGAGGAGGTGTAGCAGCAATAGTGCGTGGCTCATGCATCATTGACGTCTCATATCGGTACATGTTGTAACCTGTCATTGTTAGTATCAAACAAGAAAATACACAAGTATGTATTTTTCTATCAGCTACTATAGGATGTGGTCAAGGAGTAAAGTCACACACTCTCAAATGTCTTACCACGGTCTTACAAGTGTTCTTACCAAAGCAACAGGTGGCGCAATTGGTCGGTGACTATGATACCGTTGTAGCTTGAGTGTAACAGTTGCAAGGCGAACCTGTACTTGGTTAGAAGAAAGTGGAGCTTAGACAAGCATAATATAGTAGAAAGAAATAGCAATATTCGTAACTAAATAGCAAAGCTGAATAAGTATCCCAAGTACTTGCCTTAGTTGCTGGCCTATTCACGTTCCAAGTACCAGATGTATCAAGTGATGTGAACAGTAAAAATATGATTAGGAACAAGGCGGAGATCAGCACACGCAAACACAGCTCAAATGGCGCTCTCTATGTGCTCCTCTAGATATTGTTCTACTTTTGTTCCTCTCTTTTTTCTCTATTTTTTGGTTGTCGTTGTTTTTTGGATTCTTTGACTTTTTCTTTTTATTTTTTGATATTTTTTCTTCACTTAGGAGCACAAAAGAAGTAACCACAGAAAATATGAGCTTAAACAAGTGAAAGGCGTGGCCCGTGAAAATTTCAGAAAACGAGCTCAAAATTAACAAAAAGCTTGTGACCACGAAAAGAGAATCTTGTGACCAGTTTTTAGCCAAAATAAAATATTTGGAACCCAACAAAATAGGGGATGAGCGGATCCAAAAAAAAATTCTGATCGATTTTGATATCTGGAACGTCGAAATCCGAGTTCGTATGCGAAAACTAGACAAGTTTTGAGAACTGACTCTAAATTAAAGGACAAAATAGGAACAATGCGCGCAAAAGTTGTTGCGGCGGCTATGGATAGATGCAAATAGTGAGGATAAGTGTAACAAATTAGATGGCGTGGACTAGGGTTTGATGGATACAAAGGAAACACAACAAGACTTGAAGGTGTCCACGGATTATGATGAAAAACAAAGGAAAAGATACAAACTGGACTAAAAACGATCTAAAACCAGCAACTAGAACTTGTCCTAGGACACAAACTCAACAACGAGAAATAGAGATGAAATTGCACGGCACAACGAGGTTATAGGACAGGGAATATGAAGGGGTGTATATATTTTTTGGCTTTTTGTGGACTATAGGTAAAACAAAAATAGTAACAATCTAAAAGAGAAAATAAAAGTATACCTAACGAACAACAAGGGCTCTTATACCACTTGATGTAGACAAGGCCCGATCTTCTGATAGGTATGATAGCATCGATTGGTGGAGACTCGACGTTCACGATCTAGGTTTCGAACCAAGACTGATTCGAACCCTCGCAACCGTTACACCACTGCTCCGTAGGATATCAACCACGCGAACGCAATTGACCTCGCCGAAAATGCTTTCCTACGAGCGAATCGAGAACACAAGTAAGAACGGGATGAACGCAATCTGAAATTATAAATAAATATTAGGCTTATGATAACGAGAAAGAGTTCAAGTCTTTATTCGAAATGAGTAATCGCCACAGGCGAACAAGATCAAGAACAGGGGCCTTAGTTCACAGCAAGCAGCCTTAGCGGCACAGTTGCAGCAAAACGACGTCTGTTTTAAAAGAAAAATCAAGAACTAAACAAAACCCCCAAAACCTAACAGGAGTAACGGCGGTATAATGTAGAGTCTTGGGCATCACCCCACTGGACGCGCCCCTAATGGGCCAACACGATACAGGATCTAACGGACCAAAAGACGATGTCGCAGCACCCTGACAGATTCTGGACGCTGACTTGTTTCGATGATTTCCATTGATTCCGAAGGGCTTTTGACGTGAGATCACTTGCATTGGCTTTCTTATCTAATTAGCTTTCCATTCATATATGGATTATCGAAAACGGAGCCCAGACGCGCCCGTGTGACCAGTTTTATAACAGACTGGTCCTAAAACCCGAGATGGACTCGAACTTGATTTGTGCCTCCATCTTTATGACTCGAACCGGATGAGCTTCGGGCCTCCTTCTCGGTTAGGACACCCTCGCTGATCTTCTCGTCCTCTATCTCTAAGCATGGTCGTATGCATGGAGCTCATGTCCTTATCAAGTAGTCCACTGGAAGTCGCCTGCTAAGAGCATGCAGCAAGCTGCAGCAACTAGAGGTGTTCCATGGTCCCCCGACATGGACTTTGGACCTGAAGCTCCTGAAGAAAGACAACTGGGAGATGCATTGCGTCACAGTCTGCACCGTGCTGAAGGTACGTACTGCAGTTGCTACCAATCCTGCTGCCGTAACAACTGAAGCTGTTGCAGTTGCTACCGATCCTGCTGCCGTAACAACTGAAGCTGCCACCATACCTACTGAAGCTAATGAAAATGATACCAATGCTGCTACCATACCCGGAAATCATGTGCAGAGCGACTCAATTGTCGGGTTTCCCTCGGGCAGGTTTTTCTGTTTCGTTGCTGGACAGAATCCAAAACTCGAGCAGCTCATTCAAGAGATGCAACGTGAAGGTTCGTTGGTACTTGCTATCCGGAGGGAGGCGATTGGTGGTGGTCTATGGCCAGGCAACATCGCCTCCACTAATATAAGCAGGGCATGAGTTGCTCGCCTCGAAAACAGCTGACCAGCCAAAAGGTTTCATGTCTGCCTTGTTTCTGATGACAAGGTGATGAGGGCTCAAGCTGTTTTCCGGTGAAGCACTAGCAGATGTGGTGCTGACTTTTGCTGCGGAGTTAGGGAAATTAGTGTACTTGGCCCTTTATCAGCTTTTGTATATATACTCTTGTGGATGCCTGCCCTTTATCAGCTTTTGTATGCTCATGTGGATGCCTAAGGGGACGCCTGTCTGTAGGGCTTCTGTATTCCAGCTAGTAGCCTAGTTTAATGCATGTTTCATCCTGTAAATTAATGGCTAGTTTAATGCATTTTTCGTCCTGTAAATTCATGGATGTTTCATCTTCTAAATACTTTTATTTAGTATGACGTACGGGTGCTCCAGCATTCTGGTGGATGCTGCTTGTTTCATTCCTCGCTTTGCAGTTGTGCTTGAACTTGTCTGATTATTTCCTCGATCAGTTATGTTGCCCTACACGCTCATGCAAATTATACGCGCCTTGTATGGTGGTGATTCGACAATTTTGCATGCGAAGCATCATCTATTCAAAGGTTAAGTATATTGAGAATCTTATAAAAATTATAAAGCCATTCAAAAAGCAAGAACAATGAGCAAGATTCTCAAAAAATTTCAGAAACGTTCTAAGATATATCAAAACCATCTCATACCATCCCTAAAAAAAAATCTCATACCAGGGCCCGTTTAGCAGAGCTAGCCATAAGAAATCCATAAATTAATTTTAGAGCTACCTGTTTATAGCTCTAGAAAATTCTGAATCTAAAGCTACAGCTACATTAAATGCGTACAGCTGATTTATTTTGTTTATACTTTGAACTAGACTAGCAAATGCAGCTGCAATGGTATGGATATTGTCCGCCCGACGATGGGTTTAATCCGGATAATAATTAAATAAAGTAGATAACGGTTGCAAATAAAATACGGGACGACAAGCGTCTGGACGTCTGGAACGTGGCGTCTGTCTGGACGTAGCTTTCACACCCACGCCTGACACACGCAACTCTCTTTGCCCCACGCCAAACCCCACTCCAGAGGCAGCGTCCGTCCAGAGAGTTTCACGCCTGCACCTGCCGCCCGTCCGCATCGCATCGCGCCCCCCCTCGTATCCGCACGTGAACCGCGGCGACACCCCGACAGCAGCACTAGGCTTGCCGCGCCCATTCCACGCCCGCATGTGAACCACGGTGGCGCCCCCGCAGCAGCACCAAGCGGTTGCGGCAGGCCACTGTCCGCCAACCAACAACACGCAATGCAACATGTGTAACACCTGATCTACTTTTGAAACATAAAAATGAAACATTTACAACATACAACTGAAACAGATGAAACATTTGGAACATGCATGTATAGCCGTAGCAACATATGCAACATCCAGATCCACCTTTTTAATATAAGTCTGAAACACATGAAAACAAACACTTTGAAATATGTGTGTGCAGCCATAGCAATATATGAAACGTACAGATGAAAACACTTCTGAAACAACTGAAACACTTTGAACACAGGCTTAAAACATGCGTATATTATCATTGCAACATGTGAAACATTCCAGATCAACTTTTACAACATCCAGGTGAAACACTTGAAACATAAGTGTGAAATGCCTGTGAAAGCATCAAGATGCCTAAATGCGTATATTGTCATTGCAACATGTGAAACATTCCAGATCCACTTTTACAACATCCAGGTGAAACACTTGAAACATAAGTGTGAAATGCCTGTGAAAGCATCAAGATGCCTAAGAAGGGGATGAATTGGGTTAATTCTAAAATTCTTTCAATAATTAAACCCTACACTTAGCCCACTTCACCCCTTGTGCCTAGAATGTGTTTCTATTGTTCTACCGTACAAAAGTTTTACAACCTAAGTTTCAATCCTACTCTAGCATGGCAATTCTAGGAATATAATGACACGAAATGAATTGTTCAAATATAAATGCTTAAAGTAAAAGGAGGAAAATGAACGCGGTGATGTTTTGCCGGGGTATCAGAGAGTCGCCACTCCCCACTAGTCCTCGTTGGAGCACCCGCGTAAGGGTGTAGCTCCCCCTTGATCCGCGCAAGGATCAAGTGCTCTCTACGGGCTGATTCTTCGACACTCCGTCACGGTGAATCGCCCACAACCGCTCACAAGTTGAGTTGGGTCATCCACAAGCTTCGCGGATGATCATCAAACTCCGAATCACCACCAAGCCGTCTAGGTGATGGCGATCACCAAGAGTAACAAGCAAAAACTCTCACTTGACCACGACAAGCCTAATGAGAAGGGTGGATGCACACTTGCTACTCTCCTTGCACTAATAAGGCTTTAATCTTAGATTCTCAAATCTCAATCACCCCACTAGACTCTTACTCTCCTTTGCACTATCAAGGGTGTTTCAAGTTGAATAAATGAGCAAGAGACCTCCCTTAGATGAATAGATGAAGTATTTATACCCCCTCATTCAAAATAAACAATTGGGAGACTGAGTCAGCACTCTGCGGGGTGACCGGACGCTCCGGTCAGTTATCCCCGCCAAATAGCCGTTAAGTTGTGATTGGACTCTGACCTACGTCCGGTCATAAAAACTGCTCTCTAGAACCTTACTGATGTTGACCGGACGTTGGCACCCAGAGTTCGGTCACTTCGCTGTTCAACGTCCGGTCAGTTACCGGATCCTGACCAGCGTCCGGTCAGCACTGACCGACACGTCTGATCAGGAATCTCCCTCTCTAGAACCTCTCTAGAGTTGACCGGACTCTGGCACACAGCGTCCGGTCACTTTTCACTCAGCGTTCGGTCGTAACCAGATGGCTCCAATTGATCAAATGAACTGACCGGACTCACGCTTCAGCGTCCGGTCACAACCAGACCAGCGTTTGGTTAGTCATTTGACCCTCCATTCACTTCCAACTCGAAATCATATGTGAATAAAGTTTGCTCCAATTAATCTTAGGGCTACTTTGGAGCTACCTAGTGCTAGATTTGACAAGTATGCACCACACCTAACTCACTAGACTCACCTAGGTCAAGCTACTAGTCCATACCCCCCCTTAATAGTACGACCAAAGAAAAAATAAAGTCCTAAACTACTCTAAGTGTCTTTTCAACACCAAACGACACTTAGAACTAGTCCATCCTTAACCTTGTCGTCCATCATTTGAAAATTGAAACGATTTCCATCGTAGGGGAATGGCAACCATGATTGCCCAATCAATTGCCATTACCATGACCTAACTTAATTGCCTCTGCAAAACACACGTTAGTCATATTAATCTCATATTGTCATTAATCACCGAAACCCAACTAGAGGCCTAGATGCTTTAAATCTCCCCTTTTTGGTGATTGATGACAATATAACCTCGAGTATGTAAAAGAGATGAGGTTTTCAACATGCTTGGTTCATATAAGCTTTTGACAATAAAAGCAAAGGAGTTAGACATGCTTATATGACCCAAGCCAACATGGTGTACTCAATAGATATGAAATAAGCATGAGTACAAGAAATAAAGCTCATTTGAATCGGAGTAAAACACGGAAGCAAAGCAAATGAGCAAAACCAAGTGACATGACATATATATAAATCAAAATAGAGAGCACACATGTCACATAAGTATCACAATCACACGTATGTTGTTCAATGCATGAAAGTAAACGTGAATGCATAATGTATCACACATAAAGAGCCAAAAGAAATAAATCATAAGCTCCCCCTAGATATAACGCCCCCCTAGATCTAACATACTCGATCCCTCTCCCCTTTGGCGTCAAGCACCAAAACTTAAGGGTCGGACGGCGGGGCAGGAGCAGATGAGTCGGGCGCTGAGGTGCGATGAGAGATTTGGATCTGAGCAACATCATCCTCGGACCCTGAGCTCTGAGCGGTCTGACCCTCCGTCGCTGGAAGTGAAGCTAAAGCGGTCTGGGTCTGCTTTGGGAATGGCGCGGCCTGTAACTCTGGAGGTATCACTATAGTTGGTTGCTCTGATGATGCAACAAATGACGGGAGTGTCTCAGTAGTCCCAGTAACTGGAGCAACTATGGTAGAAGCAGGGACTCATAGCTCTGGTGATGTAGGCTGCCCTGTAAGCATGCTGAAAGTAGCATCGAGGCTCCTAGAAACTGGGGTGTCAGTCACAAGCACCGAGGAACTCTGAGGCGGATTGAAGCCCGTAACAATAGGTGTGAAGTGAGGACCCTAGGCTATCACTAGCGAAGCAAACCACTGGGACACCTACTCTATAGGTGAAGCAAACTGAGTAGCTGGTTGTCCCTGACTCTGAAGCCCACTGGGTTGTATAGCTTGAGTCACTGAAGTGGTGGCAGGCTGGCCAATCTAAGGTGTAGACTGTGGCGGAGCAACCCCAATAGCAATGATGACATGCTGCATAAAACCAAGTAACTGCTACTAGATTAGGAGCTGCTGCTGCTGCATGGCCTGCTGCTGCTGCTGTATGGCCTGCTGCTGTCTCTAGAACTCGTCCTGTCTAGCCTAAACCTGTGCTAGTGCAGCTACAGTATCCTGGGCCTGGCGTGATTGATCCTGCCTCATCCGCTCAAGAATTACTAGAAGAGCAGGGTCTGTCAGTTGTGGCTATGGAGCTGAGCTAGAGCCACTGTCCTCTCTGTCATGTGGTCGAGGAGGCATCTGAGGAATAGCCTGATAATCATCATCAGAACTGTCACTAGGGTCACTCTCGACCACACCCTCCTGCTGAGCATCTAGCTACTTGTCCTCTATCACTGCAATGCCCCTGATGATCTCATCCTACCAGGCTGCTATCTCTGGAACCTCTGGGCGATGACTTGGCTGGCGAGGTGTCCTCGCAGTACTGTGGCGGAGCATCTGAGTCATGTTATAAGGAGGGAACTCTATAGTAGCACCTGTGTACTCAGCCATCGTCTCTAGGGACTTTTGTGTAACTACCTTTCTAATCAAGAAGGTAATCCAGTGAGCATAAAGCAGCTGTCTGTGACCTCTGAACCTCTCTGCAAGAGTGTCCTCCATCTCTGAAAGAATGACATCCCAAATATAAAAAATTGTCTGTTGTACCAAAGAGTTCACTAACCACAATTGGATGCGAGTCAATCCCTCACGATAACCCATCCTTGGGAGCAGGGTCCTCCTCATGGTAGCATTAAGAAGCCGAGCTATAGGAGTAAGGTCACGTGGTGTCCTGCTCGACCCCTCACCGAATGGCTCTGTGAAGCATGGTCGGATCAGATCTATAGGAGGCACAAGACCGCCATGAGGGCGTTTGGAAGGCTCTGTCTAACCATAGCAAATCTCGTGAAGGCAGATGGGTGACTCTAGAATCCTAAGAATCTCTCTAACCCTCGAGCTCTGCAGCCTGTAGTCATGACCTCTGAATGCGAAGTGTATGAATCTGTGCCTCGGGTCAATCCAAAGTGAAGAGTAGAACTCACGAACCCATGATGGAACATATCGGTCAGTCTATCCAAGTAGGTCTATCAACCCTGGCAGATATGAGAGGTGAGGGCGGATCTGCTCGCCTGCTGCTGCTACAAGTGACTCAATAGAGCAAACTCTCTGTGATCTAAAAGCAACTCCACTGTTAAGATATGCATGATAGAAATCCTCCTGCAGTGGTGTATAGAAGTGCTCTGAAGCACGCTCATCCCGCCTCGATGGAAACCAATCCTCAAACTACACAAAATGAAGCTGCTGCACCTGCTTGGCTGTGGCTGCCCTCAGGTCAAGGTAAGTCACTAGAGGCGGACCCTATGGTCTGGGAGGCAGACGAGAACCCCTCCTCTGTGTCTCAGGCCTCGGCGACACCAGAGTATGAGTACGACCAGAGCATCATAGCTGTGGCTGAGGTTCCTACTCTGTCTCCTTAGTCTGCTCTGCCTGCTAAGTATCCTTTGACTACCCTGCTGGCTATGTCTACTGCTTTGGCTCCCCCTAAGGTTGACTCTCCTCTAAAGCGACACATCGTCCTCCAAGCATGACAGTCCTAGCTGGACCACCATGAAAACTCTCAACCCTCTCGACGGCAGCTCTCTGAGCCGGTGAAAGCTGATCTACAATACAGACACCACTCTGAGCCCCTCCTCTCTCTGCATGCTCTGCGGTGGCTGCCACTACTGCTGCTCTCTCAGTATCAGCATCTGCAAACTTATGCTTCTTCGTCGTAGTCTTCTTCGCCTTGCCTTTCACCTCATCAGATAGGTGAGGCGGAGGCCTCGGATCCTCATCACCGGGACCACCTCTGGCATTCTTGACTCGTGCCATTGCGGGAGCTGAAACAAACTGCTGCCATGGATAAGAACCAACTGCCAACTAACACTCACGAGGCTTGGCCTCGATCCGTACTCGTGGGCTTAGCCCCGAGTAAACTGACCACTACCAAAGCAATCTCAAGAACACCGACTCGCTGCACGATGGAGTAGATATGATATATAAATAATCACAATATACATCTAGAGATGCGAAACCCTAAGAAGCAAGCAATGAATACGAAATTAGAGGCGATGGCTTGATACCTGATGAATCGGCGAACCAACAACCAAACAGCAGAGGAATGGACCATGGGGCACCACCGAGAAAACGCCTAGGGTTAGGGTTCCGGCGTGAAGTGACTCAGCGGCCAAGAAGATGCAGGGAAATGCAATGCAGGCTATGGTTATGGCGAGGCAGACGTGCGCGGTGGTGTGGGCGAGGTTGGCACGAGCGTGGCGTAGGTGTAGATGTAGCGGGCACGGCGGAGCAATGCAGCGCGGGGGCAGCGTCGCTAGGGCATGGGCGTGCGGCGTTGCTTGCATGGTGTGGCGGTGCTAGGGCATGGGCGTACGGTGCTGCCGCATGAAGCGGCGGCGTGGAGCAAGGCATGAGCGCGAGCAGGCGGCACGAGCAGGGCGCAAGTAGTGCACGGCGGCGGTGGCGCGGCTAGGGCATGGGCTCGCGTGATGGCTGGGCGACGGTGGCACGGGCGAGGTTACGTGATGGAGGCGGCGCGGGATTAGGGAAAATAACAACAGCACATGGAGCAATATAAGGTGGCCCCTCGTGTTAGATAAGGAAACATAAAGAAGTCTAGCATCCACATGTTTTCTACTAACCGGACGCTCTGGTGGCAACGACCGGACGCTACCACCAGGAGTCCGGTTGACTACAGAGAGGTCCAAATCCCCTCAAGTCACGACCGGACGCATCTGGTTACCCTTGATCAGACGTAGCCAGAGTCTGGTCAATCCTATGTTCATCTTCTTTGCTTGACTGGATGCAAGGACACCATTTGACCGGATGCAGGATGCTCACTGTTTCGGCGTCCAGTCACTCTGGTGCAGCAACGGTTCACCTCCTGTGAACTGACCGGACGCTGGAATCCAGAGTCCGGTGCAGCATCCGGTCGCCCTTTTTCAGCAAATCTTCAATGTTCCTTCGCGCTGCATGTTCCCAAGCAAGTCTCAACTTCAATAAGACCCAAATAAACACCAATTGGGACTGATGTGAGTGACCTCTCTCAAGCCCTCAAAATTTTCAAAGTATTTTGCCTTAGGCTATAATTCTTTTTAAGAAAATAGACAATAAAAGTGTAATCGAAAGGAAACGACAAAGCAACACACATGCATATGCAATGCAATACTTGAAAGTAATTCTAGTTGCTTGTCAAGTTTGATCCAAGGTTAAGCTTCTTCACACGCTTTTCGGCGGTTATCTTAACCATGTTAGACAAGCCCTAAATGCATTACCAAAAATTAAACATGTTGTATATTACAATGCAATGCAAAGGACAACACAAGCTCATTTTATAGTGAAGTTACTAAAATCAAGCACATTGAGTTCATTCCTCAACCGACAAAATATAGCCTCATCTAGTGGTTTAGTGAAGATATCCATCAATTGATCCTCGGTCCTTACACCTTCTAGTGATATATCATTTTTAGCAACATGATCTCTAAGAAAGTGATGGCGAATATCTATGTGCTTGGTGCGAGAGTGTTGAACCGGATTATTAGCAAGCTTTACTGTACTCTCATTATCACACAAAAGAGGTACCTTTTCTAGAACTACACCATAGTCTAGCAAAGTTTGCTTCATGTAAAGTATTTGTGCACAACAAGCACCCGCGGCAATGTATTCCGCTTTGCCGGTGGACAAAGCCACACTATTTTGCTTCTTGGAGGACCAAGACACTAGTGATCTACCAAGCAAATGGCACCCTCCGGATGTGTTTTTTCTATCAATTTTACAACCAGCATAATCCGAATCGGAATAGCCAACTAGTTGAAATCTAGCTCCTTTGGGATATCAAAGACCAATGCTTGGTGTGTGCTTAAGATACCTAAGGATTCTTTTAACGACAATCAAATGAGCTTCCTTAGGATTAGCTTGAAATCTAGCACACATACACACACTAAACATGATGCCGGGCCTAGATGCGGTCAAATATAACAAGCTACCAATCATAGAGCGGTAGATAGTATGATCAACCGTTTTACCTCCCTCATCTAGGTCGAGATATCCATTAGATGGCATTGGTGTCTTGATTGTCTTACATTCATCCATATTGAACCTCTTGAGAAGATCATTGGTATATTTCTCTTGAGAGATGAAAATCCCTTCTCTCATTTGCTTGACTTGAAAATCAAGAAAGAATGTAAGCTCTCCAATCATTGACATCTCAAACTGCTTTGACATCAATTCACCAAACCCTTTGCAATAATCTTCATTTGATGATCCAAAGATGATATTATCAACATATACTTGAGAAATGAAGATTTCTCCATCAAGCTTCTTGGTGAATAGTGTAGTGTCGACCTTCCCAATGGTGTTGCCCTTCTCAGTGAGGAAATCCTGAAGGCGTTCATACCATGCTCTTGGGGCTTGCTTAAGCTCATACAGCGCCTTGGATAATCTATAAACATGATTAGGATATCTAGGGTCTTCAAACCCGGGAGGTGGATCAACATAGACTAGTTCATTTATGAAGCCATTTAAAAATGCACTTTTAACATCCATTTGATATAATTTCATTTCATGATGCGATGCATATGCAAGGAGAATATGAATGGCTTGAAGTCTTGTAACTGGTGCAAAGGTCTCTCCAAAATCCAACCCTTCAACTTGAGAGAACCCCTTTGCAACTAGTCTTGCCTTGTTCCTCACTATAACGCCTTGATCATCTTGCTTGTTGCGAAACACCCACTTTGTTCCAATGACTCTTGCACCTTGTGGTCGCTCTTCAAGAGTCCAAACTTTATTGCAAGTGAAGTTGTTCAACTCTTCATGCATGCCATTTATCCAATCCAACTCTTAAAGAGCTTCTTCTACGTTCTTAGGTTCACCACAAGAGACAAAAGAGTGATGTTCAATAAATGAAGCAAGTTTTTGAGAGCAAGTCATTACACCCTTTAAAGGACTCCCTATGATGAGATCTTGTGGATGAGCTTGTAGTAGAGGTGGATTTCTTCTATCGACCACTTGAGTGGGAGGTTGTGGAGCATCAACATCTTGAGCTTGTGCCATCATTTGATCATGAGAGACATGAGTATCTTCATTTTCTACTCTCCCATCTTTATCACCATCTTGTGGCACATTTGATGAAGAAGGTGGATCAATCACTTGTACATCATCTTCATCATCTTTAGACTTGATGTCTCTAATCGGAATGTTCTTCATGACCTCCCTCAATGGTTCATCACCTACGTCATCAAGATTCTCATGTGCTCCTTGGAAGCTGTTAGATTCATTAAATTCCACATCATATGTTTCTTCAACCAAGCCAGTGGCATGATTAAATACTCGATATGATTTGGACTTTGATGAGTAACCAATAAGAAAGCCAATATCACAATGTCTTTGAAACTTCTCTAGGTATTGCCGCTTCTTGTAGATGTAGCATTTGCAACCAAACACCGGAAGAAAGAGACGTCCGGCTTCTTCCCATTGAGTAACTCATAAGGTGTCTTGCCAAAAAACTTTTGAATGAATAGGCGGTTGGATGCATACCATGCGTTGTTGATAGCTTCCACCCATAGAGCTTTGGGTGTATTGTACTCATCAAGCATTGTTCTTGCAAGTGTGATAAGTGTCCGGTTCTTTCTCTCAACTACACCATTTTATTGAGAAGTATATGTTGCGGAGACCTCATGCTTGATCCCAACTTCATCACAATAAGCTTCAATGTTTGTGTTGTCAAACTCTTTTCCATTATCACTTCTTATCTTCTTGAGCTTCACTTCAAACTCATTTTGTGCTCTCTTGGCAAACTTCTTGAAACATGATGCAACTTTGGTCTTGTCATGAAGGAAGAACACCCATGCATATCTAGAGTAGTCATCAACAATCACAAGACAATAAAGATTTCCTTCCAAACTCTTGTAAGTTATTGGTCCAAATAGGTCCATATGTAGGAGCTCTAGCACTCCTGTTGTTGACATGAAAGCTTTTGTAGGGTGAGTGTTTGCAACTTGCTTGCCGGCTTGACATGCACTACAATCACATCCTTCAACCCTCTCACCAATTCATTCTTCATTAGCTTCTTGAGTGAGCTCATCCCAACATGGGCAAGTCTTCTACGCCATAGCCACCCAAGTGATATTTTGGTGAATAGACATGTCTTCAAGTTGGCATCTTCGGAGGTGAAATACACTAGATATAGGTTGTTGTATCTAAATCCCTTGAATATAACTTGATCATCATCTTTCTTAGATACAACCACTTTCTTCTCGGTTAACAAGCATTGAAAGCCAAGATCACATAGTTGACCAACGGATAGCAAGTTGAAGCTCAATAAAGCAACATATAGCACATTTGAGATTGAATGATCATTTGATATTGCCACTTTGCCCAATCCTTTAACTTTGCCCTTTGAATTATCACCAAATGTAATTTTTTCTTAGCCATCTACTTCTTCATCTAGTGAGGTGAACATACAAGGATCACCGGTCATATGTTGAGTGCAACCACTATCAATTACCCAATAACTTTCACCGGTCTTGTAGTTCACCTACACACAAGAGATCAAGCTTGTTTAGGTACCTAAACTTGTTGAGGGCCTTGACTTTCTCAACAAGTGACTTTGCAACCCAAATTTTCTTAGGCCTATTCTTGTTGGGAGGTCCTAAGAACATAACTTTCATTTTTCCACTAGAGTCCTTCCTAAGCATGTAATGAGCATTGAAAGCAAAGGGTCTAGCATGCTTGGACAAGGGTTGTGGTGGTGGAGCTTGACACTCATGGGCAAAGTGACCTTCTTGTCAACACTCAAAACACCTCTTTGGCTTTGGCTTTGACTTGTGTTGTTGTTGTTGTTGTTGTTGTTGTTGTTGAGCTTGAGCCTTCTTCTCTTGATTTGCCAAATACCCAATTCCACTTCTATTCATCTTCATGATGGTGTTCATGAGTAGCTCACTTTGAAGATGTTGACCTCTTGTAAACTTTCTCAAGCCGGTCTTGAGATGTTCTTTTTCTAACTTGAGCTTCTTGTTCTCTTCTTTGAGTTCATCATGATTTTTCTCCTTCTTTAGTCTCTTGTTCTCTTCTTTGAGCATCTCATTCTCAAGAGCTAGATCACTATCATGGTCAAGATTCTCTATCACAATGGTGTTGGTGGTTGATAGCTTTTCAAGATCTTTCTTGAGCTTCTCATTCTCATTCTTGATCTTGACATACTCATCATAGTTGTCGGAATCAACCACTTGCTTGCCTTTTCTACTAGAACCTTGTTCAATGCTCTCAATAATCAAATTATCACATGATGTAGCTATATCAATCGTAACAACATCGTTAGTAGCATCATGTGGCTCATTGGATAAAAACTCATGAGAGAAACAAGATTATCATGATTAACTTTGAGGTTGGTATACTCTTCTTTTAGCATATTGTAGCTAGTGGTGAGCTCATTATGTATCCCCTCAAGTTTATCATATTTTTCTTTAAGCTCCTTTTTAGATGATTTTTAGCTCCTTGAGTTTGAATGACATAGTTTTATGTTCTTCTCTAAGCTCAACACTAGCTTTTTTCGCTAAATCATATTTAGCTAAGAGTGAGTCATTCTCATGTTCTAGCTTTTCATTTTTAGCTCTTGTCTTCCTAATGATTTTAGTATATTGGTTAAGTAACTTGACAAGATCATCATAGGAAGGTGATTCAAATTCATCATCACTATCACTATCATCATTGCTAGTATGATCATCACCACTACTATCATCATCATTTAATACCTTTCGTTCACCCTTGGCCATAAGGCATAGGTGTGTAGAGGATGATGGCGGTGGTGTCAGTGAAGATAGTGAAGAGTCAATCATAATAGCGGCCACCTTCTCGTTCTCACTATCATCATCGGATGACCAACTTGATGAATCAATGTCCGTGAGCCAATCACCGATGATGTATGCCTTGCCATTTTTTTTCTTCTTGTGAAAATCCTTCTTCTTGTCATCCTTCTTCTTGTATGGCTTGTTTTTCTTCTTCCCGTCATCATCTTCATTACTTGAGTCATCTTTCTTGCCCTTGTACTTCTTGTATTTGTCTTTCTTTGGCTTGGGGCATTGATGTGTTAGATGACCAAGTTCTTCACAATTATAGCAATCCATCTCCGAGATGGGCTTCCTTCTATTGCTAGTGAAGAATTTCTTCTTCTTGCTATCAAATTTGACACCGTTCTTGTTGAGCTTCATAAGCATCTTGGCGGTTCTTCTCACCATGAGAGCAAGACTTGCATCATCAATTTCATCATCACTTGAGCTCTCATATTCAACTCTTGCTTTGCCCTTCTCTTGGCTAGCCTTAAATGCCAAGTCTTTCTTCTTGGTGGGAGAAGAGCCATCTTGTGGTGTGATGTGCATATATATCTCATGTGCATTGATCTTTCTCAAGATTTGAGTTGGTGTAGTGGTGGAAAGATCACCTTGATGAAGCATGGTCACAATATGCCCATATTTATCAATGGGAAGGACCCTCAAGATTTTTCTTACAACATCGGATGGTTGTATTTATGTGAGTCCAAGCCCATTAACTTCCTCTATAAGAACATTTAAGCGTGAGTACATCTCATTAGCACTTTCTTTAGGAAGCATCTCAAATGAATTAAGCTTTTTCATAACAAGATGATAGCATTCCTCATGCTCACTCTTTATTCCCTCATGGAGCGCACAAATATCCAACCATAGTGCATGGGCATCCTTGTGGTTCCACACACGGTTAAACACATATTTGCAAAGGCCTCTAAAGATGGTGTTTCTAGCCTTTGCATTCCATTTTTCATAATTTACTTCATCGCCTTGAAGGTTGGTGGGATCCTTAGGTTTTGGGAAGCCTTGTGAGGTGGCTCTAAGTATTCCAACATCTAAGGCTTCTAAATACGCCTCCATATGAATTTTCCAATAAGGAAAATCATCTCCCTCAAAGATAGGAGGTCCATCTCTATGGGACATCTTTCTCTAGGAGGTTAAGCCTAAATTAGTGAGCACGACGCTCCGATACCAATTGAAAGGATCAAGATGCCCAAGAGAGGGGGGGTGAATTGGGCTAATTCTAAAATTCTTTCAATAATTAAACCCTACACTTAGCCACTTCACCCCTTGTGCCTAGAATATGTTTCTATTATTCTACAGCACAAAAGTTTTGCAACCTATGTTCTAATCCTACTCTAGCATGGTAATTCTAGGAATGTAATGACACGAAATGAATTGCTCAAATATAAATGCTTAAAGTAAAGGGAGAGAAATGAACGTGGCGATGTTTTGCCGAGGTATCGGAGAGTCGCCACTCCCCACTAGTCCTCGTTGGAGCACCCGCGCAAGGGTGTAGCTCCCCCTTGATTCACGCAAGGATCAAGTGCTCTCTACCGGCTGATTCTTCGACACTCCGTTGCGGTGAATCGCCCACAACCGCTCACAACTTGAGTTGGGTCATCCACAAGCTTCGTCGGATGATCACCAAACTCCTAATCACCACCAAGCCGTCTAGGTGATGGCGATCACCAAGAGTAACAAGCAAGAACTCTCACTTGACCACGACAAGCCTAATGAGAAGGGTGGATGCACACTTGCTACTCTCCTTGCACTAATAAGGCCTTAATCTTGGATTCTCAAATCTCAATCACCTCACTAGGCTCTTGCTCTCCTTTGCACTCTCAAGGGTGTTTCTCAGCTGAACAAATGGGCAAGAGACCTCTCTTGGATGAATAGATGAAGTATTTATACCCCCCCTCATTCAAAACAAACTGTTGGGAGGCTGAGTCAGCACTCTGTGGGGTGACCAGACGCTCTGGTCAGTTATCCCGCCAAAGAGCCATTAAGTTGTGACCGGACTCTGACCTGTGTCCGGTCAGCACCGACCGGAAGCGTCCGGTCACGAAAACTGCTCTCTAGAACCTTACTAATGTTGACCGGACGCTGGCACCCCAAGTCCGGTCACTTCGCTGTTCAGTGTCCGGTCAGTTACCGGATCCTGACCAGCGTCCGGTCAGCACTGACCGGACGTGTCCAATCAGGAATCTCCCTCTCTGGAACCTCTTTGGAGTTGACCGGACTCTGGCACCCAGCATCCGATCACTTTTCACTCAGCGCCCGGTCATAACCAGATGGCTCTAGTTGATCAAATGAACTGACCGGACTCACCCTTCAGCGTCCGGTCACAACCAGACCAGCGTCCGGTCAGTCATTTGACCCTCCATTCACTTCCAACTCGAAATCATATGTGAATGAAGTTTGCTCCAATTGATTTTAGGGCTACTTCGGAGCTATCTAGTGCTAGATTTGATAAGTGTGCACCACACCTAACTCACTAGAATCACCTAGGTCAAGCTACTAGTTCATACCCCCCTTAATAGTACGGCCAAAGGAAAAACAAAGTCCTAAACTATTCTAAGTGTCTCTTCAACACCAAACGATACTTAGAACTAGTCCATCCTTAACCTTGTCGTCTATCCTTTAAAAACTGAAACGATTTCCATCGTAGGGGCATGACAACCATGATTGCCCAATCAATTGCTATTGCCATGACCTAACTTAATTGCCTCTGCAAAACACGTTAGTCATAATAATCTCGTATTGTCATTAATCACCGAAACCCAACTAGGGGCCTAGATGCTTTTAGCCTGAAAAAACTTGAAACACGGCGTTGCCAGCGACCATGGCCTACCTGGTGGGGGACTACGGTAGCCAGCAAACTCGTGTTTAAGGGGACGTCGAGAGCAATGACCGACGACCTCCTGGTGGTGTCGGGGTGGTGGTGGCGCTTTGCATGCCATGGCCGTGCCCAGCGAGGTGGATGGGTCACGACGGTGGATGCTCCAAACGGTGCGGCACGAGATTGGGGCGGGTGCGGCGCGAGATGGGGGCCGGTGGCGGGGCAGAGCAGGCGGGCGGATGGCGCATCACGACTACTGTAGGCGGATGCGCAGTCGACGCAGCGCTGCAGGCGGACGACGCGTTGAAAGTGGTGGCGGTCGCGAGTGGGGAAAATGTTCGGGAGTGGAAGAACGAACATTGCCTGTTGGGCCCAATCGATATGCAGGCCCAAGAACGGGGCGTCTGGACCGCCACGCCCGGACGGACGTCCTCATCAAAGCATTATCAAATAAAATATGCTCAATAAATACCCTGGGGACATTGGATATCCACGAGTGAAGACTGACGAGTATCATCATCATTATATCAAATTATACAGCCGGACATGAGTTGTACATAAGACATGAATACATGATGCTTTGTAGAATTGTAGTCCTACTATATTTCATATATAGTTTGGTCTACTATACGTAGAAAAAAAAATTGAGCAAACGTGGAAGAAGATCCTGACCTCATATGAAAGGAAATGTTGTATGAGCTGAATCTAAGAAGTATGTATGAAACGAGGAAATGGCGAGTATTTGGGCTGGGCTGGGCTGGATGTGTAATTGAGGATTTGGTGGCCCAAGAGGAGATGGATACTGCGTCAGCTGGCCTTCAGCGCGTGCGTGTCGGGTAATAACAAAGGAAAGGGAATATAAGATTCTAAAAAAAAAGAAAAAAGGAAAGGGAATATACAAACGTCGGCGGATGGAGTCCCAAACCGAATCGCCTCAGAATCTAGGCAGCGAAAAATCTCGATCAAAGGGTCGGTTTCCGTGATATCCGCGCTCCGTTTCCAAATTCCAATACCGCCTCGACTCTCCGTATGCCGCACGAATCGGCGTGGCGGTTCCAGGTACCCAAACCGCCTCCAAGCGCCTATATAAAGCCTGTTCGGGAGGCCGTATCGTATCGTGGATTATTTACTGCTGGCTGGTTTGGTGTGAGAGAAAAACACTGTTCCCGGCTGGAAATTTACGATCGTTTACGAGCAAGCGAACATGCTGTAAGTCCAGGGCCCGGCCGGACGCCTGCACTTGTCTTCTGCTCTGATCCTCTCCCTGCTCTTTGCTTTGTTGAGAGGATAGTCGGCAGCCGGGGTATTCGTTTTCGGGCGTCCGTGCCTCTCTTCTCATTATTCTATCTAATCTACGGGAAGACAAACGCCTCTCTTCTCATGGGAAGACGAAGGAAAGGTATGCGTGCACACCCGTCAGCCTAATGTTTCAGTCTAATGTTATTTTCCGTTTGTTGGTTTGAGTTAATGTTTTGTTCGTTGATTTGAGTTGGTTCTTCCACATTTTTTTTTTCACATGTATTGTTTGCATATATAAGGTGGAATTTATTTCTCACAAACATGCTGCATGATGAATAGTTTTATATGAATAATAAGTTATATACTTTGGTAAGGATTTATGTTTGAATCCATATTTAGGTTGGCTGTAGATCTATATAATAGATGGGGATGGGCTCAGTGTTTTACACAGTATTACTTTTACCTTCGTTTAATTTTATGAGACGGCTAAATTTTGTGAGACCCGTCCAAACATAGCAACTCTAAGAAACGGAGTATATACCAATGTAATATTCTGGGCTACCTTCTTACTAGATTACTAGATGAAATCAACCAAAAGAAAGGTTTACCAGTGTTTTTCATGAGTCCAAGTTAAACGATATATGTTAAATTGGCCAGCCTTGCAATTTTGTTATATAAATAAATATAGCACTATAGTCATAGCTTTGTTTTCTATGTTGGTAACAGGGATGCCAAGCCAAACAAAATCTTTCGACCCAAATAAACGGGTGGCAACTGGATCAAGGAATAAGAAAAAAATTTGGGAGATGTCTCGGAAGGAGTTTTTGAAAACTCACGCTTATATGATGCGTCAAGTGAACAAAGCCCATCATAAAGTGAATTTCGGTTCAATACCAGAAAAACAATTCCTTTCAAAGCATATCAACATTGGTCAGCCAACAAGTGCAAAAAGAGTGAACAATTCAGCAGCAAAAGGGTGCTAGCAAGTCAAATCATGTTCCTACATCAAAGGGTATGAAGCAGCCTACTCCATCAAGCTTCAAAAAACGCTTGATTTTGGTAGAGAAACAGAAGGCTCTCTCGAGGTCAAGAGTCAATGGAAAAGACAGCTTGAAGGAAACACATGCCTTAGAAAGGAAACGAGAGGCGAATGATGCTTTACAACCAACTCAATTGAAGGCTATGCCAGGGTTGGTTCCAAAGACAACCGATAGGTTGGGTCATTATAGTGACTCGGCATCTCGGTTAAAGAAGCGAGCAAGTTCTGATAAAGACATCACTAGTGCAAAATATAGCACTACAAAATTGGAGTTCTCAAAGGGTGTATATATGGTTCATAAGGACAGCTGCATGACTGAAGGTAAAGACAGACAAGAGGAAATTGTGATTGACAATGACAAAGAAAATGTGAAATTTGGTGAATATCATAAGGAGGGAGACACAACGAAGGCAAAACATACTCTGGATTCTACATTGTTAGACATCCATTGCAATTCAGGGAAGCATCTCTTCATATCCATTTGGTAGAGACCTTCCGAAATTTCAAAGAGACAACCCTTCTATGAAATAGAGTTTTGAAAATGTTGAGAAAAGAGGGCTTATAGAAAGAAACATGGGCCAATTTGCTAATTGCAATGCAAAAAACAGTAATTCCATGTCCAAGAAGAGGAAGAAACCATTGTCTGCAGAAAATCCTAAGGCACTCAATGATGATAGTAATGTTGGAGTACAAGTGGATACTATGAGTTGTAAGCAGATGAAGAAACTCAAACAATCCAGAGTAACAAGGAAAGATGGAGCAGGAGATGGCGGTGGTGATCTTAATCATGTGGGTGTGGAGGATGACACCGTTGGTTCTTTAAAGAATGACCATGCTAAAGTCTCAATGGCATCATGCGTTGAACAACAATGCTATAGTTGTTCGAAGCCCATTGACAAACCTACTTGGAGGTATAATAGATGTTGTATTTTAAAATCTTTAAAGTATTCTTGTATTGTGCTTTATGTTCTAATGTCTTCATTATTTATGTCAACAGTGGCATCTTTAAGACATATGATAAGGAATACGCATCATTGGATGGACATTTGTCGACCAAATCATGTGAGAAAGCATGGAGTTTGTCCAAACAATTGCTTAAAGTGGTTGAAGTGAAAAAGCTTTCGAGGTTCGAGGTGTGGCCTAAGGCATGGGAGGTATCAAAACCAATTGCCGATGACATTGGTATCTATTTCTTTCCTCATGAAATGAGGTGTGTTTCTTAACCTTTTCGTAACTTTTCACCTCTACCATCCATGCGAATTAAAATGCCTAATTCCCTCTTTTCCATCCCTAGGCAAGACGAAGGCTTGGACCAACTAGTTAGAGAAGTCATGCAAAATGATTTAGCTTTGCGAGCTATTATTGGTGAAGCCGAGATGTTGATATTCCCTTCTGTTCTACTGTCCAATCATCACCTATAGTATGTGTTCTCTTTTTGAATGTTCTCTTCCCTTACTGATTGCTTTTATGGTCAGTCGAAGTTAAGCCCATAGTCACAAAAATACTGGGTCTATAGGGTTGAGGAACATGATACTTGCTTGAGAGGTTTTTTTTTACAAGGCATAGTCCAAAATGACCCTGCATACTCATGTCGAGGACGATGTTCCTAGGTAGAGCGTTTTTGCCTTTTACCCTGTTTTATGTGATGTGACCTTTGGCAAGCCTAGTTAGTGGTTATGCATGATACCTTGTTCCATTCTTTGGTTCATTGACACACCGGTTTCTCTTATTTTGCAGCATTTCAGAGAAAACACTACCCATGGGGAGTATTCAAGCATAGGGAAGACAAAGGTGCTGTGGTTGAAGAACCACTTAATGCTATGGGGCACTGTGAGAAGGAAAAGCAGCAAAATCTTGTCTTAGACCAGCCTAATCGTAAGCTACCAAGCGAAGAACCAAATCAAGAAATGATTCGAATGGCGAGCGTCATACCTTTGGAAGGACATATGTTGCCTCCTAATAAAAGTACTCAAGAAGTTGAAGCTTGCCGTCTCAAAGGACCAACCAACAAGGGCTTTGACCCTAAAGCTCCTAGTGAAGAAGGGGGACAGGCAGAAGGTACTCCTGTTGCTACTGATGCCGCTGCATTTCCAGCAAGCCATGGACAGATTAACCCTAGTATGGGACATACCCCAGGCAGGCTGATGGGTTTTGTTGTCCGGAAAACTCCAAAACTTGATCGAATTATCCGAGAGATAGAACAGGAAGGTGCATTGGTATTTGCTATGCAAGGGGAGATGGTTGGTGCTGGATCTTGGGCAGCCAGCAAGGGTACTGCCACGCAAAAGTAGAGGCCAAGGCATGAGGTGCTCTCTAGAAACATCTAGGTAGCGAACGTTCCTTGTCAGCATCAACAAAAAGCTGCCAAGCATATCCTGGTATGAGATTATACCGGACTTGGGCTATTCACTGGTGGGTCAGCTGCATATGGAGGTTGAGCAGGAAATGGACTTGGATTACAGTAGCTTTTGCACGCTTTGTACTGCTGCATATGTATCTTCAAATGAAACTTTCTGTTGGTTCAGATCGACTCCCTACTAGTAATTCATCTTACTGTAGTGTAGTTTCGGTTTGGTTGTTTCGACCAAGACATCAGTTGTGTGTGTGCATTTCACCAGTTTTTATATCTTCTCGCCTCTTTAATCTTTTACTTATATATATATACCTTCTGCCTTATATTCCCTAATAGTATAGATGAACACTAATAATTGAGTTCCGTGTTTATGAGTTGGCTAATCAAGCAACGTAAACCTCTATATAAATAGAGACGTATCAATCTTTAGACACACAGAAGAACCGAGGCCAAAGAAATCAATGTATCTAGAGGCAATCGATATAGAACCGTTCCTGAAAAATATATATGGGTCCCCTTCTCAACCTTATATCTTCCCTTATCTCTTCCTCTCTTATATTTCACGCGCGCACTGCAGGTCTGCATGTCGGCGTTTGATCTCCATCTCTCCTGCCCACGTGCATCCCTCTCTCATGTCCAGTGCTAACGATCTAACCATATATATAGGAATATCTTTTTGATGACAAATATGGATTTGGATACTTTTTTTATATCGTATACGAATATAAAGATACTATTATGTCATGTTTGGATATTCATCTATCCACCTCAATCCATATGTTTTAGAGTGGTTTCATGTGGAATCTCTACACCTAAAAAGATTCTAAAGTTATCATCTATCCGATGATACCAAATCTTGATCCCTACTTACGCGCCTGCGTCCGATACGAATATACTCCACTCGGAGCTCACACATCCGCGTCCTACCCAGTTATGATACGAAGATCAGATCCACGTGCGCCCGTCCGATACGAAGTCCTTAGGGCTCATGCGTCCACGATAGATTATTAAGGTTCAGTTCAAAAAATTGTGACCACGATGCAACGCACGGGCGTATATCTAGTTTAGTTTAAATTCCACACTAAACCACTCAGACATACATGGATTAAGATCAATACATGGGTATCCAAACAAACACTTAGTTGGATATCATATATTCGATTGGATAATCCAGATTGCTAAGTCATATATTCTATTTGCATATCGACTATGAATGGACTGCAACTCTAGTAGGGCCTCTACTTAGACCAACAAAATTAAATTTGAGGGTTTGAAATAAAAATAGAGGTCTAGCAGTGCCTCCACTAGAGACCTCAAATTCGAGGGGGCACTCAAAACCCCCTCCAGTCCTCGTTCCTTTGGGTTCTAGTGCCGGACCTCGAATCACCGTTTTGGATGTTTTTGTGCATGCTCTTGGTCCTGCTTGGTCCCGCTCATCTCCCTCGCCCGCCTCCTTCCCCTCGCGCACGTGCCGCCAGGTTTCCCAATCACACACGTACAACCCTCACCCCACCCGCGATCATCGTCCACACCCTTCCCAATCTCGCGCGCACAACCTTCCTTGCCCGCTCCCATGCTCGTGCACGTTTCTTCCTCGCCCGCGGGACTGGCGACGGGTAGACGTTGCGGCCGGCCCTCTTGGCAGCGAGGTTGCGGCCGAGTCCTGACTCCTCTCAGCGGCGACATAGAGCTCGTGGCCGGATCCTGCTCCTCTCGTCGCTCTTAGGGCCGATGCTCTTCCTTCCCTGATTCCTAGTGTTTTGGCGGAGAAAGTCAATGACAAGCGGGTCTCATATGTCATTCTCTATTGAAATGAATTTGGGGGCTCTATTTTAGGGACCACTGATGGAGTGGACCCTAGAAAACAAGCTCTAAAAAATGGGGGTGTCGTCAAATAAAAAAGGAGAGGCCCTGCTTTGCAGGCTATCGCTGAAGTTGCTCTAAGAAGCCAATGTTGCTCAGCTATCCTCCCGACGATGCTTACCATGAACTAATTAAGGTTCATGACATACGTACTTCTGCTTAGATTACATACTTCTCTTTTTCAGAGTTCACTACAAGCATTCATGTAGCTCTCGAATTAGAGTAGTCCCTATTTATTAAGGGGATTCTACGATCAGATAATCAATAAATTACCTACTAGCGTCTTCTTGGGTCCTCTTTTCTCGGATGGTGATTCTTTCGTGAGTACTACTATTTTTCCCCGGATGGTAAAGATAGTGGATTTCTACACATATATTAATATCTTAATTAGCAGCCCAAGAAATTAGCAATAATAAGGCCACAAAAGCGTGAGCAAATAAAAAGTCGGCTTCACCTTGCATTCTTAGGTTATGCCGTCAGCAGTAGGAGATTAATATGCTCCCATGGCAAGTAATCCATCCTAAAGTTTTTTTTTTAAATAAAGCAACCTAATAATCATAGGATAGAAGTTGAGACACTTGTTATCAACTCCCTAATAATATAAGGATAAAGTTATTTTAAAATAAAGGTTTTAAAAGTTTTATTAAATGATTAATTAAATTAGTATATTTAGCCTACAAAGTTGCATGAAAAATATAGGTTTGTGTTCTCAATTTTTAACATGATGTTGAGTTATAAATTATAAATGGGACAAGTCCATGCATTTTACTTCATTACTACACTAAGAATTATCACACATAGTTCATAAATCCTACTAGCTAGGCATGCTTTTGTAGTCATGAGATATTCTTTCAAAAAATGACCTCATTTATCTACCACATATAACCAGCCATGAAAAAAATCTATTTATGGTCGCTTGATGCTGGAATAGTTAGGGATAAATTTTTCAAAAAACAAGTCACCTAGTCACATGTTGTCGGTGTTTCGTATGTTCAACTAGTAAATTTGTGATCGCGTGTTTGTCCAGATGGCTTAGCACTTTGGGTCTCATGATTTATAGTGGTTCAAGCAAAGGCCCTACGCCAAGTTAGAGTAGTGTATCATGTTCATGAGCTTAAACGGGCAAGTTTATAGTAGAGGTTACAAATTGACACTGTGATGCTCGAAGTTACATAGTGTTAGAAAGAAGCCCCAGTCCCCACTCATATAGCTGAGGGGGCGGGTTACAAAAAAAAAATAGTGGTGGTCCTACATCAGACTCAGACGTCATGATAGATCCCCATGTTGGTGTCATCCGGTCCATCCTATCTATTGTCAATATATAATTATGTAGTGGCCAAGATCATGTGGTAAACCTTCCCCTGTTCCGCATGGGCAGAACGTGCACGCATCCACGCACATCACCGTGAGGCAAGAACAACCCTGCACAGTCGACGATAAGGGTCGTACCTATCTTCTGTTCTACACAGGATCACCACAGTGTGGGGGTGTGGTGCATCTTTAAAAGGTCATAATATGGCTAGAGGGGTGAATAGTCAATTTAAAAATTTATAAGATCACTAAAGCAATTTGATTAGTATGACAAACGGCGTAATGTAATTTTGCTCTAGCTCTACTAGGGTTGCAAGCCACCTATCCAAACAATTCTAGTTGCTATAATCACTAGGCACACACAAGAGCTAAGTTGCTACTCACTAAGAGCTCTCAAACTTGCTATACTAAAGAGCTCTACTAGATGAACTTAAGCTACAATGCAAGCTCTCAATTCTAACTATACCAAAGAGCTTGTTTCAACTAGTTTGCGGAAAAGTAAATAAGTGAGCAAGGTGATTATACCGCCGCGTAGAGGAGTGAATCAATCACAAGATGAATATCAATTCAATCACCGGGAGAATACCAAAGGGCAAGAGACAAGCAATTTTCTTCCGAGGTTTACGTGCTTGCCAGCATGCTAATCCCCGTTGTGTCGACTAACACTTGGTGGTTCGGCGTCTAAGAGGTGTTGCACAAACCTTGTCCACACAATTGGACACTGCAAGAACTTACCCACAAGTGAGGTAACTCAATGACACGAGCAATTTACTAGAGCTACCTTGCGTCACTTCATCGGGGAAGGTGCAAGACCCCTCACGATCACCGAAGCCGGCCACGAACAATCACCAACACGTGTCAAAGCTCCTTCGCTGCTCCAAGCCGTCTAGGTGGTGGCAACCACCAAGAGAAATAAGAAATCCACAGCCACAACGATCCCCAAGTGCCACTAGATGCAATCACTCAAGCAAATATACTTGGAATCACTCAATCTCACTTTGCATTAGCAATCAAGCAAGAGAGATGAGTGGGAGAGAGTTTGTTCAGCTCACAAGGATGTCAAAGATGTCAAATGGCCAAGAGAGACACCTTGGAGCCAACCCCAACTATTTATAGAGCCCCCAAAGAAATAGAGTCGTTGCTCTGCTCGGGGCTAACCGGACAGGGCTGACCGAACGCACCACAACATCCGGTCGCTAGCGTCCGGTCCTCGGATGGCCGCCACGTGGCTAAGCTTCAAACCTCGTGCATTAGATCTCAACGGTCAAGTTCTCGAGCCCGCGCTGTTAATGTTTGACCGGACGCGTTGAGAAAGTGACCGGACTTGCTACCGCGTGGTGTCCGATCATTTATAGAGAGCATCCAGAGCGACGAACACGCGACCGAACGCGTTAGGTCAACGTCGACCGGACGCGCCCCAACGTCCGGTCCTCTCATTGTTCCTTTGCACGCGCAAGCCAAGCTGAACGTCATCGTACGTCATGCCCCACCTGACACAGGGCCGGTGCGTCCGATCGTGCCATCACACCGCCAACCAACAAGTGACCGGACACGCTGATCAAGCCAGGGCCAGCGTCTAGTCGTTCCTCCTTGCTCTCGGCCAGCCACGCTGCCTCGCCTATAAATGACTGGACTCGCCAGCCAGCATCCAGTCAGGACGTGGCTAGCGTCCGGTCACTAAGTAGCTCTTCCTTTTCATTTTTAAGTCCGCAACCACTTTGCCCTTGCTTCCAACTTGCTAACCACAAAGTGTAGAACTTATGTGCACGTGTGTTAGCATTTTTCAAAGCATTTTACAAGGGTCAAAGTTAGCACACTAGGTTCCTAAATGCATATGCATAAGTCATGTCACCTAGTGGCACTCGATAAACCGTTTAGCCAAAGATTTTCCCTCTTAATAGTACAGCTATCGATCCTAAGTCACTCACACCCTCTATGGTGTCTTGAGTGCAAAACAAAAACATATCTTATACCTTTGTCTTGATCTCCTCAGTTTTTGTTTTTCTCTTTCTTCTTTTCCAAGTTGAGCTTGATCATCATCATCTCATGTCCATGTTTAACTCCATGGACCTCATCTTGCTCAATCACTTGGATTGCACCAACCTAGCTCATATCATCGCTCATGATAAAGTTAGTGCTAGGTTTCAATAATTAGACAAAACCAAACTAGGGCTTTTAATCTCCCCTTTTTGTAATTGATGACAACCTATTTACAAAGATATTCAATGAAATCTTTTTGGATTCATGTTGCTTGCCCAAGCATATTACCATGTATAAAGATTATGGATAAGTTTCATCAACTCAAATTGGTAGTATTAGCTCCCCCTACGTATGTGCTAAGAGTTTGGATTTAAAAGCTTGCACATATGTATGGATTAGATGTTTGGGAGAGTAATAGCTACCAAATAATGTTAAGGTGTAATGAATGGACCTTTGAAGCGTGATACCAATCGGAGTTGCCATTTGAACACCATCCTTAGCACCATGTTTTGCTAGATACCACTTGAAAAAATAACAAAGAACTAGATACCTCATGAGATCAAAATTATAAGCAAGGTTCTAGTACAACTTGTAAGAACAATTCAAGTGTCTAGCTATCCTATGCATGCTAGTTTTTTATTTCATCAAACATTTTCTATGATCTAGCATACACCACACAAGCATGGATGGAGAATTTAGAACTTGTGCCATGCAAGTAAACATATGTAATGCACATACAAATGCAACATACAAGTTTATGAGCTTGCTTCCTCTACTTGTGTGTTTCAAAATTTTAATTGATCCCCTTACTTTGTCAAACTTACTTCTCACCCCTATCTTTGTGAATTACTTTCTCCCCCTTTATCATCAAAGACCACTAAGGGTGAGCTCAAATTTTAGATAGGTTGTGTGAAACCATGATAAGTGAGGATCGTTTTTTTTAATTTGGTTCAATCTAGATCACTTGCAAAAGATATTTAACTCAGTTTGATCCAAGGGCAAGCTTCTTCACACCTCCAAATAAGGGTTATCATGCACCATGTTGAGTTAAACACTTGTAGCTTATTTTTTAGATCAAACACTAGGTTCACAAACCCACAAACATGTCATATGCTACCACTAGATCATTTGAAGCATACAAGATATAGTGGTACCATACAAGCTCAAATTCATTTGACTTTAATGAAGGAGCCTAAGACATGATAGGAATGACTAGATGCACTAAACAAGTCCTTAGCAATGGATGAATGACATGTCAATCAACTTTACCTTGCTTTGCTCGAAAAAGAGGCATGTCATATATGGGGGTGCATCAACACGTATTTGAGAAGTCAAGTATGTTCAATTCATTCCTTAGCTTGCAAAATCTCTTCTCATCAAGTGGCTTGGTGAAGATATCGATAAGTTGATCATTGGTAACCACACTTTCAATGCAAATGTCCCCTTTTTGTTGGTAATCTCTAATGAAATGATGGCGGACATCTATGTGCTTTGTTGTTGACAGTGTTCGCCTAAACGGCCTAAACGGTCGATTAAATAGCCACTAAACGATAAACTGTTTTGTTTAGGGGGTAAACGGAAATTAAACGGTTGACCGTTTAAACGGTCAAAAAACGAGAAAACGGCCTAAACAGAACGGAGATAAACAGTATTAAACTGGCTAAACAGCTGTTTAAACGGCTATTTAGGAGAACATGAGGTAAATCTAGTTCAGTTTTGTATGGATAAATTTATATACTTAAGTTTATTATATTTATAAATGTGTACACTTGATATGTTACATGCATAAATATCTATATTTGACTCTTTTCACATGCATAAATATATATACATACCAAAATAATTGATTTTTACTCAGATAAATATGTATAAATGCTAGAATACTGGATTTTTTACATGCACATATATAATTATATGTATTTTTTTAAAGTGCAAAACCGTTTACACCGTTTAACTTCGTTTAAACACCGTGTAAACAGCATAAATGTTAAACGAAGGGCGACCGTGTAAAGACCGTTTACCATTTAGGAAAACATTGGTTCTTGAATGTTGAATGGGTTGTTGGTGAGCTTCACGGCACTCTCATTGTCACATAGCAATGACACTTATTTGAACTTGATTCAAAAATCACTCAAAGTAGCCTTCATCCAAAGTAATTGAGCACAACAACTATCGGTCGAAATGTACTCCGCTTCAGCGGTTGAAAGTGCTACACTATTTTGCTTCTTTGATGACCAAGACATAGTTGACATGTGCCCGATATGCTCTTCCTCTCAACTTTGCATCCCGCATAATCAGAGTCCGAATATCCAATCAACTCAAATCTTGCTCTCTTGGGATACCACAATCCAACATTTTATGTATGTTTCAAGTACCTCAAAATTCTCTTTGTTGCCTTCAAATGACTCTCTCTTGGTGAGGCTTGAAATCTAGCACACATGCATACACTAAATATCACATTAGGCCTTGATGCAGTCACATAGAGTAGGCTTACAATCATAGACCGATACATCTTTTGATCAACCATGTTGCCACTAGCATCACTATCCAAGCTTCCATTTGTCCCTATTGGTGTACTAATAGCTTTAGCATCATCCACGCCAAACTTCTTGAGCATGTCTTTGATGAACTTGCCTTGACTCATAAATGTGTCATTCTACATTTGCTTTATTTGAAGATCAAGGAAGTAATTAAGCTCTCTAATCTTAGACATCTCAAACTCACTTGTCATCATCTTTTCATACTTCTCACAAAAATCTTAGATTGGTTGATCCAAATATGATATCATCAATATAGATTTGTAACACAAACAAGTCATTGCCAAGCTTCTTGGTGAAGAGAGTGGTGTCAACCTTTCCTATCTTGAATCCCTTAGAGAGTAGGAAATCCCTCAATCTCTCATACCAAACTCTAGGTGCTTGCTTCAAGCCATACAATACCTTCTTCAACTTGTAGACATGGTTGGGCTTCTTCTCATCTTCAAAACTGGGAGGTTGCTCAACATACACAAGCTCATTGATGTACCAATTGAGAAATGCACTTTTCACATCCATTTGGTACAACTTGATGTCATGGGCACAAGCATAGGCTAACAAGATCCTAATTACTTCCAATCTTACAACCGGAGCATAAGTTTCTCTAAAGTCAAGACCTTCAACTTGTGTGTAACCTTAAACTACTAATCTTGCTTTGTTCCTTACAACTATCCCATCTTAATCTTGCTTGTTCCGAAAAACCCATTTGGTTCCAATCACATTATGATCCTTAGGCCTCTCAACTAACTTGATTTCTTGTATAGTTGTTTAGCTCTTCATGCATAGCATTCACCCAATTAACATCCAACAAAGCTTTATCTATCTTCTTCGATTCAATGGATGACACAAATGAGAAGTGTTCACAAAATTATGCCAATCTTGATCTTGTTTACACACCTCTTGAGTTATCACCAATGATAGAATCCAATAGATGATCTCTTTCAACATTGGTTGGTTGGAGCACTTGCACTTGATTGCTTGCATTTGATTGATCACTTGATTGAGATGATGAACTAGCCACTTGTTGTTGATCTTGCACTTTGTCATCACTAATACTTGCTTAAACTTGATCATGAGAACCACTAGATTGCACATTTGAGTTAGAGAGCACTTGATTATTGTCATCTTCAACATCAATCACCTCTCTAGGCCTTAAGTCACCAATCTCCATATTCTTCATTGCATTGACCAATTGAGTGCCTCTCACATCATCTAGATTCTCTTCTTCCTCTTGGGAATCATTGGTTTCATCAAATTCCACATCATGCACCTCCTCAAGAGTACCACTAGCCAAATTCCAAACTCTATAAGCCTTGCTAGTAGTTGAGTAACCAAGCACAAAACCTTCATCACATTTCTTCTCAAACTTACCCAATCTTGTGCCTTTCTTCAATATGTAGCATTTACAACCAAAAATTCAAAAGTATAAAATATTGGGCTTTCTATCATTCAAGATCGCATAAGGTGTCTTCTCCTTCAATGGATGACAATAGAGTCGGTTGCTACAATAGCAAAACCGTGTTGATTGCTTCGGCCCAAAATGAATGACTCACATTATACTCACTCAACATTGATCTTGCCATATTAATCAAAGTTCAATTTTTCCTCTCAACTAGACCATTTGATTGAGAAGTGTACTTGGCCAAGAATTGATGCCTAATCCCAAACTCATCGCAAAGCTCATCAATTCTTGTATTCTTGAACTCACTTCCATTGTCACTTCTCACTTTCTTGATTGTTGTTTCAAACTCATTGGAATTCTCTTGATAAAAATCTTGAAGGTTGCAAACACATCACTCTTGTCAACAAGAAAGAACACCCATGTATATCTAGTGAAATCATCCACAATTACAAATCCATATTTGTTTCCATCAATGCTATAGTATGTGGTTGGTCCAAATAAGTCCATTGCAATAACTCAAAAGCTTTGGATGTGCTCATCATGCTCTTCTTAGGATATGTGTTACCAACTTGCTTTCCGGCTTGACATGCACTACAAAGCTTATCCTTCTCAAAAGTGACATCTTTCAAGCCTCTAACTAATTCATACTTGATCAACTTGTTCAATTGTTTTATACCAACATGACCAAGCCTTCTATGCCATAACCAACCCATGCTTGACTTACTGAGCAAACATGTTGACAATTGAGCTTCTCTAGCTTTGAAATCAACTAAGTATGGATTCTCATATCTAAATTCTTTGAATATCAAGTTAGAGCCATCTACACTTATGATCTCTACATCATCCACATCAAATATGCACTTGAAACCAAGATCACATAATTGAGCTACCTACAATAGGTTGAAGTTCAAGCTCTCTACTAGTAGCACATTGGAAATGCTCAAGTCATTGGATATTGCAATCTTACCAAGACCCTTGACCTTGTCTTTGCCATTATCACCAAATGTGATACTATCAATTCCATTGCTCTCATTCTCATTGGTTGAATTGAACATTCTTGAATCACCGGTCATATGTTGTGTGCACCCATTATCAAGCACCCAATGCCTTCCTCCGACTTTATAATTGACCTACAAAAGAAGATCAATTCCTTTTAGGTACCCAAACTTGCTTGGTTCCTTGGTTAGTTACCAAGGTCTTTAGTACCCAAATGGCCTTCTTCTTTGGGCACATAGTTGGTGTACCAATGAACTTAGTCTTCACATCATTGGCACCCTTAACAAGCATGTAACAAGAATCAAATCTAATTAAGGATACAATAGGTTGCTTGTTCTTGTTAGTATTGCAATATTGCTCTATAAGCCCAACTTGCTTGCATCTTTTGCAAAATCGACCATTGCCCTTCATAAAACTAGCTTTAGGAGTGACAAAGGCCGCCTTGCCTTTCTTGGGGAGCCTAATCCCTCTTTGTTGAGTGAAAACCTTTGGCTACTCAATCATTTTAGCAAGTGGGCATCTCCACCATAGGCATTGCCTAAGGTACGAGTGAGCTCATTCACCTCCTTCTTTAGGGTCTCAATTTCCACCATTAGTAAGGCATCACACGTGAAACCATCACTCAAAGGTGAAGTGGATGCAGTAGTGCTACAAGAAGGGTTAGTGGGAGCAACAACAATGGACTTATAAAATGATTCATCAATAATATCATATGTTAGTCCCATATCACAAGACATAATCACTTGCTCCTTCTTGGCTTCCTCCTTCTTGGCTTGCTCGATGAGAGAGGAGTGAGCCTTTTCAAGCTTAGAGTGAGCTTTGCCAAGCTTCTCATAGGCATGCATTAGCCTCTCATGAGTGGCATTGAGCTCATCAAAGGATTGCTCAAGAAATTTGACTTTCTTGCGCAATTCTTTACACACCTTTCTCTTCATCTTAAAGCAAGTGTGCACTTGCTCACACATGTCCAAGAGCTCCTCCTTGGTGTACTCCTCCTCCTCATCATCATCACTCCTGCAAGCATCACTTTCACATTCATCATCATCACTCACATCATATTTTACCTTGGTAGCCTTTGCCATGAGGCATGTCGATGGAGTGTCAAAGATGGAAGGCTTGTTGTTGATGGCGATGCTTGCTAGTGCATTCTTGATAGATTTCTTGCCATCATCACTATAGTCATCACTATCCGAAGAACCATCACTATCTGAAGAACCATCACTATCCCATGTCACCAAATAGCCTCCACCCTTCTTCTTCTTTTGGAAGGTCATCTTCTTCTCCTTCTTCTCCATCTTTTCCTTCTTCTCCTTCTTATGTTTCTTCTTCTCATCCTCATCATTGTCACTGTTGTAGAGACAATCCTCTATAATGTGATCGGGGCTCTTGCAATTATAACATCTCCTCACATATTCTTTGCTCTGGTGTGATCCCTTCTCTTTCTTGCACCATAGTCCTTCTTCATGAATTTGTCCATCTTGCGCACAAAGAGAGCTATAGCTTCATCATCAATGTCACTAAGATCTTCATCATCACTTGATTCTTTCTTGGACTTGCCCTTGTTCTTGAATGATGAGCTAGCCTTGAATGCAACACTCTTCTTCTTCTTCTTGTCTTCATCTTCCTTCTTGTCATCCTTGTCAACCCCCTCCCTTTCCACACGGTATGTCTCTTGTGTCATGACATCAACTAGTACTTGGTTAGGGGTAATCTCCTTCAATCCTCCTCTTATGATAAGCAATCTCAACAACTCAAATCTTGGAGGTAAGCATATCAAGAACCAATGAGAGACATCATCATCATTGATCTTCTCTCCTAATACCTTCAAGTCATTGACAATCACTTGCAATCGATGGAACATCTCTAGAATTCTCTCATCATCCTTCATCTTGAAGCTTGTCAACTTGTCCTTGAGGATGTATAACTTGGCACTCTTCACCGCTGGTGTGCCCTCATATGTCTCTTTCAATCTCTTCCATACCTCATTAGCTCTATCACAATCCCTGATTTGCACAAACACGTTGGAATCAATGGCATTGTAGATGGTGTTGAGAGCAATTGTATTGCATTGCTTGTTGGCATTGTCTTGGTTGGTGAGATTGTAGGGATCAATGATAGCATAGTCACTCTCGGTCACATCCCACACTTGATCACTGATTGAACTAAGATACATCTTCATCTTTCTCTTCCAATAATCATAGCATGTGCCATCTGTTTACACCAGAATTTAGAAGAAGAGTCATAGGGACTTGAAAGCTCCTGAGATCATGTCATCAAGGAATCAATTGCGTACAGATTGGAACTAGCTAATTCGGATGCGGTACTAGAATCGGCTTTCTTCAGATGGCGCCAGCAGATGACGACGAAGGCTACGATCGGCGCTGGGATGAGACATGCTGGACTCTACAAAAAGGGAAAGATTAGAGTTCAAGTTATCTTAAATTAGGAATGTTTTCATTATGCCAAAGATTGTAACAAATCGTGCTCAAGTAGGATTCATGTTTAGACTCCGGGTATAAATATCAAACCTCGGCTATTGTAGAGGAACACAATCAATCAAATACAAGTCAATTCCTTTTTTTGGCTCCGGCCACCCCTTAGGAGTAGGAGTAGAGTAGATCTCGGCGACTTCTTCAGCAAGTACGGCTGCATCGATCCGGTCGACCTCCACTGCTTGTCTGTAAGTACCGTCATGGTTTATACCTCTGTTCGTATGGCTGCATCGATCTGGTCGACCCCCACTGCGACTCTAGTATAGGCTAGTTATCGACTCTTGTCTAATTCAAGTATGGCCTATGTGATTCTGCCTCACACCCCACTGCTTGAATTATATCAAGGTCAAGTTATCAGCTCTACCTTAGAATGGCAGTCTTTGGTAGATTCATTAAGTTACCGATATTGCTTATTGCTTTCATTGTTTATCTAATTACAACAATATCATTCTGCCCAATTGAGATTGATTTGGATTGGCCTTATATCTTGTTTAACCCATCGTTTGCTAATCTAAAACTGATCTAATCTACATCTTAAGCGATGAGTTATGTTTTTAATCGGTTGTTTTGCGTCAATCTTAATCGTGCGTAGCGTGTGGTTAAGGCATGTTCAATCTTGAGTAGATCTATTAGTTAACGAGAACCGTTCCATGACCTGTTATCATGGCCTATGGGATTCTGCCTCTCACCCCACTGTTAGCACCATGGAGTGGAGATCGGTAGTTGGTAGATCCGTTCCTAAGAAGGCATGACCTTAACTGTGCGCTATGCCTAAATCAACTGTTTTAGCCGATATCGAGCGCTTTCACGAACAGTTCACATTATGAGATCGTTGAAGTAGAGATAAGTTGAAAGATGTGTTAGCCCCATGATCTTATTATTGTATTACGGCATGCATGATTCTGCCTCATGCCCCACTGATATTAGTAATGAGTTATGGTCATCGAGTCTATTGTTGTTTCTATGGCCTGCATGATTCTGCCTCATGCCCCACTGGTCACAGCGATAGATGAGATCTAACATGTTCATTAGATTTATCTTTATCAAATGGTTGAGTGGTGATAAATTGTTTCTTATTGCCTTTGATTAATATTTGCTCAAATAATATTTATCCTGAATGATAACCGATTCTTCTTACATAACCTCATGAGCTTTACTTGATTTATTCTTATGAATATGCTGGAATCGACTATTTAGTATATCTCCTCTCATATCGGCTCTCAGAGCCGCACATTCGGGACTGTCTAGCAACACCGGCACGTTCCACCCTTAATTACTGATAAGCTTTCTCTCCTTGTCAATTGCAGGGTCAAATTGACTGGCACGTCTCGGGAGGATTGCGCAGGATCGACACCCCCACGCTGAAGCTAGGCGGATCTACTCCAACGAGCGGACCCTTCCGGCTTGCTGTGTGTGTCCTCGGCACAGAGACAAAAATTCTGTGTCGACACATGTTCCTGGCACGCCTAGTGGGACCCCACAATCGTCATGGTGACTCACAACAACAACAACATCCTCATGGTGCGCTACGAAGACCTACCTGATGGAGATAAAGATGTCATCGACGAAGCTATAGAAGAATTTTAGAAGAAGTGTTTGTTGTCCTACACTAAAACACATGACAACACCATTATTAAAAAATTTCCATTACCAAGAGTTCTGTTACACGGATAGACAGATACAGTCGAAGCTGAAGATAGGTGTTTCTTTATGGAAGCCATAGATAAATCTGTTCGTAATGCCATATCAAGCCGTAATGAAGCCTTCGTGGACGCATTTCACAATGCCATGAAAGAGGCGATTCATGGGATTCCAGTTGGTCAGGTTGGATCGACTCGTTACAACATTCCAGATCCGTCAACCCAAGAGACTAATCAAGTCGGTACCAGCCATCAAGAAGCAGCACCAGCTGGTGATGGTGACGTCCAGGCAATTCAAGGTTCATCTGAACAAGCTCAAGGTACGACTGTGAATCAGATACAGTACAATCATGGACCGCCAATACAGCATGTGCAACAGTCGGTGGGGCAAGGTCAGAACTAGGTGATCAATTTTGGCACATCAAGCCACATACCACCGTTGGCTCGAAAAATAGCACCATCAATTCAAAGGATCTGTAGAGATATAGATCCTTTTGTCTATAATTAGAGAATTCAAGCAGCAAGCCAGCAGAGGACCCAACAGATCGAGATTCCACAAGGGTATCACTATGGCACATATTATAATACCCTCCACATGATGCCAAATCCAAGATATCAAGGCACATGAGATTTCAATCCATATATGGGTCAACAAGTACAGAGAAATTCAAATCCACAAGCTGACGAATTGCTGCTGAAGGTGACCGAGATGATGAAGAATCAATTCGGTCTGAAGCCAAAAGGGCTAACCTTTTCGTATAAACGCCCATATCCAGAATGGTATGATTTGGTCGCTCTTCCCACAAATTATAGGCTCCGAGAATTCACTAAGTTCACTGGCCAAGACAGTACAAGCACAATAGAACATGTCAGTTGGTTTCTTACACAATTGGGCGAAGCATCAGCTGAGGATGCCCATCGAGTTCGTTTCTTCTCCTTGTCCCTGTCAGGGCCAACCTTCACTTGGTTTTCATCATTGCCAGTCAATTCCATTGCCAATTGGGCTAACCTAGAGAAGAAGTTTCATACATATTTTTACACTGGGACTAGAGAAAAGAAGATTACCGATTTGACAACTATAAGACAGAAGCCTAATGAATTGGGCACCGAATTTCTTCAGAGATTCCGAGAAACTAGGAACTTGTGCTTCTCCTTAAACTTGGCCGACGATCAACTAGCTGCTTTAGCTGTTCAAGGAATGTTGCCGATGTGGAAAGAAAACTTGTTGGGACAAGAATTTGACAACTTGGGTCAATTGGCTCATCGAGTGGCAGCGCTCAATAGCCAATTCTAGAGTATGCGCAGAGATACCTGATTCCAGAAGAGTACCACAGTAGCCGAAGCTTATGATCCATACTCAGTCGATGACAGCTACGAAGATGAAGAAGAAGAGGTTGCTGCAGCTGAATGGAATTGGGGTAAGAAGACGGTAATGGTGTCAAATCCTTGGGGAAAAGGAATCGAGGAGAGCTATGACTTCGATGTCACAAAATCAGACAAGCTCTTTGATTTCTTACTTGAGAAGGGCCAGATCAGATTGCTGGATAATCATGTTATATTGCCCCCTGAGCAGTTGAAGAATAAGAAGTTCTGTAAGTTCCATAATGCTACTTCTCATTCCACTAATGAATGCAGAATTTTCCGGTAGCACATACAAAGGGCTATTCAGCAAGGGAGGCTCAAGTTTGATACGCCTCAGAAGATGAAGGTTGATGATAATCCTTTCCCAGGAAATCAAAACATGGTCGACGCTAGGTTGCTCAAAGGGAAGACTAAGGTCTTAACATCGGCCAAATCAAGAGAAGCTGGAATAGTTGATCCCAAGATGCAGATATCGGCTGATGAATACAGAGAGATTAGAAAACGTCGTGACCAGCAGAAGAGCCGATATGAGCAGGGAGAAATGTCAAAGGATGGAGCGACAAAGCCGCGAGTTACATCTCAGATTCTGTTGAATAAGTGGCAGCGGCAGAAGGAAAAGGATTATCAGTAATGGTTAGAGGATCAAGAATACCAGTGTCAACTGGAAGAAGAGAGGTATGAAAGGAAGCAAGCCGAATTGCATTGGAATTGTCCTTTCTTCAGATATTGCTGGAACGAAGGTTTGAAGTTGCCTACCAAACATGACTGTCCGGAATGCAGCAATCAGTATTAGGGGTTTAGGCAATCTCAAACCAACCACTGGTCTATCCATATCCAAGATACACATCATCATAATAACATGGATCGGCGCTTAAAAAATAAAAGTGTTCATGATCGGCTAGAAAAAAGAGTTGTGGATCAAGACTGGGCTGATTATGAAAAAGAGGGTGACTAGAGAGAACATGTCTGCTAGGAGGGCCAATGGTGCCCTGGAGGATTGACAAGAAGTCAGAAGAGAAGGGTGCAGCGCCTAAGGAATAGAGAGTTGGAACAGACTCAGGCATCCGGCAAGCCTCGAGTATGGCGTGCAAAGCAAACAGCTGATAGAGGGCAACCATCGGCTAATATTCAAATGGCTTTTCTGTTGCCATCAGAGTTCAAAGCTCCGGCAGATCAAGAAGTTTATTTAGATTTCGATGAGTCGGAGTATGAAGAAATAGTTGCCAAGTTGACAGTTATACAACAAGCGGTGTTTGATAAGCCAGTCAAGCATCGGCACTTAAAGGCTTTATATATGAAAGATTTTGTTGATGGGAAGCCGATGAATAAGATGTTGGTGGACGGAGGTGCTTCTGTCAATCTTATGCCTTACACCACTTTCCGTAAGCTTGGCAAGGGACCAGGAGATTTGCTTGAGACCTACATGATACTTAGAGACTTCGGAGAGAATACATCCCGGACCCGGGGGCAATAAACGTCGAATTGACAATCGAGAGTAAAACTCTGCTCACCACGTTCTGTCATCGATGGGAAAGGATCATACAGTTTACTCCTCGGTCATGACTGGATTCACGCAAACTATTGCGTACCGTCAACCATGCATCAGTGTTTGATTCAATGGCATGGGGATGATGAAGAGGTGGTTCGCGCTGATGAGTCTGTGAGCATCGCAATAGCCGATCTAGTGTTTTGGGAACTAGGAGACTTCGAATGCCTTTCTGGCAAAACATGGGAAGGAGGCTTCATTAGGATTAATAATGAAGGTCAACAGCCGGTTCAAGCAATCGGCTCTGAGAGTTTGTTTTGATCAGTAATCGTGGCTTCACATCGACCATTAAATTAAGGGAAATAAGTACTGATCCTAGAGATTGGTTTGGGCCGACGTACGTGAGTCCTAAGTCGAATCATAAGTGCAATTCGGAGTTAATAGATCTGTTGGAGAAAGTTCTGTTTAGCTTAATAGGATGCTTGACATAGGTTGATCGATTGTTTAACCTTTGGAATGAAAAGTTCTGCAGCAAGAAATATCTGAAGAGATGTTATCTTAACGTTCGATCAACACTTGATAGCCGATTCATTTAGTTATCGGCTCTAATAGCCGGTACCAGAAAGGTATCGCCTCTAGTTCAAAAAATAAAGATCCTCAAGGACATGAAAGCCGATACGATACGTATCGTCTCCAGAGCAAAAACAAAAAGCAAGAACAGTCATACGCAAAGGCATTGCGCTGAGACACATTCATGAAAGAATAGGGGTCTTTGTTCATCGGGTTACCCTAAGTACAAACTAATCAAAGACCTTGTTCACCACATCTTGAGCGAATGTGATGTCCATGATGGCCTCTGCCACTATGGTGAAATCTTCTATCAAATCTTCATGTCCCTCAGGGCCATCACCAATCGAGAAGCCAACCTCCATGGCATGGAGATCGTGCCCAGTTTGGACCTGCACCGTAGTTAGCGCCACCGATGCACCGTGACAAACGCTGTGAAGGGCAATCTCTTGGATACAGGGCGGGATGTCTTGGAGACGAGCGTCAATGAGGGAACCCCTAGCGTTGATGGCGTCCGCGACCGCGTTTGCCGCCAATTGGAGAGACTCCAATTGCACCGTTTGAGCTGGCGATTGTAGAAGAATATCAAGACAAAGGCAATGGAAACCAAAATAGAAATGTTCATGGAGCTCATCTTACCTGCTACCATGGCGTCAGACTCCGCCAGCCGCGCTCGAACGGCATTGGCCTCCTCCTCAACCGCATTAAGGGCCGCTTGGAAGACTCCTAGACGAATCTCTAGCTGGCCATTGTTCCGAATCGTCTCAGAATAATGATCCTCGGCCGCCCTCCATTCTCGAAAGAAGCGCTGAGCATCATCACCGTCATACGAGTTGGAAGAACCTGACGATGAAGTCGGCGCGGAAGATGCAGCATCAGTGGGTTTACCGGTCTTGGAGAAAGGACGAAGGCTGTCGTTCACAACGAACCTATAGGCGAGTCAGAACAGGTCATCATCATGAACGGAGATTGCCTATCTCACCTCATGCGTCGGAGACACTGGTTCGTCGGCATGTCTTCTGTCGAGATCTCTTCTACTGCGCGCTTGCCTCGATTATCTTCGCCGGCCTTGAGAAATGATTGGATCTACAGAAGGAAGGGAAAAAACCACCACCGGGTTTTTGTAGGCGAAAGAGAGCGAAGGAACAGTTGCGAATAGAGATGTGTTTGAGGCCAAAGCCCTCGGCTGGTATTTGAAGACATGAAGCGAAGAGGCGGATGCCTCGGGACGCGCAAAAGGCAACCGCAATTAATAGAAGGCAAAACGCCACTTCACCAATGTCGAAGAGAATGCAGCGCCAGATGACTAAGGATGGAAGATCGAAGGGCTCTCTTAATAAAGGCCGTGTTTTCAGACCTAGAAAGAATTAAAACTGAGAGTCTGGAATCGACTATTTTCAAAATCGGTTCTTCAGCCTGAACAAAGGACCTGATCTTCAAAAATGGAAAAGGGAGACAAAACTATGGAGAAGGCTAGGAATGGATTGCCCTTGAGTAAAGGAGTTGATCGCCTGATGAGCTCGTGCATAAACATGATGCAGTCTTTCCTTGGGAAGTTCGAACTGGATCAAGGCGTGTTATGTTGCAGAATGATTTATCAGCCGAAGTCTACCAGAATATTATGATGAATAACTTAAAAGACTTGAGTTGACTTTGGCTGCATGCCCTTGGAAAACATTGAAGCCAATAAACCGAGGTTTGTAAAATATAAAAGGTTGCGATTGAGCAATTCTCTAAAAAGAGACTTGGTCTGGAAAGTAAGATGGCCAATCAGGCCAAAAGGCAGTAAATCCGACAAATGGTCACCTAACTGGGAAGAACCTCATCAGATCAAGCAATGCGCGCCGAGTAATATTTCTATTTTGGAAACACCGAAAGGAAAAGAAGGATTCGGCGAAGCAATCGAATGGAGAACATTTAAAGGAATGTTACCCTAAACGTTTGGATTAATACTTGACAACCAATTTGCTCGATTGACAGCTCTGATAGCCGATACCAGAAGGGTATCGCTTCTGGTGCAAAAATAAACCCAGAAGGGTAAAGGCCAGTGCAATGTGTATCGCCCGCAAAAGCAAAGCAAACATAGACAGAGTGATGCATATAGTATGATAGAGGAATTGCTTGCTAATATCATTTATTACAAACTAAGGGCCGGAAAACACTTTGGCTATTATATCATCGGCATGGGAAATAAAGGCTACAGAGTTGGCAGCACTGAAGAAATCCTCAATCAGGCGCTCATGATCCCCAGGGTGCGCCGCAGCCGGGAGGCCGTGGGGAAGGAACCAAAGCTCATGGCTAGAATGGACTTGCGCAGAAGCCAATGCCATGACAGCACCATGGCGAACGCCATGCAAAGCGACCTCTCTCACACGATTCGGGACATCATACAGGCAAACCACAGGGATGGTGCCTCTGGCGTTGACAAATCCCGCCGCGTGCTCCGCAGCCAATCGGAGGCTCTCCAGTTGAGTAGACAAATCTGAAAGATTCAAAGAAAAGATGATCAGAATCTTGAAGGAAGCAGGAGATATAACAGAAATCTCACCCGTAATCCTAGCCTCGGCCTTAGCCAGCCTACCCTCCACAGAATCAGCCTCGGGAGATGATCGACATCGAACCATGGCCAGAGCCGATTCTGTTAGGGAGAGACATTCGTCGAGACTTTGGCCATGACGATCAATGGAGGCAAGCAAGTCGTCATTATCAATCTGCCTCCTTTGATAACAAGGGAGCTGGCGATGAGTTGGTGCTGTAGGTAACCCCAAAGGCTGAGCAGAGTCGGCCCTCTGCTCTGGAATAGTAGGAGCGTCCCAAGTTGCACCCTCTTGGCGGCGGAGACGCTAGCGCAATGATACAGATTCGGTGGAGACCCCCTTAGCGGACCTCTTGATGTTCTCCATGATCTTAGATCTATGAAAAGGCAGGAACTATACTAAGGACGCTGAAGGCTTGAGACGAAGCGGGTTGTTCTTCGATCCACGGCTGTACCCTGTATATATAGCCCAGGAAGGCAATAAGATAGGTTTCGCCGGGGGTGTGAAATTGAAATCAGAGACAGAAACGGATCGACACTCTAGGAATTCAGGGGACAGATGACGGAGAGGTAACAGATTCAAACTTATCGCTTTCCTAAAGTACGAAGCATCGTGGAACGGATACAACGAATGTACATTTGACCAGAGATCAACCCACCAAGGCTTCTTTGGATTGAAGGGAGTCCGGATCCCCACAAGGCCGAGGGTCATCGTGAACCAAGTCGCATCGGCCCATTGATAAGATTGTGCTAGAGAAAGGGAAAAGCCGCCTGCGTAACGGATACCCAGCTGATTTCTCAGTGACTGGGAAACCGCTGGAAAGAAGGTTGTGGCTTTCTCGATAGGCATTCGATGGAACAAACAAGGGAAATGTGTCCACACATTTTGGCCCTTGTGAACACTGGAACAGCTCTGCGAGCATGGTGAGAAGACACAGGTGATATCACAAGACTTCTTCTAACCGCAGTAGCTGATTCTCTTGCTCGACAAGGCGCAAGAATGAGCGACATGATCACCCTATACACAAGAATTATTCTAACTGCTCAAGATCTTCATAGCAAAAGGATAGACCATGGAGGGTCCGGCGGAGTCAGAAACACTCGAGGGGGGAGATAGAAGAGAAACATAGCTGAAATGTTGAGTTGCTGCTGCCGGGGTCGGATGGGCGTTTTATAGACGGCCTAGAAGGTTGAATCCAGGTGCCCGTGAAGTAATGATGCTCTCATAAAAGTTGGGAAGCATGGGCTCATGGGCTGACATGGGCGGTGTCAAACAGTAGTCCCCAGATCAAGATTCTCCATCCGTGACTGCAGACCCATCGAGGATACAGACGTGATAATTTTAGAAAAAAATTACTTTTATCCCAAAATTGCGGGGCATGTGTTTACACCAAAATTTAGAAGAAGAGTCATAGGGACTTAAAAGCTCCTGAGATCATGTCATCAAGAAATCAGTTGTGTACAGATCGGAACTAGCTGATTCGGATGTGGTACTAGAATCGGCTTTCTTCAGATAACGCCAGCAGATGACGACGAAGGCTACGATCGGCGCTGGGACGAGACATGCTGGACTCTACAAAAAGGGAAAGATTAGAGTCCAAGTTATCTTAAATTAGGAATGTTTTCAATATGCCAAAGATTGTAACAAATCGTGCTCGAGTAGGATTCATGTTTAGACTCCAGGTATAAATATCAAACCTCAGCTATTGTAGAGGAACACAATCAATCAAATACAAGTCAATTACTTTTTTTGGCTCCGGCCACCCCTTAGGAGTAGGAGTAGAGTAGATCTCGGTGAGTTCTTCAGCAAGTACGGCTGCATCAATCCGATCGACCTCCACTGCTTGTCTGTAAGTACCGTCATGGTTTATACCTCTGTTCGTATGGCTGCATCGATCCGGTCGACCCCCACTGTGACTCTGGTATAGGCTAGTTATCGACTCTTGTCTAATTCAAGTATGGCATGTGTGATTCTGCCTCACACCCCACTGCTTGAATTAGATCAAGGTCAAGTTATCAGCTCTACCTTAGAATGGCAGTCTTTGGTAGATTCATTAAGTTACCGATATTGCTTATTGCTTTCATTGTTTATCTAAGTACAGCAATATCATTCTGCCCGATTGAGATTTATTTGGATTGGCCTTATATCGTGTTTAACCCATCGTTTGCTAATCTAAAACTGATCTAATCTGCATCTTAAGCGATGAGTTATGTTTTTAATCGGTTGTTTTGCGTCAATCTTAATCGTGCGTAGCGTGCGGTTAAGACATGTTCGATCTTGAGTAGATCTATTAGTTAACGAGAACCGTTCTATGGCCCGTTATCACGCCCTATGGGATTCTGCCTCTCACCCCACTGTTAGCACCATAGAGTGGGGATCGGTAGTTGGTAGATCTGTTCCTGAGAAGGCATGACCTTAACTGTGCGCTATGCCTGAATCGGCTGTTTTAGCCGATATCGAGCGCTTTCACGAACAGTTCACATTACGAGATCGTTGAAGTAGAGATAAGTTGAAAGATGTGTTAGCCCCATGATCTTATTATTGTATTATGGCCAGCATGATTCTGCCTCATGCCCCACTGATATTAGTAATGAGTTAGGGTCATCGAGTCTATTGTTGTTTCTACGGCCTGCATGATTCTGCCTCATGCCCCACTGGTCATAGCGATAGATGAGATCTAACATATTCATTAGATTTATCTTTATCAAATGGTTGAGTGGTGATGAATTGTTTCTTCATATAAAAAGGGGTTCGGTTACTTGTAATCATTGGCTTAGTATAAACCAATTATTGTTGATATCTTATTACCATTGATTAATATTTGCTCAAATAACATTTATCCTAAATGATAACCGATTCTTCTTACATAACCTCATGAGCTTTAACCGATTTATTCTTATGAATATGCTCGAATCGACTATTTAGTCGATCTCCTCTCACATTGGCTCTTAGAGCCGCACATTCGGGACTGTCTGGCAACACCGGCACGTTTTGTCCTTAATTACGGATAAGATTTCTCTCCTTGTCAATTGCAGGGTCAAATTGACTGGCACGTCTCGGGAGGATTGCGCAGGATCGACCACCCCCGCACTGAAGCTAGACGGATCTGCTCTATTGAGCGGACCCTTCTGGCTTGCTGCGTGTGTCCTTGCCACGGAGACGAAAATTCTGTGTCGACACCATCAAAGAACGGTGGTTTGCCCCCCACATGGTTGAACATAGCTTGAGCCATAATTTGACACCGAGGTTGTTCAGCCTTCAATCAAACGGTGACCACGGCTCCAATACCACTTGAAAGGCCCTAATATGGCTAGAGGGGGTGAATAGCCTATTTAAAAATCTACAAGATCACTAGAGCAATTTGATTAGTATGACAAATGGCGTAATGCAATTTTGCTCTAGCTCTACTAGGGTTGCAAGCCAACTATCCAAACAATTCTAGTTGCTATAATCACTAGACACACACCTCTACAAAACTCTTTCGATTGTTAGTCAGAAGGGCTTAGACGATCGGCCATTCAGGACGCGTCCCGATTGTTCTCCGCAACGGCCATTCAGGATGCCTCCCGATTGTTCTTTGGGCCCTATGCCCTGAGTTTGGGTCAGGCACTTTGCCTTTTATAGACCCACAAGTCGCCCTCCGACTGAGGATAGATAGATGGGGACTTAGTGGTAGCTTTGGGTTTGGCTCCTTGGTTGCTGAGGGTACTCGTGGTACACGTGCTTGTCGCATGTCCTACAAAATGTCGCATGGCAGGTGTCATGTGTTTTCATGTGAAATCTCTGTGTATAGGTGGTTTTAGGATTTTTAAAATGTCACACACAGTTATAAAAACAAAGTCAGGTGTACACCATATTTGTGACAAGATCAATTTTCACATACATGGCGACATCACCAATGTATAGCAGTAGCAATATCATAAATAACAAGTACGAATAAATTTATTTATTATAGAGTTGACTCAAACTCTTTACAGCGAAAACATAAAGCAATAGTAAAAGCACATATATGATATCACCTGCAAAACTCCCATCACAGACAACCAACCGAGGGTATACACACACCTAGAACTCTAAAAAATGGCTAGGAAAATCTTCTATAGTCTCCTACTCTAAGTATTCATCCAAGATTTTGCCTAATAACATAATAAAACAAGTGTGGGCAAGATTGGATTCAACAAGTGTGGGAAATAAATGACATACTAGGGCATAAACACAGAAAATAGCTTGGTTAGAACATTGTATCTTTTTAATAGGCATGCTATTTTAGCACCTAATTACTAAGTGAAAGTCTTCCAAAGACCCACTGAACAACAGAGGGCACACGCCTCTACAAAACTACAACCAGCTATCCAACTTGAGAATTTATGCCACTTTTTTCCATGAGCATGGCTGTTACAACGGTATTCAAACACTCTGCATAGGTTATACATCTTTGCCCAAAGGCCACATGCCACAATTTTCGTTTGTCAGGCCGTGAGCCCCCTTGAACACTTCTAAGGTAAGTGCATGGGGTTCACTACGAGGTCATTACAAAGATTAAATCTAGTACATGCTACCACTCTAAAGCTCCAACTAACGTGTCGAAATAGCTAGGAGCCGCCCCCTGAGCCATGCCACATATGGACATCTCTTACCAGATCCACCACGATATCACCCCACTAGACTCCTATAGTTAATAAGCCAAGTTCATATAGCCCATGTGAACCTTGTTGTTGTACTATTTTTCTAGGCGGTTCCTCCATAAACCTTTCACTGTCCAACATCACATACCACATGACGCAACACATATCCATGTCCCTAGGTTTCCATGTTGCTAAACATTGCCATCACCAAACCAATTGCATATACCATGAATCAATATTAAAATATAACCCATCCTAAACCACAGTTGCATCACTAAGCATAGTTATCCAACATGTATGGGTAAATCCAACGATATGGAAAGTAGTTAATACTTAATAGGACCCATCATATTATGACATGGCATGCAAAGTATTGGATTAAAGTGTGATAAAGATAAAACACATAATCAAGGACACTTGCCTTCTTTGACCATATGATGTTGATTATAGACTATGGACTCTCCGGGTCTTGCAGATTCACGAACTGCTCTCCTTCTATATGCATGCACGATAATCTTCAAAACAATACATGCAAGCAAGCAAAAGAAATAAAACAAAATCATCAATACATTAAACAATAACAACAATACAGAAAATGCATGAAAAAAAAACTGTAGAACACATTGCTACGACGCATGAGCAGTCAGAAACAGATTTAAAACATGAAAGTTGACAGGTTTACAAGTTTTCATTGGTCTATTCGCTGAAAAAAACAAAGGTTTATGATATATTTTCTTAAAACTGTTGAGACTCAGTAACTTTTACCTGTAAAAAAAGAGAATTGGAGGGCTTTTATGCAAATTAACGCCGGCTGACCGGCCTCCCTGTGGTTGACCGAGTCGAAGGCTCGACCTGAGCCGTTCATCTGGGAATCGACGGTTGGGGGTGACTCCTTCCCTAATTCTCTGTTCCGAAGCTATCCTCCACTCTCCAGAGTCCAGACGTCCTGGCCATGGCGGCCGGACATTGGTGCCGCATCTGCCGGCATCTCGATCTTGAGCTCCGGCCCACAATAGTCTGCGCGGGGCGGCTCCACGGCACCGCAACGCGACGATGAAGACGCCGAATCGGTCCTTGACGGCGGGGAGGGAGCTAGGCGGCTGCGGCTTCGAAACAAACGGCGACGGCGGGACTTGAACAAGGTGGCGCGTGCGCAAGGGAGCGAGAGCGGAAACAAGGCTTGTCTCTTGAGCTTCCTCACCTTCCTGCGACTGCAGGGTAATAAAGGGAGATCGGCGGCGGCGGATCGGCAGCTGTGAGGTGATGTCTCGGCATGCGATGGATTCGGGCAAGAGACTACAAACCGGAGTGCAGGTAGGTGCCAGGTGGCGTCGGCAAAAGGGCGGCATCGGACCCATGCGCCTTGGGCAGCTAGGAGCTGGGATCGGCCCACAAGCAGGAGAGAGGAGGAGGCGTGAGAAAAGGGCAGCTAGGAGCTGGGATCGGCCCGGCTGAAAACAGGGAAGGCCCGCAAAATTTTAAAAATATGGAGATACTATTTTGGGCTGTGACATAAAACCACGACTTTATCCCTCGTGCAATCCATCTTGAGCACAACTAGGCTTCATAAATAGTAACCAAAAGTTATGTTCCTTTCTGATGCTCACTGCTAAATTTTTTGAATGAATATGTGCTATTTAGTCATTTAAATATATTGAATTTAAATGTTTTCAACTGCAAAGTTGTTCGACCTCAGCAAGAGCTACAATTTTGTGTCCGAGTTAATATGATTTTTATTTTTTATTTTTTTCATATCTCGCTACACTACACACAAATACTAGTTTCTTTGGTTTTAACCTACAACTTCGTTTACAAATAAGTCACACCTTGGGTTAGCTTAAGTCAACCTTCCAATCAGTGGTTTTGTATTACTTTCTTACACGTTGAGTTTAGATATTTGAAAATGTGATGGGTAGATTTGCCCTGGAACATAGTATAATGAAAAGGCACACTTTTGTGATATTTTATAATAAAAAATACGAGTCTTTGGAGTCAATATATATATCTAAATAGTACTTATCTGTGATTAGAGTGAGTAAAAGTAAAATGGTGATCTAGCTTAAACCAGAGGCCGAAGTAAACTAAACAAACTTTAATTTTAGGAGACCAGGTTAGGTGCGCTCTGGCCATCCTTTGGGGGAGTAAAATAATGGACTATTCCCATTATGAAAAATATACTCTAATTTGAATTAATTGTTAAAATCTAGTTTTGAAGACCGGTAACAAAAATGTATAAAACCTCTATTTCAAAAATAATTACCAACGTTGACTTTTAATTTTTAACCAACAATATTTACTTAAATATTTAGTTAAGTAAAGTGAGAGAGATATAACATTACATTTGTGATAAGGAGTGCTAGAAATATGCCATATAATTTATATCTATTTATATAAATATTCAATCGGTCAAACATTAAATAATAAAGTCAAAATTGCCATATTGTGAATCAAGAAACCGTATATCTTACACCACGATGATGGCATCTGTTTGACGAGGACATAAAGTGGCCCTAGCAAACTTGTTTTAGCATTATAAACTAATTAAGTTTTAAGGATTTAGTTATAGCAAAAAATAAACAAGTCAAACTTGGTTATTTGTCTTGGCATAGGGATCTGATAGACGCAAAGATAGTAGCATAGGCAATGTTCCCACGTATTTTTAACATTGTTCCTACTTTCCTACTCATGAGCAAGATAAATTTCGCTGAAACTTAACAAAAAATAGACAATTCTCGATTAAATATCATTATCTTGTTATGATCTGCTATAATGTGCCAAACATCAATAAGCAATTACAAATTGAGAGCACCACTAAAAATTAAAATCTTCTTGTGGTACTTACGTCAGGGTGTAATATTAATAAATGATAATTTACCTAACTGCAATTGGCAAGGTAGTAAGACATGTTGCTTTTGTCATAAGGAAGAGACGATCTAACACTTATTTTTAAATGCCAATTTGCAAAAAACAGTTTGGTCTATTATATAGGTGGTTTCAAAACTTTCTCAACCCTGTAGGGTATATGTCTGGTAGGTGGTTACCGGGAACTAGAACAGACCTGAGAATACTACTTCTGCTAAGAGTGGCCGTAACCTGTTGGTCTTTGTGGCTACGACACGGTATATAGTAAAAAAAAATCAATCTTCTTTGTATTGCATGTTATGTACTTATTACCCACTGGCTTTGTACTTGGATTATTCTCTAGCAGCTACATTCATAGGATTTGCTAATAGTGACATGACAACAATAAAATTAGAGCGCATGGTCAAGGGATTTTTTTTACCCGGACACGAGGGTGCCTAGGTGGCGGTCTAATCTACAGTTCGATACACAAGTAGAGAATAGACCTTAGATCCAAGGGCCAAACCAGGCTCTAGTTCCGGGAAATATTGCGCCCAGGACTAGAGAGACCTTTAGTCCCGGTTGGTGGCTCCAACCGGGACTAAAGGTCCCTGCCCAACGGCTCCTGCGCCAGGCCGTTATGACAGGGGACCTTTAGTCCTGGTTTGAGCCACCAACCGGGACTAAAAGCCGACCTTTACTCTCGGTTGGTGGCTCCAACCGGGAGTAAAGCTCTTGTCCCGGCTAGTGGCGTGGCCCGGGACTGTAAAGTGACCTTTAGTCCCGGTTGGATCCATCAACCCGGACTAAAGGTCCCCCCTATAAATCCTGCTAGCCGTCTTCTTCCTCCCCAAGCTCGCCCGAGAGCTTCAGTTCAAATTTAAGCAGTGTTCTTACTCTTTCTCCATCCATTCTTCGATTCCTCCGTCGATTGTTCGGTTCTAAAGGTTACCAACTTCATACTCTCATGTTTCACTATTGTCTTATCTTATTTTGTTCACTATATATATATGGTTCTTTATTGTGGGTTTTTTCATTTGTAAGCAATTTGAGCTCAAAATCACTTTAAGCTTGCATATTTACATGAAGGAAGGTTAAAGTAGCTATTAAAAACTAGTATTCACCGTTCATTTGTAGCATGCATAGCACACTTCATTGTTTAGAGATATAGAGAATTTTAGAGTTTTTATTTTATTTTATTTGTTTATAAAATGAGAAATTTATAGTGTATTAAAAAATGAGTATAGAGAGTAGATGGCAACTGCTTCCGGGTCATCGGCCTCTCATGGGTTTCCAAAGCGACTTAGGCCGGGCCTCCCACTCCTTGCATGCGGCAAGTGTTGTGATGAGACGAAGATTGTGATGGAGTACCGAGTGAACAAGGAGGGTCCCAACAAGGGTCGCATTTTCTACAAGTGTCTAGATCGCAATGTGAGTTATTTTATCGTATTTAATGACTATGGTTAGTTTATACCTAATTTCATGATGGTTGTGATTAAAGTTCTAATTTTCTATTTTAATTTCAGTGGGATGGCACTGGATGGTCAGTCTTCTACTGGGAGGAAGAGTATGTTGAACTCGTGAAAAAATATCTTGCACAACAGGCAGATATGGCGGCTAATGAGGCAGTGATCCAGCCGAAGAAGCCCAAAGATGTTGAACAAACGAGGGATCTGTCTGTTTTAGTTGGGATTGGTCACGAAATCCTTGTGCTGCTGAAGTGCATTTTAGCTTTAGTGTTTTTAGTGGTAGTTGGGATTGTCTACATTGTAGCGAAGCTTTCATAAATTTATAGCTTTTGTGGTGGTATACATGTTGTATAATTAACTAATTATGTTCTAGGTTTTAATACAGTATTTATGTCATGTAATGCAGATGAGTCAGCATTGGATGTACAATGCTGATCGTCGCTCCCAAGAGTTCATGGACAGCGTGCATTCTTTGTTACGTGCGGCCGAGGCAAACAAACGCGATGGTTTCATGTGCTGCCCATGTGCCGTATGTAAGAATACTATGGAATATGCTAACTCAAAGACTCTTCATTCACACTTGTTCAAGTCGGGTTTCATGCCAAACTATATTTGTTGGATGAAGCACAGAAAAATCGGAGTTGTAATGGAAGAAGGTGAAGAAGAACAATGGGGTGATGATGACATTTTTGCTGAATATGGTGCCTTCAATGATACTGCAATGGGGGAAGCTGAAGAAGAGGTGGGGGCAAAGGAGAAGCCCGCTGAAGATGAGGTGGGGGCAGAGGAGAAGCCCGCTGAAGAAGAGGTAGGGGCAGAGGAGGAGCCCGCTGACGATCTTGGTCAGGCCATTCATGACGCACAAAGAGAATGCGAAAGTGAAAAGGAGATGATCAAGTTCGACCGCATGCTAGAGGATCACAAGAAATTGCTATACCCAACTTGTGATGCGGGGCAGAAAAAGTTAGGTACCACATTGGAATTGCTGCAATGGAAGGCAAAGAATGGTGTATCTGACAAGGGATTTGCGGAGTTACTAAAAATCCAAAAGAAGATATTTCTGAAGGATAACGAATTACCCAGCACTACGTACGAAGCAAAACAGGTAGTCTGCCCTTTAGGATTAGAAATCTAGAAGATACATGCATGTCCTAATGACTACATCCTCAACCATGGCACGGAGTACGAGAAGTTGGATGCATGCCCTGTATGTCACACGTCGCGGTATAAGATCAGGCGAGATGACTCTGGTGATGTTGAGGGCGAACATCCCAAGAAGAAAATCCCTGCCAAGGTTATGTGGTATGCTCCTATAATACCACGCTTGAAACGTCTTTTTAGAAACAGAGACCATGCAAAGTTGTTGCAATAGGACAAAGAAGACTGTAAGGTAGACAATATGTTGAGACACCCTGCTGATGGGTCCTAGTGGAGAGCAATCGATAGAGAATTCCCCGAGTTTACAAGTGACGCAAGAAACTTAAGGTTTGCTTTAAGTACGGATGGTATGAATCCTTTTGGGGAGCAAAGCAGTAGTCACAGCACTTGGCCTGTTCTCTATGTATCTACAACCTTCCTCCCTGGTTATGCATGAAGTGTAAGTTTATTATGATGCCGGTGCTCATCCAAGGCCCTAAGCAACCTGGCAACGACATCGATGTGTACCTGAGGCCACTAGTTGAAGAACTTCTACTTTTGTGGAACAAGCCAGGTGTACGCGTGTGGGATGAGCACAAGCAGGAGCACTTTGACCTGCGAGCATTGTTGTTCGTAACAATCAATGATTGGCCAGCTCGAAGTAATCTTTTAGGACAATCAAACAAGGGATATAATGCAAGCATGCACTGTTTCGGTGACATGAAAGGTATATTCTTGAAAAAGTGTCGCAAGGTCGTGTACCTTGGGCATCGATGATTTCTTCCTGCAAATCACCCCGTAAGAAAGAAAGGCAAGCATTTTAAAGGTAAGGCAGACCACCAGACCAAGCCTCGCAACCAAACTGGTGAGGACGTCCTCGATATGGTCAATGATGTGAAAGTAATATTTGGAAAGGGACCTGGCAGCCAACCTGTTTCGAAGTACGCCAACGGTCACGCACCCATGTGGAAGAAGAAGTCCATATTTTGGGAGCTACCCTATTGGCAAGTCCTAGAGGTCCATAGCGCGATCGACGTGATGCACCTGACGAAGAATCTTTGTGTGAACCTGCTAGGCCGGCTTCATGGGCGTGTATGGGAAGCCTAAGGACACAATTGAAGCACGACAGGACTTACGGTGTTTGAAAGAACGAGACAACCTGCATCTAGAGAAGACAGAAGATGGACGCTAGTACTTAAGTCCTGCCAGCTACACTCTTAGCAAGGAAGAGAAGGACAACTTGTTTGAATGCCTAGATAGCATTAAGGTACCGTCTAGATTCTCCTCGAATATAAAGGGTATAATAAATGTGCCAGAGAAGAAATTTGGACACTTAAAGTCCCATGACTGCCATGTGATCATGACTCAATTGCTTCCAGTTGCATTAAGAGGAATTCTACCGCCAAATGTACGTCTAGCCACCGTGAAGCTATGTGCATTCCTCAATGCAATTTCTCAGAAGGCAATCGATCCAACGGATCTAGCGAAACTATAGAATGATGTGGTTCAATGTCTTGTGAGCTTTGAGTTGGTGTTCCCTCCTTCCTTCTTTGATATCATGACACACCTCCTAGTTCATCTGGTCAAGGTGATCACTATTCTTGGTCCTGTGTTCCTACACAACATGTTCCCCTTTGAGAGGTTTATGGGAATCCTAAAGAAATATATTCACAACCGTGCTCGACCAGAAGGAAGCATCGCCAAGGGCTACGGAACAAAGGAGGTCATTGAGTTCTGTGTTGACTTCATTCCCGATATTAACCCGATTGGTGTTCCTGAATTGCGACATGAGGGGAGACTAAGTGGAAAGGGGACACTAGGGAAGAAGACATATATTGGTAAGGGTGATGATTATTTCAATAAAGCACATTACACAGTTCTACAGAACTCCTCCTTGGTAGATCCGTATATCGAGACACACAAGAACCTCCTCTGATCTGAGTTCTTAGGGAAGTCTGAAGCTTGGATTACGCGTCAGCACATGGAAACTTTCAGCGACTGGTTGCGAAAAGAATGTCAGGCTGATGAGAGTATTGATGAGGAGCTGTATTTGTTGGCTAGGCAGCCATCGTGGCATATCCTCACATACAAAGGGTACGAGATAAATGGGAATATATTTTACACAGTAGCACAAGATAAAAGGAGCACCAACCAGAACAGTGGTGTCCGCATAGATGCCACCAACCCTAGTGGGAACAAGCAAACATACTATGGCCGCATAGAGGAGATATGGGAACTAGACTATGCATCTCATTTTAAGGTACCTTTGTTCAAGTGCCAGTGGGTAAAGACGACTAGAGGCGGCGTAGCAGTCGACAACCAGTATGGAATGACAACAGTGGACCTCAACAATATTGGGTACAAAGGCGAACCGTTTGTCCTTGCGAATGATGTGACTCAGGTGTTCTATGTCCAGGACATGTCTACAAAACCGAAGAGAGGGAAAAACGACAACCACCCAATCAATGATGAGCCAAAGCGCCACATAGTTCTTTCAGGAAAAAGAAACATCGTCGGAATCGAAGACAAGTCAGACATGTTAGAAGATTATGAAAAGGATGACCGAATTTCACCCTTCACAGTGAACAAAGACCCTAGCATCCAACTAAACGATGAGGACACTCCATGGTTACGGCATGATCATAACCAAGGGACATACGTCAAGAAGAAGTTCACTCACTGGTGCAGCAAGGCTTTTTGCTCCCGGTTGGGAAAGCCCTTTAGTCCCGGTTTCCCAACCGGGATAATCAATCCGGGACTAAAGGTACCCACCTTTAGTCCCAGCTTGGTGCCGGTTGGAAACACCAACCGGGAGTAAAGGGGGCCTCTAGGCCTGGCCAGGGACCGCCACGAGGCAGGACATTTAGTCCCGGTTGGTGTTACCAACCGGGACTAAATGTCCCTCTTTTTTTTCCTTTTTCTGGTTTCTATTTTTGGTTTCTTTTTTCATTTAATGATTAGTTTTGATATTAAAATACATTTTCGAATACGCTGCTAATAGTAATATATATGTGTACTTCACACACGTAAGTTTTCGTTCGAACTTTGTACATAAATAACAAACGAATATACGCGTACATGCATATATATATGATGATCATATATATACACACGTTATTTTATGTACATATAATATGTGCATACATATATATATATATTACAAAGGTTTGATATATAAATTGTTTATGTCCTTAGCAATTCACTCCTCGAGGCATCCACGTTTCGTTCGGGTCATTGTAGAACTCGTCGTTGGGGTTGATGACCTAGTCATTTAGAAATCCTGCTATAGTCTTTCGAATTGCTTTAAGTTGGTCAAGTCGTATGACTCTTTCCCTCAACCATTCAGTCTTCAATAAAAGTTAAAGGAAAAAGTATTAATATATATATATGTGTATGTGTATTGCTCATGTAATTACTTATACAAATGAGAGCAATAAAGAAATTGTAAATATACGATCGAAATAATATAAAGGAAAAAGTATTTATATACGTACTTTGAGTTGCTCTTCAGTTCTCTTTGAGTACGCCACGATGAACTCGCAAACATAGTATCCGCAGTAGTTGTTACCTTGCTCTTGCCTTAGAACCCACTTTTACGACAAAAGATCAATTAGGGTGAATTGAAATCATCATATGGTGTTAATTGAATATAAATGTGTAGTTATAGTACTTACTTTGTGTGCGATTACACCCAGTGGCGCTTTGCAATGTTTCATTTTTTGTTCCTCAATGAACCTTTTCCAAACCCTGCTCCCAATAAAATAAAAAATAATTTAACCTTTAATAATTGTTGAGAGATCGACGCCATTATATATATATGTTGTTATAGAGAAACTAAATTAATTACCCTTGTATAATATCTCTCATGTTTTGATACTCTGTTTGCGGTTTTCTCAACGAGTCTAAGATTTTCATAGCCGCCTACCTCCTCCACTAAGTTTAACTTTGAACCATATTCGTTAGGAACGACAAGGGGGGGATTGATTGTTGCGATTGTTGTCTGAGTTGTGCAACACCTTTCCCTACTCTCTTCTTTTTTTGCGCCGCCTCATATGACTTGGTGAGAGAGCGGTCATAGTCCGATATCGGTTGTTTCGCGGCGCTCTTAAGAGAATCCCATTTTTTTTGTTCCAACTTCTTTCTTAGCTGATCTGGAGGTAGGAAGAAGTATGATGGCTCCGGGTTCTCCCTCGCTCGTTGTGCCTGTTTTGCACCTTCAAAGAAATCTGTCACTTCTTTTTGTACTGCATCCTATAATTTCTGTTCACTTTTCTCATAAGTTAGTTTTTGGGGAATAACTGGATGAGTATTTGCTTTCTGCTTCTTTGTCGGCGGGCAGGGCAATGGCTTTGTTTGAGGGGCGGACCTCTTAGGGGCTGGCTTCCTTAGAGGCGGGGGAGGCGTTGGAGACCGCCTTGGAGACTTTGGAGGCGGCGGAGGCGTTGGAGACCTCGGCAGAGGAGTTGTGGACTTCCTTGGAGGCGGCGGAGGAGTTAGAGATGGTGGGGATGCAGTAGTGCCTTCGAAGGCATCATCATTGCCCTGAGCACTATGATGGTCGGGAGAAGCAACGACTGGACTTTGGTTGGCGGAGGCCCTGCTTTGTGAGTATAAAAAATAATGAGATATAAGTAAATGCTTATTATTAGTCATACCCATAGAAAATTATCAAAAAATTGTTTTGTTAACTTTTGTCCGCACCCGATGTCTGCTGGCGGTGGAGCAGATGCCCCAGGGATAATGATGTAGCGCTTGCGCCATAGTATATATGCCTTCTCTGCTTCTCCTAGAGTCTTCTCTCCATCACCTCCATGAATGTCAAGAGCTAGATCCTCATAACCTTTGCTCACTTTATCCACTGCGACCCTAGCATATCCAGGTTGTATTGGTGCCCCATGGATTCTTTGTGTCTTGGTAGGGTCTGGAGGAGTAAAAACATCGACAGCGACCTTGATTGTGTCATTCCCCCTTGGAACATGTAGCTCAATAGATGTCATTGGAGTAGTGACATCATCCACGGGAAGCCGCATGATGACTGCGTCATCTTGCTTTGGCATTTCGGTGGAAGCGCAAATCGCTTTTCAAGCCACTGCCGGGGGATAATATTAACATTCATTCCTGGCTCTGATGCCTGCCTCTGGGCACTCATTGCTATCTGCACTTGCTTTCTGATTTCTTCCTGCATTCTTGCTTCCATTGTTTTTTCTCGCTCCTTTGCTTCAAGCACCATTTCCTCCAACATTGTCACCCGCACTGCTTGCTCCTCCTTGCTTCTCTGGCGGCTTTGGTAGGTTTCCCTGTCATTAGGGAAACCATGAACCCATGGAGTGTTGCGTCCTAAGCCTTTGGTTCGGCCAGTGTGTTCAGCAGTCCCGATGGCATACGTCAGCTCATCCTTCTCTCTATTGGGCTTGAACACACCAATCTCTTGAGCTTCTATAGCAAAAGCCAATCGGCGTGCTGTTGTTTCGAGTTTTTGCCCATACACTGCCAGACCGGTCTGTGGGTTGAGTCTTCCCCCATGACCCAAAAACCAATTCTTCGAGCGTGGGGGCCACTTGGCTGATTCTGGTTCGATCCCCTTGGCAATAATGTCCGCTTCCATTTTTTGCCACTTCGGAATGGCAGTATCATAGCCACCTGATCCCATGTCATGGTGGTATACCTTTTTTTGGGCATTCTCTTGGTTCCTTCTCACCCGTGCCTCACCCTCTGCTGATGTCTTGTACTCTACGAAATCATTCCAATAGGGCCTCTGTTTCGAGATCGGGCCTGTAGCAGTATTGAAATTTGGCGTTTTGTTCTTCTTGATGTATGTGTTCTATAGGTGTTTCTTCCAAGTCTAGAATTATGTGGCCATCTTCTTCATAGCCCATGATCGAACTAGCTCCTTCAATTCATCGTCGTTGATATCATCATAATCATCTGCTTGCAACGTGAAATGGGCAAGGATATCATTTCAGAGCAAATTCTTGTCAACATCAGAGACAAAACTAACATCAGGCTCGTTGATCTTTTTCTTCCATTAATGGATACTGATCGGAATTTTGTCCCTTACAAGGTACCCACAGTGTTCCACGAATTTCCTTTTATGTGGACCAAGTGGTTCGCCTATCTCGATGTTGAATTCCGACATTATGTACCGGCCCCCCAGTGGTTTCTTCGGTCCTCGAACATTTTTGCTCTTCGCCGTTGTGGTCACCGATCCAGAGGGCTACATATAAAAAAATAATAAATAAATATCTTTTGTACACAGAAATATATACAATATTCACATATAATATATATTTAGTATATATACCTCGCCTGTATTTTCTTGCAAAACATTTTCTTGCTCATTTTCAAGAGCTAGGTATTGACTTCAAATCATCAACATCCCGCTCACCAACATTGGCAATAATATTCATCATTTCTTCCTCCATGTTGTCTCCCGGGGCAGCCATATCTAACAAATTTAACAAAATTTAAGTCACATATATAAACAAGTCATATATATACAATAAGTCATATACAAATTTATCTAAGTCACATATATATAAACAAGTCATATATGTACAATAAGTCATAAACAAAATAAATCTAAGTCACATATATAAACAAGTCATATAAACAAGTCATATATATAAACAATTCATATATGTAAACAAGTCATATATGTACAATAAGTCATATACAAAATAAATCTTAGTCACATATATAAACAAGTCATATAAACAAGTCATATATATAAACAATTCATATATGTAAACAATCATATATGTCAACAAGTCATATATGTAAACAAGTCATATATGTAAACAAGTCATATATATATAAACAAGTCATATATGTAAACACGTCATATAAACGACGAATTCGCCCTAGCGAGAACGACGAATTCGCCCTAGCGAGAACGACACGAATTCGCCGTAGAGAGAACGACTAGGGCGAATTCGTGTCATTCTCGCTAGGGCGAATTCGTCGTTCTCGCTAGGGCGAATCGTCGTTCTCGCTAGGGTATATAACAATGGGGCGGCGTTGCTCCGCATATACAACAACAGGGTGGCGTTGCTCCGCATACAACACAACGAGGCGGCGTTGCTACGCATACAACACAACGAGGCGGCGTTGCTCTGCATACAACACAACGAGGCGGCGTTGCTCCGCATACAACACAACAAAGTGGCGTTGCTCCGCATACAACACAATGACGGCGTTGCTCCGCATACAACACAACGAGGCATTCCTCTACATATATCACATACAAACACATATCGACGTACGTAGGGGTCGGCGGTGACGATCGACGTACGTAGGGGTCGGCGGTGATGGGCGTCCGGAGGCGGTGATGACGAGGGCGGTGTCGGTGGCTGGGCGGGTGGCGTCGGTGGTGGCGCGAAGTCGTGTGGCGGCCGGGCGGGTGGTCGTCGTTGCAGCGCGCATAACATCGATGGCGGCGTGGTGTCGGCGCTAAAGCGGCGTGGCGTCGAGGTGGCGCGCATCGGGCATCGAAGCGCGTCGTCGTGGGCGGCGTTAGGGGCATGGCGCGGCGTTGGGGGCGGTGTGGCGTCGGGCCGGGCCATAGTGTGGCATCGGGGCCGAGCGTCGGGCGGCGGGGGGCATCGGGCGCCTGGGCCGGTGGTCGAAGGCGGTGCGTCGGCGTAGCGCGCTTAATCGGTCACGTCTGACGTCGGTGGCGGTGAGCCAGCCGGTATCGTCTGGCCTTCGAGGTACTGGCGTCGGCAATGGATCGAGACGAGTGGCGGCCAGGTCTGTTAGGGCTTGGCTCGGCAGTGGGGAGGAGGAAGAAGAGGTCTTTGGGGCGCAGAGAAGGCTATATAAGGAGAGAGACCTTTAGTCCCGGGCGCCACCACCACCGGGGGACTAAAGGCCCTTTAGTCTGGGCCTGCCACATAACGCCTTGGGGTGGTGGTGGCGGCGCCGGGACTAAAGGTAACCTTTAGTCCCGATCCGTGGTGGCGCCATGACTAAAGGTTTTAGCGAGCAACCGAACTGCAGCCACGTATTGCCGCCTGCCAATTCATTAGGATTTTAATATATTTCTTTTTACACAAATGATAAAATGATAGTTAATTGCACAGAAAATTAAATAAAAGACATAAAAATATTTAAAAAAAATATAGATTCTATTTTGCTTTATTACACACAAGAAAATTATGTGACCTAAAGTTTTAATTTTTTTAACAAATTTTAAAACACAATATAGTGTTTAAATTACTATTTCGATAATGCAAAAATATAGTGTTTAATTAAATTCAGAAAAACTCTTGTGTTTCGACTGGAAATTTGTTTTCACATCATTTGAACGTGACATAATCCCACCATCAAACATAAATTTGTTTTCACATCATTTCAACGTGACATAATCCCAACATCAAACATAAATTTGTTTTCACATCATTTCAACGTGACATAATTGAACATCAAACATAAATTCACAATTATTACATAATATCTCTAATACACACTATTGAACATCAATATATATATCAAGCGGGCACAGTAGTGAACTTCTTCTTGACGTATGTCCCTTGGTTATGATCGCGCCGTAACCATGGAGTGTCCTCATCGTTTAGTTGGATGCTAGGGTCTTTGTTCACTGTGAAGGGTGAAATTCGGTCATCCTTTTCATAATCTTTTGACATGTCTGACTTGTCTTCGATTCCGACGATGTTTCTTTTTCCTGAAAGAACTATGTGGCGCTTTGGCTCATCATTGATTGGGTGGTTGTCGTTTTCCCTCTCTTCGGTTTTGTAGACATGTCCTTGACATAGAACACCTGAGTCACATCCTTCGCAAGGACAAACGGTTCGCCTTTGTACCCAATATTGTTGAGGTCCACTGTTGTCATTCCATACTAGTTGTCGACTGCTACGCCGCCTCTAGTCGTCTTTGCCCACTGGCACTTGAACAAAGGTACCTTAAAATGAGATGTATAGTCTAGTTCCCATATCTCCTCTATGCGGCCATAGTATGTTTGCTTGTTCCCACTAGGGTCGGTGGCATCTATGCGGACACCACTATTCTGGTTGGTGCTCCTTTTATCTTGTGCTACTGTGTAAAATGTATTCCCATTTATCTCGTACCCTTTGTATGTGAGGATATGCCACGATGGCTGCCTAGCCAACAAATACAGCTCCTCATCAATACTCTCATCACCCTGACATTCTTTTCGCAACCAGTCGCTGAAAGTTTCCATGTGCTGACACGTAATCCATGCTTCAGACTTCCCTGAGAACTCAGATCAGAGGAGGTTCTTGTGTGTCTCGATATACAGATCTACCAAGGAGGAGTTCTATAGAACTGTGTAGTGTGCTTTATTGAAATAATCATCACCCTTACCAATATATGTTTTCTTCCCTAGTGTCTCCTTTCCACTTAGTCTCCCCTCGTGTCGCGATTCAGGAACACCAATCGGGTTAATATCGGGAATGAAGTCAACACATAACTCAATGACCTCCTCTGTTCCGTAGCCCTTGGTGATGCTTCCTTCTGCCCGAGCACGGTTGTGAACATATTTCTTCAGGATTCCCATAAACCTCTCAAAGGGGAACATGTTGTGTAGGAACACAAGACCGAGAATAGTAATCTCCTTGACCAGATGAACTAGGAGGTGTGTCATGATATCAAAGAAGGAAAGAGGGAACACCAACTCAAAGCAGACAAGACATTGAACCACATCATTCTATAGTTTCGCTAGATCCGTTGGATCGATTGCCTTCTGAGAAATTGCATTGAGGAATGCACATAGCTTCACGGTGGCTAGACGTACATTTGGCGGTAGAATTCCTCTTAATGCAACTGGAAGCAATTGAGTCATGATCACATGGCAGTCATGGGACTTTAAGTGTCCAAATTTCTTCTTTGGCACATTTATTATACCCTTTATATTCGAGGAGAATCCAGACGGTACCTTAATGCTATCTAGGCATTCAAACAAGCTATCCTTCTCTTCCTTGCTAAGAGTGTAGCTGGTAGGACTTAAGTACTGGCGTCCATCATCTGTCTTCTCTAGATGCAGGTTGTCTCGTTCTTTCAAACACCATAGGTCCTGTCATGCTTCAATTGTGTCCTTAGGCTTCCCATACATGCCCATGAAGCCAGCCTAGCAGGTTAACACAAAGATTCTTCGTCAGGTGCATCACGTCGATCGCGCTGCGGACCTCTAGGACTTGCCAATAGGGTAGCTCCCAAAATATGGACTTCTTTTTCCACATGGGTGCATGACCGTTGGCGTCCTTCGAAACAGGTTGGCTGCCAGGTCCCTTTCCAAATATTACTTTCACATCATTGACCATATCGAGGACATCCTCACCAGTTCGGTTGCGAGGCTTTTACCTTTAAAATGCTTGCCTTTCTTTCTTACGGGGTGATTTGCAGGAAGAAATCGTCAATGCCCAAGGTACACGACCTTGCGACACTTTTTCAAGAATATACCTTTCATGTCACCAAAACAGTGCGTGCATGCATTATATCCCTTGTTTCATTGTCCTGAAAGATTACTTAGAGCTAGACAATCATTGATTGTTACGAACAACAATGCTCACAGGTCAAAGTGCTCCTGCTTGTGCTCATCCCACACGCGTACACCTGGCTTGTTCCACAAAAGTAGAAGTTCTTCAACTAGTGGCCTCAGGTACACATTGATGTCGTTGCCAGGTTGCTTTGGGCCTTGGATGAGCACCGGCATCATAATAAACTTATGCTTCATGCATAACCAGGGAGGAAGGTTGTAGATACATAGAGTAACAGGCCAAGTGCTGTGACTACTGCTCTACTCCCTGAAAGGATTCATACCATCCGTACTTAAAGCAAACCTTAAGTTTCTTGCGTCACTTGCAAACTTGGGGAATTCTCTATCGATTGCTCTCCACTGGGACCCATCAGCAGGGTGTATCAACATATTGTCTACCTTACAGTCTTCTTTGTGCTATCGCAACAACTTTGCATGGTCTCTGTTTCTAAAAAGACATTTTAAGCGTGGTATTATAGGAGCATACCACATAACCTTGGCAGGGATTTTCTTCTTGGGACGTTCGCCCTCAACATCACCAGGGTCATCTCGCCTGATCTTATACCGCGACGCATGACATACAGGGCATGCATCCAACTTCTCATACTCCGTGCCACGGTAGAGGATGTAGTCATTAGGACATGCATGTATCTTCTGGATTTCTAATCCTAAAGGGCAGACTACCTGTTTTGCTTCGTACGTAGTGCTAGGCAATTCGTTATCCTTCGGAAGCATCTTCTTTTGGATTTTTAGTAACTCCGCGAATCCCTTGTCAGATACACCATTCTTTGCCTTCCATTGCAGCAATTCCAATGTGGTACCTAACTTTTTCTGCCCCACATCACAAGTTGGGTATAGCAATTTGTTGTGATCCTCTAGCATGCGGTCGAACTTGATCTTCTCCTTTTCACTTTCGCATTCTCTTTCTGCGTCATGAATGGCCTGACCAAGATCGTCAGCGGGCTCCTCCTCTACACCTACCTCTTCTTCAGTGGGCTTCTCCTCTGCCCCCACCTCATCTTCAGCGGGCTTCTCCTTTGCCCCCACCTCTTCTTCAGCTTCCCCCATTGTAGTATCATTGAAGGCACCATATTCAGCAAAAATGTCATCATCACCCCATTGTTCTTCTTCACCTTCTTCCATTACAACTCCGATTTTTCTGTGCTTCATCCAACAAATATAGTTTGGCATGAAACCCGACTTGAACAAGTGTGAATGAAGAGTCTTTGAGTTAGCATATTCCATCGTATTCTTACATACGGCACATGGGCAGCACATGAAAGCATCGCGTTTGTTTGCCTTGGCCGCACGTAACAAAGAATGCACGCCGTCCATGAACTCTTGGGAGCGACGATCAGCATTGTACATCCAATGCCGACTCATCTGCATTACATGACATAAATACCGTATTAAAACCTAGAACATAATTAGTTAATTATACAACATGCATACCACCACAAAAGCTATAAATTTATGAATGCCTCGCTACAATGTAGACAATCCCAACTACCACTAAAAACACTAAAGCTAAAATGCACTTCAGCAGCACAAGGATTTCGCGACCAATCCCAACTAAAACAGACAGATCCCCCATTTGTTCAACATCTTTGGGCTTCTTCGGCTGGATCACTGCCTCATTAGCCGCCATATCTGCCTGTTGTGCAAGATATTTTTGCACGAGTTCAACATACTCTTCCTCCCAGTAGAAGCCTGAACATCTAGTGCCATCCTACTGAAATTAAAATAGAAAACTAGAACTTTAATCACAACCATCATGAAAATAGGTATAAACTAACCATAGTCATTAAATACGATAAAATAACTCACATTGCGATCCGGACACTTGTAGAAAATGCGACCCTTGTTGGGACCCTCCTTCTTCACTCGGTACTCCGTCACAATCTTCGTCTCATCACAACACTTGCCGCATGCAAGGAGTGGGACGCCCGGCCTAAGTCGCTTTGGAAACCCATGAGAGGCCGATGACACGGAAGCAGTTGCCATCTACTCTCTATACTCATTTTTTAATACACTATAAATTTCTCATTTTATAAACTAATAAAATTAAAAAAAACTCTAAAATTCTCTATATCTCTAAACAATGAAGTGTGCTATGCATGCTACAAATGAACGGTGAATACTAGTTTTTAATAGCTACTTTAACCTTCCTTCATGTAAATATGCAAGCTTGAAGTGATTTTGAGCTCAAATTGCTTACAAATGAAAAAAACCACAATAAAGAACCATATATATAGTGAACAAAATGAGATAAGACAATGGTGAAACATGAGAGTATGAAGTTGGTAACCTTTAGAACCGAAGAATCGACGGAGGAATCGAAGAATGGATGGAGAAAGGGCAAGAACACTGGTTAAATTTGAACTGAAGCTCTCGGGCGGGCTCGGGGAGGAAGAAGACGGCCAGTGGGATTTATAGGGGGGACCTTTAGTCCCGGTTGGTGGATCCAACCGGGACTAAAGGTCACTTTTCAGTCCCGGGCCACGCCACTAGCCGGGACAAGAGCTTTACTCCCAGTTGGAGCCACCAACCGGGAGTAAAGGTCGACCTTCAGTCCCGGTTGGTGGCTCCAACAGGGACTAAAGGCCCCCTGCCACAACGGCCTGGCATAGGAGCTGTTGGGTAGGGACCTTTAGTCCCGGTTGGAGCCATCAACCGGGACTAAAGGTCTCTCTAGTCCCGGGCGCAATATTTCCCGGGACTAGAGCCTGGTTTGACCCTTGGATCAAAGGTCTGTTCTCTACTAGTGACTACTGTGCCCGCTTGATATATATAATGATGTTCAATAATATGTATTAGAGATATTATGTAATAATTGTGAATTTATGTTTGAAGTTGAATTATGTCACATTGAAATGATGTGAAAACAAATTTATGTTTGATGTTGGGATTATGTCACGTTGAAATGATGTGAAAACAAATTTATGTTTGATGGTGGGATTTTGTCACGTTCAAATGATGTGAAAACAAATTTCCAGTCGAGACACAAGAGTTTTTCTAAATTTAATTAAACACTATATTTTTGCATTATCGAAATAGTAATTTAAACACTATATTGTGTTTTAAAACTTGTTAAAAAATTAAAACTTTAGGTCACATAATTTTCTGTGTGCAATAAAGCAAAATAGAATCTATATTTTTAAAATATTTTATGTCTTTTATTTAATTTTACATGCAATTAACTATCCTTTTATCATTTGTGTAAAAATAAATATATTAAAATTCTAATGAATTGGCGGTGCGCCGAAACTACAGGTTTGGTCGCCCGCCAAAAACTCTTTTAATCATGGCGCCACCACCAATCGGGACTAAAGGTTAAGGTTCTTTAGTCCCGGGCGCCACCACACCGGTAGGGACTAAAGGTGCGACCTTTAGTCCCGAGCGTTAACAGGGCCCAGGACTAAATGGGCCTTTAGTCCCGGCTGGTGGTGGCGCCCGGGACTAAAGGTCCTCTCCCTTATATAGCCTCTGCGCCCGCCCCGGCCCCTCTTCTTCCTCCTCCCCACTACCGAGCCAAGCCCTAACAGACCCGCCGCCGCTCCTCCGATCCGCCCGCCGCGACCTCGCGAAGCCTTTGCACACCGGCGCCCACCGCCCGGCGTCGCCACGCCCGACTTAACACGCCACGCCGCGCCACCCCGACCACCCGGCCCGGCGCCTCGACACCCCACCGCCCCGACGCTAGGCCCCGACGCCACACTACGGCCCGGCCAGACGCCATGCCGCCCTTGACGCCGAGCCACGCCCCTGACGCCACGCCGCCCCTGGCGCCCGATGCTGCGTCGCCGCCATCGACGCCGCGCGCGCCTCGACGACTCCACCCGGCCTGGCAGCTGCCACGACGCCTTCGCCGCCACCGACGCGCCACCGGCCCAGCCACACCGACACCGCCCTCGTCATCACCGCCTCGGGCGCCCATCACCACGCCGAATTTTACGTGACGTCGATCGTCACCGCCGACCCCTACGTACGTCGATATGTGTTTCTATGTGATATATGTAGAGGAACGCCTCGTTGTGTTGTATGCGGAGCAATGCCGTCGTTGTGTTGTCTGCGGAGCAACGCTGCTTCGTTGTGTTGTATGCCCCGTTGTTGTATATGCAGAGCAATGCCGCCTCGTTGTGTTGTATGCAGAGCAATGCCGCCTCGTTGTGTTGTATGCGGAGCAACGTCGGTCCGTTGTTGTATATGCGGAGCAACGCCGCCCCGTTGTTGTATATGCGGAGCAATGCCGCCCCATTGTTGTATACCCTAGCGAGAACGACGATTCGCCGTAGCGAGAACGACGAATTCGCCCTAGCGAGAACGACGAATTCGCTAGAATTCGTCGTTCTCGCTAGGGCGAATTCGTCGTTCTCGCTAGGGCGAATCGTCGTTCTCGCTAGGGCGAATTCGTCTTTTATATGACTTGTTTACATATATGACTTGTTTATTTATATGACTTGTTTATATGACTTGTTTACATATATGACTTGTTTACATATATGACTTGTTGACATATATGATTGTTTACATATATGAATTGTTTATATATATGACTTGTTTATATATATGACTTGTTTATATATGTGACTTAGATTTATTTTGTATATGACTTATTGTACATATATGACTTGTTTACATATATGAATTGTTTATATATATGACTTGTTTATATGACTTGTTTATATATGTGACTTAGATTTATTTTGTTTATGACTTATTGTACATATATGACTTGTTTACATATATGACTTGTCTATATATATGTGACTTAGATAAATTTGTATATGACTTATTGTATATATATGACTTGTATATATATGTGACTTAAATTTTGTTAAATTTGTTAGATATGGCTGCCCCGGGAGACAACATGCAGGAAGAAATGATGAATATTATTGCCAATGCTGGTGAGCAAGATGTTGATGACGGAAGTCAATACCTAGCTCTTGAAAATGAGCAAGAAAATGTTTTGCAAGAAAATACAGGCGAGGTATATATACTAAATATATATTATATGTGGATATTGTATATATTTCTGTGTACAAAAGATATTTTTTATTATTTTTTTATATGTAGCCCTCTGGATCGGCGACCACAACGGCGAAGAGCAAAAATGTTTGAGGACCAAAGAAACAACTGGAGGGCCGGTACATAATGTCGGAATTCAACATCGAGACAGGCGAACCACTTGGTCCACATAAAAGGAAATTCATGGAACACTGTGGGTACCTTGTAAGGGACAAAATTCCGATCAGTATCCGTGAATGGAAGAAAAAGATCAACGAGCCTGATGTTAGTTTTGTCTCTGATGTTGACAAGAATTTGCTCTGAAATGATATCCTTGCCCATTTCACGTTGCAAGCGGATGATTATGATGATATCAATGATGATGAATTGAAGGAGCTAGTTCGATCATGGGCTATGAAGAAGATGGCCACACAATTCCAGACTTGGAAGAAACACCTATACAACACATACATCAAGAAGAACGAAACGCCGAATTTCAATACTGCTACAGGCCCGATCTCGAAACAGAGGCCCAATTGGAATGATTTCATAGAGTACAAGACATCAGTAGAGGGTGAGGCACGGGTGAGAAGGAACCAAGAGAATGCCCGAAAAAAGGTATACCACCATGACATGGGATCAGGTGGCTACGATACTGCCATTCCGAAGTGGCAAAAAATGGAAGCAGACATTATTGCCAAGGGGATCGAACCAGAATCAGCCAAGTGGCCCCCACGCTCGAAGAATTGGTTTTTCAGTCATGGGGGAAGACTCGACCCACAGACCGGTCTAGTAGTGTATGGGCAAAAACTCGAAACAGCAGCACGCCGATTGGCTTTTGCTATAGAAGCTAAAGAGATTGGTGTGTTCAAGCCCAATAGAGAGAAGGATGGGCTGACATATGCCTTCGAGACTGCTGAACACACTGGCCGAACCAGAGGCTTAGGACGCAACACTCCATGGGTTCATGGTTTCCCTAATGACAGGGAAACCTACCGAAGCCGCCAGAGAAGCAAGGAGGAGCAAGCAGCGCGGGTGACAATGTTTGAGGAAATGGTGCTTGAAGCAAAGGAGCGAGAAAAAGCAATGGAAGCAAGAATGTAGGAAGAAATCAGAAAGCAAGTGCAGATAGCAATGAGTGCCCAGAGGCAGGCATCAGAGCCAGGAATGAATGTTAATATTATCCCCCCTGGTCAGTTGAAAAGCAGCTGCGCTTCCACTGAGCTACCAAAGCAAGATGACGCAGCAGTGCGCTTCCCCGTGGATGATGTCACTACTCCAATGACATCAATTGAGCTACATGTTCCAAGGGGGAATGACACAATCAAGGTCGCTGTCGATGTTTTTACTCCTCTAGACCCTACCAAGACACCAAGAATCCATGGGGCACCAATACAACCTGGATATGCTAGGGTCGTAGTGGATAAAGTGAGCAAAGGTTATGAGGATCTAGCTCTTGACATTCCTGGAGGTGATGGAGAGAAGACTCTAGGAGAAGCAGAGAAGGCATATATACTATGGCGCAAGCGCTACATCATTATCCACCGCCAGTAGACATTAGGTGCGGACAAAAGTTAACAAAACAATTTTTTGATAATTTTCTATGGGTATGACTAATAATAAGCATTTACTTATATCTCATTATTTTTTATACTCACAAAGCAGGGCCTCCGCCAACCAAAGTCCAGTTGTTACTTCTCCCGACCATCATAGTGCTCAGGGCAATGATGACGCCTTCGAAGGCACTGCTGCATCCCCACCATCTCCAACTCCTCCGCCACCTCCAAGGAAGTCCACAACTCCTCCGTCGAGGTCTCCAACGCCTCCGCCGCCTCTAAAGTCTCCAAGGCGGTCTCCAACGCCTCCCCCGCCTCCAAGGAAGCCAGCCCCTAAGAGGTCCGCCCCTCAAACGAAGTCATTGCCCTGCCCGCCGGCAAAGAAGCAGAAAGCAAATACTCATCCAGATATTCCCCAAAAACTAACTTATGAGAATAGTGAACAGGAATTAAAGGATGCAGTACAAAAAGAAGTGACAGATTTCTTTGAAGGTGCAAAATAGGCACGACGAGCGAGGGAGAACTCGGAGCCATCATACTTCTTCCTACCTCCAGATCAGCTAAGAAAGAAGTTGGAACAAAAAAAACAGAATTCTCTTAAGAGCGCCGCGAAACAACCGATATCGGACTATGACCGCTCTCTCACCAAGTCATATGAGGCGGCGCAAAAAAAGAAGAGAGTAGGGAAAGGTGTTGCACAACTCGGACAACAATCGCAACAATCAATCCCCCCCCTTGTCGTTCCTAACAAATATGGTTCAAACATAAACTTAGTGGAGGAGGTAGGCGGCTATGAGTCGTTTCTTCGGTTTTATGAGGACACTGGTTTGAACCTTACTGAAGTGCTCGCTGAAGGACCATATGCTCCGGAAGTGGATCCTTACAAGAAATTTGTACCAGGCCAGAGTCTATACAACCTAGAGAAATTAGGTGAACTGGGTACGCAAATGTCCTTGCTAAACGGGTGGTACATGTCGGCGTCTGATGCGGGACAAATCTATCTTTCTGTCAGAATTAGAAACCACCATTACTTCCGTGGCAATGATATTATCTATGTCGAGCTTTCAGAATTACACCAACTATGCCACTTGGACTCTCTCGATAAAAGTCTCATTAGCTGCTATTGTCTGTAAGTGTGATTATTTTCTACTATATTCATAATTTCTTTATTATATATTCATAATATATATATTCACAATTTTCATGTATGCAGATATGAGATGACAGAACTTAGAAAGAGAAAGGATAATGATGTTGGGTTCGTTGATCCGTATGTCGTATACAAACACCCTAACCCCCCGAAGGATTATAAGCCTCAACCTGAGAGAAATCTCATGAATTTCTTAGTGAACCAACGCGACAAGAAGGAGATACTCTTCCCCTACAACTTTAAGTGAGTGTTATTGTAAGTAATTAATGTCGATCATATATATGGGACATCAATATTTCCTTACTAGCTAGTTACCTCACACACACACACACACACATATATATATATATATATATATATATATATATATATTTATGCAGCAATCACTGGATATTGATGGTCATCGATATGGCCAATAGTAGATTGAAAATCTTAGACTCGTTGAGAAAACCGCAAACGGAGTATCAAGACATGATAGATATTATACAAGGGTAATTAATTTAGTTTCTCTATAACAACATATATATATATATATATATATATATATATATATATATAATGGCGCCGATCTCTCAACAATTATTAAAGGTTAAATTATTTTTTTGTTTTATTGGGAGTAGGGTTTGGAAAAGGTTCATCGAGGAACAAAAAATAAAACATTGCAAAGCGTCACTGGGTGTAATCGCACACAAAGTAAGTACTATAACTACACATTTATATTCAAATATGATGATTTCAATTCACCCTAATTGATTTTTTTATCGTAAAAGTGGGTTCTAAGGCAGGAGCAGGGTAACAACTACTGTGGATACTATGTTTGCGAGTTCATCATGGCGTACTCAAAGAGAACTCTGAAGAGCAACTCAAAGTACGTATATAAATACTTTTTCCTTTATATTATTTCGATCGTATATTTACAATTTCTTTATTGCTCTCATTTGTATAAGTAATTATATGAGCAATACACATACATATATATATTAATACTTTTTCCTTTAACTTTTATTGAAGACTGAATGGTTGAGGGAAAGAGTCATGCGACTTAACCAACTTAAAGCAATTCGAGAGACTATAGCAGGATTTCTAAATGACCAGGTCATCAACCCCAACGGCGAGTTTTACAATGACCCGAACGAAACGTGGATGCCTGGAGGAGTGAATTGCTAAGGACATAAACAATTTATATATCAAACCTTTGTAATATATATATATATATATATATATATATGTATGCACATATTATATGTACATAAAATAACGTGTGTATATATATGATCATCATATATATATGCATGTACGTGTATATTCGTTTGTTATTTATGTACAAAGTTCGAACAAAAACTTACGCGTGCGAAGTACACATATTTATTACTATTAGCAGCGTATTCGAAAATGTATTTTAATATCAAAACTAATCATTAAATGAAAAAAGAAACCAAAAATAGAAACCAGAAAAAGAAAAAAAAGAGAGAGGGATATTTAGTCCCGGTTGGTAACCAACCGGGACTAAATGTCCTTCCCCGTGGCGGTCCCTGACCAGGCCTGGAGGGCCCCTTTACTCCCGGTTGGTGTTTCCAACCGGGACCAAGCCGGGACTAAAGGAGAGTACCTTTAGTCTCAGATTGGTGCTCCCGGTTGGGAAACCGAGACTAAAGGGGTTTCCCAACCAGGAGCAAAAAAGCCTTGTTGCACCAGTGATAGTAATAGTCTGTCTGTATCTTTAGAGAAAACATTTTTTTATAGGCAATGTGCCTTTATGCAGAGCTGGAAGTGATCTCAAGACAGTTGTATCATTTTAATGTAATTATCTTGAGTTTAACAAAATGTTTCCTTGATCGAAAAAGAAGTTCGAACTTGAATTATATATTTTGTTGAAACGATCTCGAGACTCGAGAGTAGTTGTAATGCGCGAATACACCCCTTAATAATACACACAACACAGAGTGAGCACGCTAGTTGAAGGTGTAATCCGCTCTTGATGAGATCGAATGATTAGTTTGGTGCATCCAACGGGTCGAGAAGTTTGGGAAATCTTTTATTTCTTTTAGCAAGCAGCCATAGCCCATAGGGATAGGGCTATGACTGTGAATGGTCGTTCAGCATGAGTGCGTGACTTGACAAGAGTAGCATTTGATGCATACATGCTTTCTCATCTAACGACGGTACACATTGTTTGCTGCAAATTTTTTCCATATGCATATTGGGCACACAGGACCTTATGTCGACACAAAAAAAATTTAGAAAGGACGGCAAAAGTTTTGCCGTGATTTCTATTAGACGAAGAAAGAAAGAAAAAGACAAGTGCCTATCTAGTTTTTTTTTAATAGAAACTGAGCCAAAAAACCATACAACTGAGGAGAGTGTTCCACTCATCCTACACTTTGGTACAATAACCGGACAACTATCAAAATTCACGCCACTATACTTGCTCCAACTTGATCGAAACGACCCAACTAAAACAACTAACAAGGACAGAAGAAACATGACGACCTGCCGGATAACACCAAACAGCACAGCTTGGGGCATCCATGGCCAGATGGAATGAGCAACTGCGGAACTGGAAAGCCTAGCCATGCCTCCAAGGAGGAAACGACGCTAAAAGCACCGATAAGGTAGCCCACTATGGAAAGGTTTTCACCTGCAACATCCAATATAGTAGGAGGAGAGGTAAAAAAGGACGTCTCTAAGAATGGAACGACATCCGCAGACGTCGTCGTCCAAGCTTTCGCCCCAATCTCAAGCAACCTCCAATACCGTCGCCGCCGGAGACCGAACCCTACCAGGGAGGCAAGGTGCCGCGATGGATCAGTAACAGCCTCGCCCAGCCACCGCCCCTAGAGACGCCGACCAGGAGAAGTGTCGGGAGAAACCCGCTGAAGAGTCCGCCCCCGCTGGAACCGGCAAACCTGGCCAGCAGCAAGCAGATCCGGCCAGCTCCGCCACAAAAGCCAACCCGAGGAACACTACAAGAGCTTAGGCCTTCTATGACTAATTGATTGTGACAATTACATTCTTTTTCTTGTCATTGTACCCCTTCTATGACACAACAATGACGATATGGTTGTGGTCATAGAAGGTGGGTCATAATTCCCCTTCTGTGACTAATAGACCCAATTGTCATTATCTTAGTGACAATTGCACCTATTGTCACCAGGTTATGACCACGGTATTTTTCACTATATTTATCATAATATATTAGACGGGATGATAACAGGTGTCCAGGGATCTGATGTGGCGTGTGACGTGGCACAGGTAGTATGACGAAAATAATTGTCATAAAAATGAATTTGGTCCAGTTGACTCATGGGCTAGTTTTTACAATTATAATTCAACTGAGCCCAACTGGCCCATGTGCTGGCCGGCCATTTTTTGGCCCAATTGTTGTCAGCCTTTTTAGTTTTTTTGCCATACTGGCCCAGTAGTATTCCAGCCCAATTTGCATATGATATTACGGCCCAAGCCCATATATTAAACCACATACAATTTAATAACAATAATAATTAGACATCCATACATATCATTTAATCCGGAATTGATTGTTCATTACAACAGTTATAACCATTCACCAGCCATACAAATGAATTACATCATCAAAATACACAACAGATCACCAACAGATCACCCACAGGTTCACTTGCCCTTCTTGGGGTGCTTGAGCAGCGATGGCCTCCATTTTAGCCTAGCATGAAAAAAAAAGCAAGTCAGGATTCTCGCATTCCAATTTTTGTCCATCACAGTACAAAAGACAGGAAGATGTACTCACAATAGCTTTTTGTGCATCCTCACTATAACATATCTTGCTGATGCAATATGTGTGGCCTTGAAGAAGTCAATCGCAGTGGGTGGGTCATCCTTAAATTTAGACTTCTGGACATGTAAACAACAGTTTAAACATTTGAAAAAGAAAATTAACAGCAGTTGAAACAATAATTTAATAGCAATGTGTGTCCTTGCTATCTGTCAGTACTTCACTACTGGTAATAATTAGCTAGTTGAGGCACAATGCATTTATTTATTAGTTCTGCAGATAATTGACAACCATATGTACGATTTTAATTGATACAACACTGCAGATAATTCGCTAGTAACTTACACAGACAAAATGACAACTTGCATAGATAAAATTACACTTGCACATATAGCCACAAATATGTTCTTTATAATTTGACAGCCTGATTAATTTGACAACTAAATTTTATTATGTAGTAACTCAGACTTTTGAGCACAACTAACGATCAGAGTCCCCAAGGATACATGCCAGGCTGCCCACTTGAAATTGAAACGGCAAAAATTTCTACCGACCATCACTACTACAGGAATCAATTTGCGCAGTGTGGCCAAAATGGGCTCCGTGGTGGGCACCTCTTTTGCCCGCCACGGTTAACCGGTGGCCGGCCAGTGAGGCCGGCCACCGAGGTGCCCACTGCGGGAAAAGGGTTTACAGCGGCGGGCCACCTTACTTGCCCGCCGCCGGAAATCGTTATTTACCGCGGCGGGCGGTATGAATCGCCCGCCGCGGTTAATACGATTTACCATGGCGGGCTCTTTAAACTGCCCGCCGCGGTAAAGAGTTGATTTACCGAGGTGGGCGCTTTATCTTGCCCGCCACGGTAAAGCCTGTACAAATACACAGCACCACCCCTTCATCTTCTCCACGGGTCTTCCTCTCTCAAACTCATGGGGGGAGGCTTTGCCCTAAAATTTGAGGAAACTTTTGATTTGAGTTGAAGGGCTTGGATTTGAGGGAGGAGGACATCATAAGAGGTTCATAAAGGCTCTCCCTCTCTCCTTCCATCCTCTCTCTCTCTCTATTTCCATAACCTAGAGTTCTCTCTAGATCTAGATCTAGATCTAGATTAATTTTAATGGAAAAAATGATGTCATGTATTTCTTTAACTTTAGATTCATCATAGATGCATGCTTCATCTTTCACATCGTCATTTCCTCTCTTTTTCATGATTTTGGACGTAAAAATCATCAATTTCTCCTAATTCTTCTTTATTTAATGTTGATTGTGATGGATAATGTTCGCAGGTATGATGGATAGGTCAGAATGGATATACCGGATCGATAGAGTGAATGATCCGCGGTACCTCTTTGAATTAAGGAAGTTTATTGCTGCTGGTAAAGCTCACCGTGAGAGACTAAAGCGGATGACAACCATATGTCCATGTTCTCGTTGCAAGAACCTGAAAGCCCACCGAGACAGCGAGGTGCAAACTCATTTGATCATGTATGGTTTCGTCGAGGGCTACACAGTCTGGACATTTCACGGTGAAAGAGTTGAAGCAGGCGGCAGTTGATCCTCTCTATAAGGACGGCGGCGATTGTCCGAAGGAGTGCACGGTGCTCCGTTTTAACCTCCATATGTTGATGTTGAAGGCTCGTCATGGTTGGTCTAACACTAGCTTCAATGAGTTGTTAAGCTACCTTGCCACCACGTACCCAACGGCTAACAAGGTGCCCGCCAATACTTATCGGGCCAAGAAGCTGATCCGGCCAGTGGCGATGAAGCTTAGAAAGTTTGATGCATGCCCTAACCACTGCATCCTGTATCGGGGCAATGAGTATGAGAATTTGACGAGTTGTCCGCACTGCGGCTTTAGTCGGTACAAGAAAAATGCTGGTTGTCGCGTGGATGCAGAAGACGAGGGAGGCTTGTGGGGTGGTCGGAAGAAGAACAAGAAGGGGGCAAAGAAGAGCAGTGTGGCCAAACAGATCTCGGCTCAGCAGGACGATGAAGAAGAGGGTTACATGCACAGGAAAAGTCTAGCACTGTCGGTGTGGTACCTGCCCGTGACCGATCGCCTGCGTGCAATATTCGAGAACCCAGACGATGCCAAGCTCATGTCCTGGCATGCATCAGCTAACCGCCTGAAAGACGATGGCAAGCTACGGCACCCATCCGATGGCAAGCAGTGGAAGGATTTCGACGAGGCCTACCCGGAGTTTGGTAAGGAGCCCAGGCATGTTAGGTCCACGCTGAGTACCGACGAGATGAACCCATTCGGTGAGCTTAGCAGCTCGCACAGCACTTGGCCCGTCGTGCTCACCATGTACAACCTACCTCCCCATCTATGTCAGAAGCGTAGGTACCTTATGCTAACCATGCTTATCTCCGGACCGAAGCAGCCCGGCAATGATATAGATGTGTTCCTAGAGCCGTTCATGGAGGAAATGAAGATACTATTTGATGTTGGGGTCCAGATGGTGGATGCATCCCGCAAGGAGAACTTCACACTAAAAGCAATCATCTTTGTCACCATCACCGATTACCCCAGTCTCTTCTCACTGTCGAGGCAGATCAAAGGGAAGACCGGCTGCGTAATTTGCATCGACGGGACCTGCTACACTTACCTTAAGGGATCCAATAAGATGGTGTACACGAGGCACAGACGGTTCCTCACCAAAAATCACAGGTATAGAAGAAGTATTATGAACAAATACTTTGACAATCAGGACGAGCCGCAGCGTGATCAACCGACGCGGACTAGTTGGGGGACAAAGGTGTATGAGATGGTCAAGGACATGGATCAGGTGGAGTTTGGAAAGAAGAAGAAGCCGCCTGAAGAGGGGACCAAGCAGACAAGGAAGCGAAAGCGGGACTAGACGGAGGAAGTCCCCGCCGCCGTTCCTTTCAAGAAGAAGTCAATTTTCTTCAAGTACCTGTCGTATTGGAAAACACTGAATACACCCCATGCCATCAACTACATGCACCTGGAGAAAAATGTCTTCAAAAGCACGATCGGTGTCCTGCTAGACATCAAGGGCAAGACAAAGGATGGTATCAAGTCACGGACAGATCTTGTCAATCTGGGCATCAGGCCGGACCTTCACCCGAGACCGCCTCAGAACGGTAAAGTCGATATCCTAGGTGCGGCCTGCAACCTAATGCAAGACGAGAGGACGGCTTTTCTTAAGTTGCTTAGGGGTATCAAGGTGCCGACTGGTTTCTCTTCCAACATCAAGAGCCTGGTCTCCATGAAAGACCTCATAATGATCGGCTACAACTCACACGACTGCCACATCATGCTGACGGTGTTCCTACCAATTGCGATTAGGGCTATCCGTCCAGAGTACGTGAAGATGGTCATCACATGGATGTCATACTTCTTTAACCGCATCACCTAGAAGGTCATTGATAAGGCTGAGCTGCCTGCCCTGAAGGAGTTCATCGCGGAGACCCTTTCCAGCTCGAGATGTGCTTTCCACCATCTTACTTTGATTTTATGCCACACCTAATGATGCATATGGTCGATCAGATCCATCAACTGGGCCCCGTGTACCTACACCAGATGTGGATGTACGAGTGGTTCATGTCCACCCTCCACAGATACGTCCATAACCGTGCTTACCCGGAGGGCTCTATGATCGAGGCATACACAACGGAGGAGGCCGTGAACTGGTGTATGAGGTACATAAGAGATGGGAGGGTGATTGGGTTGCCTATCCATCACCACGAAGGCAAAACCTCAGGGATGGGATGCACAGGCCGAAAAGTACGCACAAATGTGGCAAACCAAACGGTGCAAGAAGCTCATTACAGCATCCTTCATTAGTTAGTGAGCATGGAGAAATACATTGAAAAGCACCTGGAAGAGATCCGCGCCGCTAATGACGGATAGCGCATGGAGGCATGGATCTAGAACCATCACAAGAGCAATTTCATAGAGTGGCTCAAAGAGCAACACATACCCCTTGAAGGATGCCCTGATGAAGATACGGAGACCGTTAAGAGGCTTGTGTTAGGCCCATCCAGCCAAATCACCACGTGGCAAGGGTATGACATCCAGGGCTACAGGTTCCACACGAAAGACAAGGACAAGAAGAGCTCAGCATAGAACTGTGGTGTTCGATACAAGGGCGAAGAAGAGTCCACGGGCCAGAGGAGGCAATACTATGGGCAAGTCGAAGAAATATGGGAACTTGACTACGGCCAAAACCTATGCATAACCATCTTCCGTTGCCAGTGGGTCAAACCGAATGCGGTTGCAGTGGACAGTTATGGGCTAACCACCGTGGACCTCAAAAGTATCGGCTACAAAGATGACCCGTGGGTACTAGCAACCAATGTCGCGCAAGTGGCCTACTATATATATGCAGAGGACCCAAAAAGGCATGTGGTTGTGTCCGGAAAGCAGCGGATTGTGGGAGCTAATGGGGTGCAGAGTCCCAAACAATACAACAACTACGCAGAGCTCGAGCTTTTTACCGATCATCCAAAGAAGATCAAGGCCGTCGAGGACCGATTCAACAAGTCCAGGATGATGCCGTGGGCCTACCCCGACGGTGAGAAGAGGACGGTGAAAGCACCTGCACCAAAATGATATATGTATCCCAGAGACATATATGTAATAATATAGCTCGATCTATTGAAGACAAGTTTTGTAACTTATTATTAATATCATGGAACCATACTACTCTACTAGTACTACTGAATCTACTACTACTATACAATACTACTCTACTAGTACTACTCAACCTACTACTACTATCTATTGTACTAATACTACTCTCTACTACTCACATGTACTCTACTACTACACAAAGACTACTCTACTACTACTACTACACAAAGACTACTCTACTACTACACAACACTACTCTCTACTTACACACTACTACTCTCTACTAATAATAAATATCGATGCCCATTGCAGTATAAAAGTTTTATATTAATAATAAATTTTAGATTAATAAGTTTTAGATTGATAATAAATATCGGTGTTAGATTGAATGAGCAAATGCAAAAATATTAACCGTGTGGCGGGCGCATGTTGGCGCCCACCGCGGTTAATAGATTAATCATGGTGGGCGGTCTAAATTCCCACTTTGAAGTAAACATTTACCGCGGTGGGCGGCTTATATTGCCCTTGCCATGGTTAATCCGTATATATATGCCGCTGCTACTTAAATTTTCTAAGTCTTTGCGCCCTCGAATTCGACCACAAGGGCTCCTGAAACTTAAGCGCCGCCGCCCGCCATCCCCACCATGAGCTCCTTCATGAGTGACCCCGCCTCGCCCTCCTCCTCCCGTGCCGTGCCCCCCCCCGTCCTCCTCTCCCCGGAACCCTTGCTCCGGCCGCTGAGCTCCTCCTCGCTGGGCCCGTCCCCGGAACCCTAGTGCCGGCCACCGAGCTCCTCCGCAGCCACCGCTGTCGATGTTTTACCACCGATAGCCTGCCACAGGGGTACCGTGGCAGTATAGTTCGGGCTTCGGCATATGCTGAACTCGATGGTGAACGCAAGAGACAGTCGATTTATCCTGGTTCAGGCCCTCGATCGTAGATCGAGTAACAACCCTACGTCCAGTCGGCGTTTGCCTTTGCGTTGGATTAATTATGAAGTGTTCTCGTACCAAATTGTCCTCTTTCAGGAGCCCTGCCCTCCTTTATATAGTCAGGAGGCCAAGGTCCTAATCGGTTTACAATGAGATTTCCTACTAGGATTACTTAATAGTTCTATTACTGAGATTACATGGGAAGAATCCTAGTTGGACTAGATCTTCTCTCTCTCTTGTGGGGTATCCTGTGGGTCCCGCATCGACAAGCCCCCGAGCACTTCATGGTTGAGCTCTGAAAGTCTCACTTTGCTCCTTCAAGTCTTGTTAGGTAGGAACAGAATGTTATCCGAGTGCTTTCTAGAGTGAGACCTTGTAGCGCTTCTTGGGATCTTCGAGTGGTGAGTGTTTTGTGAAGAAAAAGTACATCCATCTGGTTGTAGCCCCCGAGCCTCTTGCTATTTGGAACAAGGAGCTGGAGGATCTTGTCTTGAAGTTGCTCTGATTGTTCGTTGAAGTTTTGTCAAAAAGAACTCGAATATGGATCGTTCCGGGTTCTTTTTGTCGTAATGTCTTTAAGTTGTCTGCGTTGAGTAAGTCTTTTTGGTGACGTCGCTTTTTTTCAAAAAAAGTGCACTCACCGAATGTAGTAACCCGAGCCTCTTGCTATTTGGAACAAAAAGCTAGAGGGTTACAAAGTAGTCCCCGAGACTTGAATTATGTCATCATCCGAGTAGTTTTTGTGGTATCTTTCCGAGGCGGTCCTTTAGTCTGGATTAAACCACCATCCGAGTAGTTTCTGTGGTATCTTTCCGAGGCGGTCCTTTAGTCTTGGATTAAACCACCATCCGAGTAGTTTCTGTGGTATCTTTCCGAGGCGGTCCTTTAGTCTTGGATTAAACCATCATCCGAGTAGTTTCGCGGTTTGCAGCCTCCGAGCCTACGTCCGAGTTCTTTTTGGTGGGTGCAATTTTTCATAAAAATTGCACTCACTGAGTGTAACCCCCGAGCCTCTTGCTTTTGCTTGCAAAAGTTGGAGGGTCGATTCTACTTTTGCTTGCAAAAGTCGGAGGGTCCATTTCTGTCTTCAAAAATTCTAGGGCTATGTATCCCTGACCTCGTGCCTTCTCCGAGTTCTTTTCTTTTGAAAAAGAAGTCGGTTGAAAAAAATCTGATCCTCGATCGTCGTCGTCGTTGTAGTCTTGAGTTTCTTGTACTTTTTGTCTTTTGTCTTTGATTACAGGCCCCGGAGTAATTGAAATGAAGGCCGAACTCCCTAGCTTAGTGTTGATTAAGCTATCTTGCCGGCCGAGCCCCGGCGTATATCCGTGTTGTTTTGTTCGGGAAGAACTTCGGATCACGAGGTCTGGCGTATTCTCCGATAGTTCTTTCTTTGTCGGATGTAGTTGTATGGTGGTGGTTGAGTGTAAATGCCTTTTGTTCACGGGTTTCTTGTCTTTGGTATATTCTTCCGAATATGCCCGTCTTGACTCTTTATTTTCCTCTACTTTGAGTCGTCCATTATTGAGTCCCGTCCTTTCACCGTGTTCTTTGTCGGGGCTTATTTAAATTGCGGTGCTCCTAGTCCATGTGCTCCTCTCGTTTGGTCTATAAATACTGTCCCAGTGTGCTTGTTTTCATCTATTGGATATCCCGTTGAAACCTTCGTGGATATGAGCATGGTAGTTTGTGAAGTGGAGCAGCCCGGGCATATTTTGTAGTTCTGTGTGTTTTGTCGTAGCGTGGAGAGAAGTCTTGTGATAGGGATTAGAGGTAGGCTAATCCCATGACAACGATAATGCCGGGATGTATGTGGTGGTAGTTGGAGGAAGTCTTGTGATATGGGCTTCGTTTCTTCATCTGGCGATTCTGGTTGATCCTCGTCGCTTTGTCTTGAGGCTGTCGGTCAGAGATCAACACCATATGCAGTATCACATCGGTCTTGGGTAGACAGATGCCCGCCTGCCTTCTCTGCTCCAAGTTGTCCTGCCGTGCTGCCTATTTCCGCCTTGAGTGCACTGCGTCCTTCCTTTGAAGAAAACAGTGTAGCTGATGGCGGTATGTCCTTCCGAGTAGCAATTTGGGACACGTAGTCATTCCAGAGCCTAGCCGTGTCCGCGTTCCTCTTTGCTACCTTGCTTTTCGTAGTGCCGAGTTCGTTGGGTCTTGTAAGATTTGTAATCTTCTATTTTTGAAGTCGCTTGTAATGTAACGAATCCGCATCTTTAAGATTTGTAATCTTCAGCTTGTAATGTAATGAATCTTGTCTTCTGAGTTGTCTCTTACTTTTCTGTTGTGATCCCCGTTGTCCATGAGATTACCGGGTTCTTTCTCAAATAACCGGGTTCTCTTGTTCCTTATGAGGTAGCCTTTTCTTTCTTCCTTCTTTCTTCTTGTTTTGACGAGTTGTTCTTGTAGCGATCGATAAACTTTGCGCCGTGGTCTTTGGACGGATAAGTCTGAAATCGCCCTTTGGTTTGTACTATTGTATGGATTTGTGCCTTCCATTGTTTTAGCTGCGTCGGTAAATGGACCGTCGCATTCCCACATTGTGTTTTATCAGGCCTTGTGGGCCGTTTGTATTGCTGAGAAACCTATTTAAAGACCCTTTGCTGCCCAACTCTTGCCTTTAAACCCTAGCTTTCAGAAATCCGCCCGCCACCGGCTGCCAGTAACCCGAGCATCATCTTCCTACATCTTCTTTAGCGCCTCTCTTGCTTCCACCCGTTCATGGGAAAGAAGAAAAAACGCAAGCAAGTCTCGAGCGACCTTCAGAGCGAGGAATCATCCCTTTCATTGATCAAAAATCAGGAGTTTGTGGCTATGAGGGCTGCTCGAGAAGGTTTGGCCGGCCCCAACAACAAGCGAAGACCAGGTACTGCTTGAGCTCGTTAGCGATAAGCTTGATCCAAAGCAAAGTCATCGCTGAATGGAGGGTTCCGGCGAACATCGGGTTCCAGCTCCGGTCCTGGTGAGATTGTCCTTTTGTTTCCTTTGTCCGCGCGGACTTTGCCTTCTGCTTCGCTTTCCTTCATCAGTTCCTTGGTTATTTTGGGATTAGTCTGAACCACCTAACCCCAATGCCATTCTCCATCTTTACATTTTGTTCATCTTTGCGAAGCTTTCCTTGGAATCCCTCCTTCTCTGTCTCTTTTTCGCTTTTTCTTTAAATGCGAAACCTCAACCCCGCCGTGAAGAGACCAGGCGTTCTTGGCGGTTGTGGGATTCAGATTTCGTCGTGTCTCAAAATTAAGTTTTTGACTATGACCTGGTCGATTCTGTAAAAGATTGGCGTCTTGCAGTGGTTTTACTGTTGCCAATTTAATCCCTTCCCTTGCCATTCATCCCGGGTCTGGTCCTGTGGTGAATGACCGATGGGACAAGAAACTTGAATCGCCTGCTGAGATTCAAGTGATCTAGCCACTCCTTGATAGGATTAACATGCTGAAGCAGCAGGGTCTGACCGGCTTTGGTATCGTCTCGAGCTTTCTTCGTCATGCGGGTTCAGCCTTTGAAAAAGCGGGAGCATCTCGGCTTTGAGTATTCTTGGGCGAGGATCCTTCACGCATGGTCCCAGCTCTTGAGCTGACCGGTGAGGAGGTACTCGGCGTCTTCGAGAAGATCTTTGAAAGGGGTGGCGTCATTCCCCTAACATCACCGAGTTCTCAGCCAACAACCCGCCCCCAGCTGTGAGTTGTCTATCTTTTTGTTTGAGTACTTTATGCATTCTAGCTGCGTTTGTTCTTGCTTAGCTTTTCTTTGTCTCGGCGTTTTATCCTTTTTCGTAGGAGTTTGGGCGGAACTTTGTCGACCCGGTCTCTCCTGACGCTTTCCTTGCCGCGGCGGAGACTGGAGATAGACTTGCAGGAACTTCTGCAGTTAGTAAGTCCCAAACCTCTGCCGCCCTTCCTGGGGTTTCTTCCGGATTTGTTGATGTATATGAAGAATATGTTCCTCGTCTAGTCCCTCGCGGTCCTCGTAGTGTCCCGAAGAGGGGACGAACGGATGGGTCTTCATCTGGCCTGCCTGTTTCCAAGAAGCCTCGCAAACCAAGTACTCTCCCAGGTACTCCAGTTGTTGCTAGCATGCTCTTAGGTGAGCACATTTAATACTCTTTGTTCTTTTATTTTCTTGTTTCTCTCATGATCCGAGTACTTTTTACCCTCTTTTCAGCAGGTGCTCTGGTTTCCTTGGCTGAGGAGGAAGAAGATGATGAAGTACCCCTCATCATGCGGCGGTGAGTTGCTTTTCATATTCCTGTTGCATTGAATTTCTCTTCTTGGTCTTGACCTTTAGTATTGATCTTTTTTGAAGTAATCGGAGGCCGGGAGTGAGTTCTTCCGAGGCTCCGTGTCGACCTCTTCTCTCAAACTACGGTGTCGAGTTCTTTGGAAGCTCCGGTCTGCAGTTCTACCGCTCCTTCAATCATGCGGAGCTCTTCCACGTCTCCAGCTCTGGCTCCTTCCAGCGGCTCCAGCTCCGGCTCCTTCCATGCTCGTTGCCAACCATTCCGCTCTCGTCGGCCCGGGTGGCGGGCGGCGTTTACCGTCATGGTTCCCCCTGCGAGGCCTTCTCTCGGCCGCAAAAAGAAGAGTGGTCGGGTGAGTAGATTCCAGCTTTATCTTTTTGGCTTTTATTTTCCTTCCTCTGGTTCTTATCGGCGCTCCTTTTATCACTTTTCGATGATTTCGTCTTCTCTTACTCCTTCCTCGACTTCTTCTCTGCCTCCCGCCGTGCCAACGAGTTCTGAGCCTCAGGACTCACAGCATTCTGTTGATGGAGTCATTGTGGGGCTTCAGAGCTACTGGCGAGTTTGCGGCCTTGGCACTCCGGAGGTGATATTTGTGGCCGTCGCGCAGGTCCTTCCGAGGGGTTTGACTCGGCTTCCACGAAGGTTGCTTTGGTCGTTCCTTCTTCGCTCCATCCGGCTTCTCCTTCCCTTCTCTTGCTTCCGGCGGTCCTCCTTTTCCGATGACGTGGTGCAGCAGTTCGATGCCACCCATCGATTGTCGGAGCTGACGCGACTGGGGAGCCTATCGACCCTAGCGACTTCTTTTGGTGAAAAACTCCGTAGGTTTTACTTGCCGTTCCTTTTTTGCATGCTAGTTTTTCTCTGTCCTTCGTCTTATTTTTCTTGTCTCTTTTGGCTCAATCTTTCTCCCGTGATCATTCGGCTTCTTCTTCTCATCCGAAAATGAGAGAAAGTTGTCTTCCGAGGTGGATGTTCTAAAAGCCGATCTTGACCTTCTCTCCGGCTGAGTTGGAGCAGAGCGTCAAATGCACCAAAGGGAGGAAAACCCTTCGTGCGGGTAATGGAGACGGAGACATGGTAGTCTGCGAAGAATGAATGCAAAGGTGCCGTGGGCTCTGCCCGCTTTTTCTTGTATTTTGATTTCTTTTTCTTGTTGACTTGTTCTTGGGTGTCTGTCTAGTTCTCCGAAATGAGAAGTGAAGCTCTCGGAGAACATCGATGAGATGAAGGCTGTAGTCCGTTCTAGTCATAATAAAATTTGAGGAGGTAATTACTCATCTTTGAGAAAGAACTTGCCCTTGCTAAGGCTGATTAGGCGCGGAGCTGATAGAGATCTTGTGCAGGCCCAAAGAACTATTGAAAGCTTGACCGAGAAGCTGGCGACGGCCACTGAAAATTGGAATGTTCTGTGGAAATCTTTTCGTTCAGTAGCCGATGTTCTCCGGACTCCAGCGGATGACGGGCAATCTTGGGCGCAGTTCATTCCCCGGATTCCGGGTCGTTTCCAAGAATTTGCGAAGAAGTGTGCCCAAATATGTACCAAAAATGTGCTAGCCCAGGTCCGGGTCCTTGCTCCTGAGGCGCCTCTGTCCAAGATAGCAGAGGAAGCTGAAAGCCAAGAATACCTTGACGCCGTTGAGAGGATGGAGCCTGAGGTCGACGGTTTAGCCAGTAGGGTTGCAGAAAATCTAGATATTGACATTTCCCTTCCTGATGATAATGCCTGACCCGACTGACCGGCTTCTTGTAAAGCTTCTTGTAATATTACACTCCTCTTTAAATGAAGATTCTTTGTTTTCGTTGATGTATTGTTTGCCTGGGTGTGGTCGAAGTTACTTGTCCTGCTGAGTATTTTGTCCTGTTTTCGTCTCGCTTCACAAAGCGACTACGTGTGTTATCTGACGAGACCCTCGATTTGTCGAGTGCTTTGTCCGCTACTGTGACTTGTTAGATGTAAATCTTTGTGTTGACACCGCTATATGAAACGACTTCGGCATAGAATGCATAGAATGTTGCCTTTTGAGTGGCGCTTGTACTTTTCACGAGGAAAAGTATTCCTATCTGGATGTAGTGTAGCCCCGAGCCTCTTGCTTTTCGGAAAGAGTTCAGTTTTGGTTGACTAGTTTTGGCTTCATCGGCGGGCTCAAGCGTGTTTTCAGCTATTTTGCTCTTTGTTTCGGGTGTTAGCTTTTAGCTACCCTCATCGGCGAGCTCAAGCGTATTTTCAGCTATTTTGCTCTCGGTAGGAAGCTTCAGCGTGCTTTCACCATTTGCTTTTTGTTTGGTGTTAGCTTTTAGCTACCCTCATCGGTAGCTCAAGCGTGTTTTCACTATTTTGCTCTCGGCCGGGAAGCTCGAGTGCGTGCTTTCACCATTTTGCTTTTTGTTTGGTGTTAGCTTTTAGCTACCCTCATCGGTAGGCTTAAGCGTGTTTTCACTATTTTGCTCTCGGCCTGAAGCTCAGCGTGCTTTCACCATTTTGCTTTTTGTTTGGTGTTAGCTTTTAGCTACCCTCATCGGCGCGAGCTCAAGCGTATTTTCAGCTATTTTGCTCTCGGCCGGAAGCTCGAGCGTGCTTTCAGCCATTTTGCTTTTTGTTTGGTGTTAGCTTTTAGCTACCCTCATCGGCGGAGCTCAAGCGTATTTTCACTATTTTGCTCTCGGTACCGAAGCTCAGGCGTGCTTTCACCATTTGCTTTTTATTTCGGGTAAACAACTTCGTTGGAAGTCATGATAAGACATCTTTGTGGATGGATATCATCTTTATTGATCATGAATATGAACCAATACATATGTTGTCGAAGAATATCGTCTTTAAATCGATTGTGAATGTTGGTCCCTTGTGGCTTGCATATCTTGTTTTTACGCGTAGAATCTTCTTAGTGAATTGATGTGCCATGTATTGCTTACTTCCTTTCCATCTTGATTTATTAACTTGTATGTGCCCGGTCCGGTGACTTTTGTGACAATGAACGGACCTTCCATGGACCGAGAAGCTTATGTATCTCAAATCAGGTCTTTTGTATCCTTCTTAGTACTAAGTCTCCAACTTGTAATGATCGAGGATGGGTACTTTTGTTGTAGTGCCGCCTTAAACCTTGTAGGTATCTGGCTGATTGGAGGATGGCATTTACTCTGACTTCTTCTGAGCTGTCGAGTTCTAATCTTCTTGTTTGTTCTGCTTCTCCTTCATCGTATTGTTCTATCTTTGGTGATGTCCAGATCAAGTCGGCAGCATGATGCGACTTCGATCCGTAAACTAGGAAGAAGGGTGAATGGCATGTTGCTCTGCTTATTTGAGTTCGTAGCCCCCATACTACTTTTGGCAATTCTTCAATCCATTTGGACCCATAATCAATTAGTTCTTCATATAACCTCGGTTTTAATCCGGCTAGTATGAGTCCATTGGCCCTTTCTACTTGTCCGTTGGCTTCTGGATGTGCAACAGATGCATAGTCTATACTAAAACCACAGTCTTGTGCCCGGCTTACAATTACATGGCGGTGAAGGGGAGCCTAGATCTGTGATGATTCGATTGGGCATGCCAAAGCGGTGCGTAATTTCTTGGATGAATTCGATTTGCTTTGGTTGCGCTTATACTTCATGAGTGGTTTGTATTCAATCCACTTGGTGAACTTGTCGATTACCACAAAGATGTACTCGAAACCGCCCTTTGCTTTCTTGAGGGTCCCACTTGATCCAAATGACGGCAGAAAAAGGCCAAGCGGGTGGGATGCAGATAAGATTGTGAGCTGGCACATGGGCTTGTCTTGCAAACATTTGGCAACCCTTGCATTTTCTGACAAGTTCTTCTGCGTCTTTTAGAGCGGTTGGCGATAGAATCCGGTCTGAAATGCTTTTCCAACCAAGTGTCCTTGAAGCGAAGATGATTTCCATGACAACTTTGAGTGTATCTCGTCTAGGATCTCTTTGCCTTCTTCAAATGAAACACATTTCAGGAGTACTCCTGATGAAGCTGCTCTTCTATAGAGTCTATCTCCTACTAAAACGTAGTTTTTGCTTCTGTGAACAACTTGGGTGGCTTCCGCTTTATCTGCTGGTAATTTATTTTCTTTGATATAGTTGATGAAAACTTTGGTCCATGAGGTGTTGATTACCAAGATCTGAACGCCTTTAGCCTGAATTTCGTTGGATGTCTCACCGGGTTGTTTGATAGAGGGAACGATAGCTCTTCTATAAATCGCTGTGGGTGGAACCTTTGCTCTGTCGATCCGAGCTTGGCAAGGACATCTGCTTTGCAATGTTGGAATCGTCAAGATGCGTGTAAAATTTCTAATCCTTGGAAATATTTTTCAAGTTTCCGTATTTCACCTGATGGCACCCATGTTTTCTTTTGTGCAATCCCAATCTTTGTTTACTTGGTTGATGACTCTCTCTTTGAATCGCCATATACAAGTAATCTCTTTATTCCGAGGGTAATTGCCACTCGTAGCCCGTGGATGAGGGCTTCATATTCTGCTTCGTTATTTGTAGCTTGCCATAATATCTGAAGGACGTACTTGAGTTGTTTTCCTTCCGGGAAATGAGGAGAACGCCTGCACCGGCTCCGCCTAGTTTGAGCGACCCATCAAAGTACATCTTCCAGTGATCAAGGATTGTATCTGATAAAGGCTGCTGAATTTCATCCACTCGGCCACAAAATCGGCAAGGGCTTGAGATTTGATTGCTTTCCGTGGGGTAAAGTCGATGTTAAGAGCTCCAAGTTCAACTGCCCACTTTGATATACGTCCTGTCGCATCTCTGTTGTGTAAAATGTCTCCGAGTGGGAAGTCCGTCACCACGGTAATTTTGTGGCTTTCGAAATAGTGGCGAAGCTTGCGTGAGGTGATAAGTAGGGCGTGAAGTAGTTTTTGTACATGCGGTGCGGATTTTTGATTCGAGACAATACTTGACGATGTAGTATACCGGTCATTTGTACTTTGTACACACGTCCTTCTTCTTCTCTTTCCACGACTATTGTCGTCTTGACTCTGATAGTAGTCGCCGCAATGTATAGCATCATGTCTTCATCTTTCCTTGGGGTGTGTGAAATTGGTGAGGATGTGAGATATGCCTTAAGTTTCTTGAAAGCTTATTCGACCTCCTTTGTCCATTCAAACTTGTCTGCCTTCTTTAGTAGTTTAAAGAAGGGTAACCCCTTTTCTCCGAGTCTTGATATGAAACGATTGAGGGCCGCCATGCATCCTGTTAGTTTCTGAACATCTTTGATAGTCCTAGGTTGCCTCATTTCTGTTATAGCTCGAATTTGCTTGGTGCTGGCTTCAATCCCACGCTGACTGACCAAAAATCCGAGTAGTTGCCCTGAAGGTACTCCGAATACACATTTATTTGGGTTCAATTTCCATCTCCATCTCTTCAAGTTTTCAAATGTTTGCTTTAAATCTTCAATCATGGTGTCTGGGTTCTTGGTTTTTACCACTACATCATCCACGTATGCCTCCACATTTTCACCGATTTGATCTCCAAGGCAAGTTTGCATAGCTCTTTGGTATGTGGCACCAGCGTTCTTTAGTCCAAACGACATGGTCTTGTAACGATAAAGCACCGAACGGGTAATAAAAGAAGTCTTGCTCTGGTCTTGTTCTTTTAATGCAATCTGGTGATACCACGAATAGCAATCGAGAAAGGATAATAGTGCGGACCCATTTGTTGAGTCGACTATCCGGTCAATGCGTGGTAGCCCGAATGGATCTTTTGGGCAATGCTTGTTGAGATCCGTGTAGTCGGCCTTTGCTCGCCACACTCGTCATGTTCTTCTTTTGCACAAGGACCGGGTTTGCTAGCCATCCGGATGAAGGATTTCTCGATGAATCCGGCTGCCATCGAGTTTTGTGATTTCTTTTTAATCGCTTGCCTTTTTGTCGGGTGAGAATCGTCGTAGCTTGCCGCTTTTTCTGAGCTTGGAGTTTTCATTAACATCAATTACGTGCTCGATAACTCTCTTGGGACACACGGCATGTCGGCCGGCTTCGGCGAAGATATCTTTGTTGTCCCGAAGAAAGTTGGTGAGCGCGAGTTCTATTTTGCCGAGAGGTGAGCACGATGGTTCTTGTCTTGGAAGTATCGCCATTGCCCAAATCGATTTGCTTGACGTCGGCTTCTTTTGGTGGTGCGATGATCTTTGGGCTTTTTAGCTGGTATTTCTAATTCTTCTTGGCTTATCTCTGCAGCAATTGTGGCTATTTGTTTTCTCCCATTGTCGGCTGTGCTTTTTGCATAATTTGGATTACTGAACGTCGCGATCAAAAGCACGCTTCAAATCGCTTGAAGAGAAAGGATACCGTTGGGTCCACGGCATCTTAAGCAATAAAATCACGGTAATGTGGTATTGCCATGAATTTTGCCGATCTTTGGGCGTCCGAGGATCGCAAGATATATGACGAATCGAAGTCTGCGACCTCAAATTTGATAAACTCTGCTTCGATAGTTCGCAGGAGTTCCAAAAGTGACGGGTAAAGTAACTTGTCCGAAAGTGGCATGGCTGCTTTGCGGGGGTACTATTCCGTAAAGGGGTGCTTGCTGGTGTAATCATCCCGGCGAGTTGTAGTCCCATCTTCCTTAGTGTTTACGAAAAGATGATGTTGAGTCCAGCTCCCCATCGATTAGTACTTTGGTGACAGATCATCCCAAAGAATAGTTGGGTCTAAAACCGATGGGTAATGGCTGCGTTCCTCTCGCTAGTCCATTGGTCTTCTCTTGAAAATTGGATTGGATATTGTGACCAATTGAGATATCTTGGTGTAGCCGGTTCTGCTGTCATGATGGTTCGTAGTGCTAGTTTTTCTTGACGTTTGCTTGTGCAATCTGGGGCTCCTGAGAAGATTACTGCTACTGTTCCCCTGGGTTTTTGAAATCCTTTGTCCTCGTGGTTGTCTTCATCTTTCTTGAGATTGTCCTCTTTGGTGTTCTCCTTACTATCTTTTCTCGTGTATCGATCATTGAAAGTGTAGTAATTTCCGATGGTGTGTCTCCCGCTAGGGTGTAATGGGCAACGTATGTTTTCAATGTCTTCATATCTTCTGGGTTTAGAAAACTTCTTTGATTTGTCGGCCATTGCCACGGTATTGTCTGGTCTACGCTTTCTTTCTTGATGTCTGTTATTTCGATGATTTTGCCTATCCGGGTTGTCTTGGTTGCTTCTATCCGGGAACCTTTCTCATGTTTTTTCTTCTGCAGTAATCATCTTTTCTACTGTTCGTCTGAACTCTTCATTGTTTCTTGGGTTTTCTTTGCAGAAGTCTTGAAATTGCCACCTAGCCATGATTCCATGAGAGAAAGCTTCAATTACTTCTCGTTCGGTGATGTCATGCACTTGAGCCCGCAGTTCACCAAATCGCCGATAGTAATTTACTGAGACTTTCGCCCCCTTTTGCTTGAGTCCTTTCGATTCGGCATGAGTGATCGGATGTGTGATGATACTGCGAAATTTTCGCAGAAAGCTCTTCTGCAAGTCTTCCCAAGTTACGATCGATCCACAGGTTCAATTTATCAAACCATTGGAGGGCATCGTTTCCGATGCCATGGGGAAGAACAAGGTTTTAATATCATCGTCTCCTCCGGCTAGTTCAATTGATTGTGAATATATTACGAGCCATTGTCTTGGTTCGGTTTTGCCATCATACTTGGAGTGATTAGACGGTTTGAATTTGTGAGGTAATCGAGCGGATGCCAACCTGTTTATGCGAACAGGGAATCATCATGCGTTCCGCTTCCTTGAATTCGGATTCGCTCCTTCCTCCTCCAAGTGTTGTTTTGATGGGAATAATTACGTGAGGTTTGTCTGGGTAGGCCCTCTACTCCTGGTCTTCCTTGGTTGTTCAAATTGATGGCCCGACTATGTTCCCCTCGCTTTCCCCCGTTATGGCTTCCGCTTTGGTCCAAGTCTTCAGCGGACTTCCTTTGATTTTGATCTTCTTGCCTATGGGTTGTTGATCCGGCGGTATTCTTGATCGGGTTCTCTCTTCATGCGTTCTTGGGATCGTTGGCCGGAGCAAGTCCTGGAGCTGTTCGTACTTCTCCCGTGATGTGAAATTGCCACGAGTTCTTCTAATGCTTCTCGAATCTTATCGTAAGGCGTATTCATTTGTCGTCTCCCTTGACCTCTTGTCGTGATTTTCTTTTGTCGTATTCACCAATTACGACTCGTATCTAGTCCAGCTTCTCTCTGTTTGTCGAGCGCGGTCTTTGGCGCCTTTGTTTCAACTTGTTTTTCCTTTCTCTAGCTTTGTCTCGACTCTCGGTTTCTCCATCGTAGCCACGAGCAAGGGGTGATATGTTGGATTCTGATTCATCGATGACCGACATCGGGTGCTTCTAGGGATTTAATGGCGACCGAGGGCGTCGAACCATCGGCACTTCCCGTCGTGAGCTGTTCCGTTATTGTCGTTAGTTTTCATCTTGTCGAGTTCTTGATGACTTCAGCATGCGCCTCGACGTCGTAGATTGAGTCCCCTCTTGGTAAGGTAGAATAGCTGTTGTTGTTGTGCCGACTAGTTGGGTTCCGCTATCCTCGAGAATGCATCCTCGGCGATGGATGATAATCTGATCTTGCGATGTTATCGTTAGAATGAGACCCTCCCGAGCTCTGTCGGTTGGTATCCCAAGTGTTGATTTTAAAGACCTTTCAAACTGTCCCACGATAGGATTTTGTCGTGTTGTCCATCCCAAATGGAAAAGAACTCGGCCTTTGAAAAATTTACGAGGTAATCCGAGTTGTTTTGGGTTGTATTACGGAATCTTGCCAAATAAGGACTCGACTTCTTGAAAGCACTTTCGAATAAGACTTCATCTCGGATCACGGAGCTTGAATTGAGTCGGATGGAATCTTATTCGAATCGGGTATTATGAGGTGCGCGAATCTTCTGATGAGCTGATTCGTCGTAGTTGTCGAAATAGAGGATTCTTCATGATGATCCGGATCTTTGAGGAGATGACTTTGAAGCTTGCCATAGTTGTCTGCCTCGCAGATCCACGAGCCGAAGATGAAAATCGATCCCGTCGGGAAGATCATGTTATTGAGGTCCATCGAGCTCTCGGATGCAAAGTCGCCGAAAGCCCCTACAGCGCGCCCAATTGTCGATGTTTTACCATCGATAGCACCGCCACAGAAGTGCACCGTGGCGATATAGTTCGAGCTTCGCGTATCTTTGAACTTCGATGGTGAACGCAAGAGACAGTCGATTTATCCTGGTTCAGGCCCTCGATCGTAGATCAAGTAACGACCCTACGTCCAGTCGGCGTTTGCCTTTGCGTTGGATTAATTATGAAGTGTTCTCGTACCAAATTGTCCTCTTTCAGGAGCCCTGCCCTCCTTTATATAGTCAGGAGGCCAGGGTCCTAATCGGTTTACAATGAGATTTCCTAGTAGGATTACTTAATAGTTCTATTACTGAGATTACATGGGAAGAATCCTAGTTGGACTAGATCTTCTCTCTCTCTTGCGGGGTATCCTGTGGGTCCCGCATCGACAACCGCACGCGCCCCCCGCCCCCGTCCTCCTCCCCGGTCACCGTCCACACGCCGGGCCCCATCCTCGAAGCCCGGAGCCATAGCTCCGGCCGCCGACACCGAGGGCCGTCGCCGTCGCCCCCGCTGACCTTGGTCGACCACACCGACGCCAAGGGTCGCCGCCTCCGTCCGCGCGCCGGAACCCTAGCACCGTGCTCGCTCCTTTCTTCCCCGGCTCCATCTCTGAGGTTTGAAACTGTATGTGATTTCTCCCTTCTGTGTCCATTTCTGAGCAATGCCTATTTCTACACGTGGAACTATGATGAATTGGGCTGCACTGTGATGAATTGAATCGCTACTGTGATGAATGGCATATGTGATGCCCTTACTTTACTGTGATGCCTAACTTCAATAGTAATGTCAAGCAATGCCACTTTGCCTATATCTTTTTGTGATGATTTTTTTCAACTTGCGACTACTGTGATGCTTTTTTGGTGAGCATAATGCCTGGATGAATTGGGATGGAATTGGGATGAATTTTGATAAATTGGGATGGATTTGGGATCTATTTTTTGACACTGTCTTATCTGTGTGGCATTTGCGATGATGATTTTTTGTTAAACTTATAAAAACATGTGCTGAGGCAGTGGCATGCAATGGTGTGGTTCTTCTTGTGCTGAGGCAGCGACGATGAGATAGTTCTAGTTTCGTGCATATCAACTCACGCAGCTCCTCCCCAGTCCCCCCTCCCCTGGCCCTACTACTACCCCTATCTCTCTATAATACTATACTGTGATGTGATGCTATTTTATCCTATTTTTGGTGATGAGATCAAGTGGGCTTATATCTAATCCTATTTTTGAATTTCTATTGCTGCCTGTGATGCTAGACTTCAATGCTATTTTTGGTAGTGTCAATTTTTGGATTTCTATTGCTGCCTATGATGCCAGACTTCAATGCTGAGCAATGCCACTGCCTATGATGCCTCTAATAGGTTATGATGCCTATGATGCGATTTTGCATTCCCTTGCTTCCTTCTACAATAGTGTGAGTGCTCAGTTTGATGGTCGAAGACTTAGCCCTACCACTGTGTGCTCAGTGTCCTTCTACTATAGAATACTACAACTACTACTATACAATCTACTACTAAACTCTACTCAATCTTCTACTAAACTCTGCTAACACTGCTACTACTGAACTCTACTACTACTATCTTGCTGGCTGTTGTCTTGCTAACTAAATTGAGCAGTTTCTCTACTACTCTTACTCTTACTGACTAAATTTGATTGAGCTGTGATGGGGGTTTATTGCTGCCTATGATGCCAAACAAACTTTTGAGCTGTACAGCTCTTACTCTACTCCTCTTACTCTACTCTACTCTACTCTCACCTCCTCTAGTCTTCTACTCTATCTTGATGGCCGAAGGACTTAGCCCTTTGGGGCCGAATTTTGAAACTATCTTGATGGCTTTTGTTTGGCATTTGCAATGATGATTCTTTTCACACTTCTAAGCTAAGGCAGTGGCATATGCAATGATGTGAACCCTTTTATGCTGAGGCAGCGGCGATGATGATCGAGTGCCCCCGCTAAACTAGGATGGCTTGTATACCATATACAAGCAACCAGTTTAAAAGCGATGTGATGACAATGGGGCAAATCTGGGCCAACTACTACTACTTTACTACTCTAGTACTACTCTACTTTACTACTCTAGTACTACTCTACTTTACTACTCTAGTACTACTCTACTTTACTACTCTATAACTATGTCTATACAACTGAAATATGTATTCATTGTAGCTTTCCAATGGTGGAGGAACCGATAAGCGAATGGCGTGACCCTACCCCTAGTGCATCATCATCAACTAGCCTCGAGAGCCAAGTGTCCGTGACCCCGAGGCCAACAAAGAAACATCGTACAGAGGACAAAGATGATCCGACCTACCAACCGAGGGACGACAAAGTTGAAAGTGCGTGGTCTCCAAACCTTGAACAGATGCCGGTGGTGCCTCGAGAATTGAATTTCGAGGAGGAACAAGTCAAGGACAAAGAGCCCCCCGCTCCATCTCCAACCACTTCAGGCAAGTCTAGGGGTCAGAGGACAAAGCTGAGAAGGGGGGAACATGGGAGGCACCGGAGGGAAACCCACGGCGAAGTCCATGTGATCCATGAGGTGGGACTAGAGGGAAACCCGTTGTCGCCACCCACGGTCCTTGCCAAGTTCAGCAACCAGGTGGCATGTATAGTCAAGGACAAGGTGGAGATCACTTGGGAGAAGTGGAACAATGTCCTGGTCGACTACAAGACATATATCTAGGGTGAGGTGACGAGGAGCTTCCATTATCCCTAGGACGCCGATCTGAACAAGTGCAGGGAGTGGGTCATGCATATGGCAGGAAGAGCCTTTAGAAACTTCAAGTCCATGCTGACCAGGTACTACCTGAAGCTAGGCAAGTCACCCTATGTCAAATACACTATGGTGAAGGAACATCACTAGGAAGACTTCTGCAAACAAAGAACAACAGAAGAAGCAAAGGCAAAGAGCGCCAAGTTCAGCGCACTCGTGAAGAAGAACCTGTACCCCCACCACTTGGGCATGACTAGGTTTACTGGTAAGAGGCCCCAGTGGCGGGAGGAAGAAAGGGCTAGAGCTGCCGCCGGGCTTCCCGATCCGTATGACGGTGTAGACTTGAGGGCTATGCCCGCAAGCCGAAGAAGCTCAAGGAGGGCGCGAGCAAGTTCAATGAGCCCAAGTTCGAGGAGGTGGAGAGGGCTCTCATCGAGGCCGCTAAATCCAAGGACAGCTTCGAGGTTCGCAGGGGCCAGGACTTGCTAACCCTGGCGCTGGGAACCCCCGAGCACATTGGCCGTGTCCATGGCATGTCATTGAAGATGAGCTAGAACTCAGTGGAGTCATGGCAATCCGACGCTGCCACATACCGGTCAAGGTAGAGGTACAAGGAGGGCATCTTTTAGAAGGGCTATGATCAAGGCGTGGCCGAAATGATCAACCGGTCCATAAAAGAAGCCTTCACGAGCAATGACCCAGATATGGTGTCGATGAGGTCACAGATGCTTCGCCAGGCTAGCGTGGCCGTGCCTCAAGTTCCACAAGGGCAGACACAAGGGCAGCCACTGCCGATGATCGAGGATCGCCCAAGGCACCCCATCGACGACATCCGGGAACCCATGCGCGTCCACCTCACGATCCCGTTCGACAGGGCGAAAAAGTTGACCGTGGGTGAGGGTTACATGCACCCCAAAGAAGATATCAAAGATTTCAACCAAGACTAGATCCCTGCCAACTATGCTGCCATGATACTTACATGGTATGCGACCGAATACGAAGAATTTGAAATGGAATATCCAACTGCAGAAGGGGTAACGATCCTTGGAGCTGCCATGGGTTCCGAAGTCCTGTGGAACAAGGACGACATAGAGATCATTCTCTCGACGCCGACTTCTACGCTGACGGCAACACTAGCATCACAACCATCCGTTGCCGGATCTTGTCCCCCCAATGATCCGGATCACGTCGACGGCGATGACGAAGGCAATGGCAGGGATGACAATGGAAGGAACTCACCTCGAGGCACAAGCCCTCACCCTCGTTCTTCTCCTCCAACAACAAGTCCACCTCCACCTCCCGGCAGTCCGTCTAAGGGCACGAGCAAAGGACCGGGAGGCACAAGCCCTCACCCGCGTTCTCCTCCTCCAACAACAAGTCCACCTCCACCTCCCGGCAGTCCGTCTAAGGGCACGAGCAAAGGACCGGGAGGCATGGAGGAACTGGGGGCAAAGACACCGCCTGCTGCCATTGTGAGCATAAGCCACTGTCCTCCACCGCCGGCGAAGACTAAAGGCGACCAAGGGCAGCTCACATACTCACTTGAGTTCGAAAGGTATGGTAGCGGCGAGCATAATTTGCTAATAACTTTTCTTTGCCATAATATGGTACTAACATTTCTATCCTAGGCCGAGATCACCTTTCCATCTATTTACTGAATCAGATGACTGCCCCAGCCATTACGAGCATGGGAAGTTCATGATAACCAAGGCCCAGCTCATCGACGAGGAAAGGTGGGAGACAAGGAGGTTTCATCTCTGGTACATGGAAGCGGCAAAAGCTGTCCTGCATGGTTTTCTAGTCAAGGTTGTGGTAGAGTACTTCCACTTGCCTGGCAACGATGTAGAACTCCCTGTGGACTTCCACGACATGTACAGACTACTGCAGGAACAAGACCTTGACATCGCCCAAGTCACCTTGTTCTCTATGTAAGTGATGAATTGCGAGTTTCACATATCACCTGCCTTTGAATCGGTCAAGACTACTTATATATGCCACAATGGCTTGTCCTTGCAGGTTGATGGCCTATATATCCAAGGAACTAAAACTTGATGTTATCTATCTATCTCCAATGCATATTGCTCAAAGAATCATCATTGGTTACCACCTAGATGACAATCATCCAACCATGAAAGACTTGACCAAGCGACAGAGAGAGGCGCACAGGAAGAAACTGATGGACAATGAGAAGTTGAACATTTCAAGGTACATACTAGGAGCAATGAAGAAGATCAGGGGAAATGGGTGTATCCTAGCTGCCTACCACTTTGGGTAAGTCGAAGACATGCCTGTAGAGATAAGTGGGTAGCTAGCTAGTATTATTATTTCTCGTCGTAACCTGTATTTTGTTTCAATGGCGCAGCCAAGGCCTCGAGGGTCACTGGGTTGCATTTATCATCTACCCTCAGGATGGCAGGGCCTGCGTATTTGATTCGTTGACAGTGCCAAACTTAAAAGGGTACAAGGCCTTTGAAGATTGCCTCAGAGTGTAAGTGACTGAACTGTCTTCTCATATGCGTTCTAATGCCCTGCCTAATACTAGTACATTTCGTATAGCGCTTATAAGGAGTACGTGAAGGATCCTGAATGCTATGATCGAAGAACAGAGAATTTTAAGGCTAAGCATAAGAACCGCATCAAAATCAGACGCAACTTTCCGGTAAGTATTTGAAAGGTTTAATTGTGCTTTCCGTTCATATGCGTTCTAATGCCTGTGTTGTAATGCTTGTGTATCGATCATGCAGTGTGCCAAACAACCGGTAGGATCACAAACCTGTGGCTTCTACGTCTGTGAGTTCCTGAGGGTGTGCAAGCAGTACAACAGCAGTTGGAGGGTGCTCAAGAATGGATTGAACTGGTCGAGAGACGTGCAGAGCACCCAACACAGCTTCAAGCAGACAAAGACGGACATATGTAAGTTTTTCTTAGACAAATACATGCTTGAAGGGGGCACGTTCTTCAATGAGAACAGCCCGCTAGCGATTTTACCAGAGTACGAGAGGCTGAGGAAATGGCCCACGATGATGCGTCCATAGGATTACACCTTAGCGCATGTATAACGACTTTAATATGTAAATGTAATGAATTAACGATGACAAGAATGACTAAGTGAATGTATATATATGTATATTATCTCATGTGTAATGCCTGCATACTTTTTAAGTTTAATCTGTGAAATCTGGATGTGATTTGAATTTGAATTTATATGCCTGCTGTATTTTTTTTAATTTAGAAAATAATTTACCGAGGCGGGCAAATAATAAAGCCCGCCACGACTAATGAACATAACCGCGGCGGGCCACAAAAGGTGTCCGCCGCGGTAAAATAATTTACCGCGGCGGACGGTGTAACGTGCCCGCCGTGGTAAAAGTATATTTACCGCAGCGGGCACGTTACACCGCCCGTCGTGGTAAATCGGTTAACCGCGGTGGGCAAAGCCGCCCGCCGTGGTTAAGCCACGATTTACCGTGGCCTCTAGGCCGCGACGGACGGCTTTGCCCACCACGGGAAACCAAAAACGCCCGCCTCCAGTAAAGTTTGTGTAGTAGTGCATACACACCCTTGACTGAAGCTGCGTACAACAAGAACTCAACAAGAACGGTATAGCAGTAACAGTAGGAAGGAACAAGGAACACGGTAATTTGGGCTAATTTGGGAGATGAAGTGGAGGGAATATACCCATGTCATCCTCAGTGCTGGACAACAACTGCCTGGTAACCGAACCATAACCGCACAGGAGCTTGGACAACAACTACTCCTCTAGATGCTTCTCCATGATCTCCACGCAACTTCTGACAGAGCAGACACGAGAAATCCATCCCCATCAGAACCACATTTATTTTCATAAGGCAACACTGCCAACATAAACGAATGTGGCAACTGCCGTAGACGCACGAGCACAGTCAGAAGGTACCTCTTGGCGAAGCGGCGCTCCTGCAGCAACAGGCGGCTGAGAAGGTCGTCGGACCTAGAGATATGCATCGTGTACTTCTCGATCAGCAGCAGCCACACCACCAGATCATCGACGCCAGTTGCCACTGTCGGCGAAGTCATCGAGCGTCTCCTCCTATAAACGACACGTGGAGAGGGAACACCGGTCAGATCTAGAGCCGCTAGTAACCCGAGTGCTCGAGGCAAAGAGATCGAGGCAGGAGGAGATGGAGCGGAGGAACGCGATCGAGAAGATGGATAAGGATAAGCGTACATGGAGCTGGATCTGCTCGTGGGCGCGCGACTCGAGGGGCGAGTCAAAGCGGAGGATCTCCGGCGCAGCCTTCTCGTTGCGCCAGGCCCGATTAAGCAGCTCGACGTCCGTGTCCGCCGCCGCCGCCGCCGAGTCGTCGTCGCCCGCCTGCACTCTCTCTCCTTGCGGCGGCCGCGCGTCTGGAAGGGAAGGGAAGGGAGTTAGGGTTTGGGGAGGCCGGCCGTGGAGCTGGTTTTCTTTCGAGTGGCACCAAATTTGGTCGTTGGATTCAGATCAAGGGCTCTGATCATCCACAGCCTTAACAGGCCTACGGGTGTCAGTGGCCCAAAAGCAAAAGTGAGGCCCAAGCCCAGGTTGAGAGTCTGAAAAACCCACACGGGTTGCTAAGCAGGCCGAAAGGGCCTTTAGGGCCACATAGTTTCTTTTCCTTGGGCTGAATTAAGTAACAAATTAAGTTTTGTTTAATTTTGAAGTGCTTATAATTCTCTGTTTACTTAAGTTTATTTTAAGCTCAATATTTTTTAAGTCGTCTCCAAATTTAAGTTTGTAATTTTTTAGGCATTTATTTTTAGTACTTGTAATCTCCCTATTTAGCGCAATTAGGCTCTTTGTTGGGCCATGTTTAATCTCTGATTTAGCATAAAATAAATATAGTAATGACCAAAATTGATCAGAAATCTAAGATTTTGTGTGGGGCCATACTTTGGGTATGCATGCTTGCAAAAACAATTTCAAGCCATTTTGACAGAATCGGAATATACATTGTTCATGAAATGGAAACATCTATCACATAGTCATATAACTATGTTTGAAATGTATTCATTTTGTGAAGGATGTGCAATACCGCTTTGAGATGTATCCATTTCTGAAGGATGTTGAGTATCGCCTTTTGAAATCAGTTGAAATTTTTATGCAATGATTATACACCAAAATTGTGTTGTCATGCAAGTTTTTAAATTTTTCTAACCAAGTTTAGATATTATTACATTTATTCTATGGTAATTCAATGAATAATTGTAATAATAACTGAATTTGGTCAGATAATTCTACAAATTGACACAACAACATAGTTTGGGTCTATAAGCATTCCATAAAAAATTCAAGCAATTTCAATAAGGTGGGATTATACATCCTTCACAAATACAAACATCTCTCACTAAGTCATATAACTATGTGAGAGATGTATACATTTGTGAACGATGTGCAGTACCGCTTTGTTACAATGATTTGAAATTTTTATGCAATGATTATACATCAAAATTATGTTGTCATGCAAGTTTATAGATTTTCTTAACCAAGTTTAGATATTATTACATTTGAATTTCAATATATTAGAACTTTAGACATGATTTTAGGACCATAAATAAATTCAAATGAAAAAGTCATCAACTACAAAGTTTTAGACCTGATCGATGTCTACAACTTTTGTTTTGGTCGTTTCTTCATTTAAGCTTGTTTGACTAACTCTTCCGTAGTTGACCGACGGCGTTGACTTGACCGTTGATCGAAACTTGGACAGCTATCCACTGTTCCGAGGCGCGACTGGGGTCCGTCAATGCCGTTCTTAATTTTATAAAAGTATACAAATATATGAATGGTTAACTAATACAACTGGATGGATACCGAAGTATACAAATATGAATGAACAATGTTACTTAGTCTGGAAGTATACTAAAATAATATTGAAAAATTAAATAACCAAGCTTACTTAGCTCTAGATATTAACAAATATGAATGCTAATATGCACTACGGATTTGGAGAGACGAGTGCTAGCCGACCATCAGCAGGTAAATTTCAATATAAAAAGGAAACTGCAGCAACTATAACACAAATGCCTTTGCGGTTCATATATCTTTGTCTCCTGGTGTGCAGCCTCCTAGGTTCGAGCCCCCTTCAATGCACAATTGTTTTTGTTAATAATTCCTGCTACTGATGGGCTGGGAGGGAGCACGTGCTGGGCTAGGCCGGGAGCGCTTGCTGCGCTGCCGACTTCGGAGTTGCGCTGGGCCGAGCGAGGATGCTGGTGCTGCCGACTTAGCTACGTACTAAATTTCAATGGTCATGGCTGCTTCTCCTAGTACGTGTGCTCATAGGTTCGAAACTTCATTACCCTCAATTATTTTGCCCAAATTTCTGGCCCATACAGAGCGAGCCTGTGTGCGCGAGGAGTCCGGGGTCCTATGTGCGTGCGTGGGTTGGATGGCATGTGTGTGTTTTTAATTTGTTTTCTTTTTTATTTTTTTATTTCGTTTCAAATTAAATAAATAAATATATATATATATATATATATTAATTTTTATCCCCCCACTACCGTGTCAGGTTATAGGTTCACACCCACGGCTGCATGTTTTATTTCCTTGCTGCAGTGATTAGGCCTAAATAAAATAAAGCGCCACATTTAACAACACGGGCATGAAATAAAGATAACATGGACTGAAATATGTTAGGGAAAACAACGAAAATAGAAAAGTATATGGACCCACCCGTGATCACATGGTTGTGGAACATGCCAACATGGACAACAATGTTTAAACAAATCAATAAATTAATTTGTGATGCACAAACTCCACCATAGATTGATGAAATATGTAAATTAGCCTTTCACTATTTTTTTTCTTATCTGCTAGCTAATCTTTAAAAAACCATAACTTTTGTATATAAACTCGAATGAAGATAAAGTTTATATATAAATTGTGTAGAAAAAAGAGATCTACAACTTTGTAGGTTATGACTTTTTCATTTGACATTGTTACGGTATGTAAAAAAATGATATAGTGCTCAGATCTATATTTGTAGGTCCCTAAATTTTAACATTATATCAAATTTTAGGTATCAAAATGATCTCAAATGGAAAAGGTTGTCAACTACAAAGTTGTAGGTCTCATCACGGTCTACAACTTTTGTTTTGATCATTTCTCCATCCGAGTTCATTTGAACAGTTCAAAAATATTTGAATTGTAAAATATTTGAATTGTAGGATTAGGTATTTTAATTAATGACGATTACATTCGATCACTTTCGTCATGAGCTATTGTCACAAAGATTGGGAAGTGCACATGGTGATGGTTGTTTATGACCAAAGCATAACTTTGTCACAAACGCTTGTCATCCATTGAAAAATTGTCATAAACGCATCGTTTCTATGACTAAAAAGTGCTTTGTCGTATCAAAATTGTCATAGAAGGCCCAATCTCTTGTAGTAGAAGGGGGAAGGCAAATGGCAGGGATAAGAGGGTCGGGATCAGAAGAAGCCCTAGTCGCCCAGCCTACCACGTCCCAGCCCCTGCGGGGCCAGCCCTGCGTCAACCACGCCGCGTATGACCTCCAGCAACCTCCGCACCGAACTGCCGCCATCTACACGCCTGCTCCCTGGCCCTCCATGGATCTGAGCCAGACCACAGCACAACTGAGCGAGGAACCTGATTCCAACTGAAGGGCAGACCACAGCCTGCGCGCCTTGTGCAAGCAGCCCTCAGCCACCTCCGGTGCCGTTCCTGTTGTCCAGGGCCGGAGCCGCCGCCGCCGCCGCCGCCATGGGCTCAACCATGCCCACCTAGATGCAGCCGAAGAGGCCGACCACCACTGGCCCCGCCAGATCCAGTCGTAGGACAACCAGATCCAACGAAGGAGCACTTGATCCGCCCCTCATGGCCGCCGGACTGAGCACTGCTGGCTGCCGCCCTCGTGCAGGTCACACCACGGGCTCGGGAGACACCACTGGGAGAGAAGGGGTGAGGGGTGCTCCCTACCGCCACCATCCTTGCTCTCGCCCGGAAGACCGGCGACACGCTCCGGCGGCGGCAAGGATGGGGGTGCTCAAGGAGGGCTCAACGGTGGGGGTGTCGGGGCCGCCCAAGTCGCTCCGAAGGAGAGTGACGCCGGGGCAGAGTTACCATATCGACACAAAATTAAAATGCATGTTTGCTCAACGGTACAGCAAACAAAATTAAAATGCATATTGTGAATGTGAAGGTTGGAATGCTTTGTATATCTTAATCTAAAAATGTTTGCTCAACGGTACAGAAAATTAATTATTACTACTACTGCTTTGAATATCCTAGTACTCATTGGTCCTCTGCGTCCATGCATGCACAATTCCATCTGAACGCTGGAAGGGAAGAAAACGTGTTGCATGGGGAGCCGTATCACCCCTTCCGATCGATCCCTGCATGTATGCGGCCTTGTTCTCTTTGCAAAAAATTTTAACCCGATGAATAGTACCACTTTCGTCTTATTTGGCAAATATTATCCAATCGGGGACCAACTAGGCTCAAAAGATTCATCTCGTGATTTCCAACTAAACTGTGTAATTAGTTATTTTTTTTACCTACATTTAATACTCCATGCAAGCGGCTAAAAATTGATGTGATGAAGAGAGAGTGAAAAAACTTAGAATTTGGATGACATCTAAACAAGGCCTTGGTCAATTTCATTCGCGTCCATCTTCTCGATCTGAACAACGCTAATAATCGCTCTAGCTAGTTTCTTCCCAATCACGGTACCTGTCTCTTCTCGTTCACACAAACCTGTCCGCCGTTCAAATTTTGCAACCATAAGACTTCACCGGTCACATAAAAAGTGTCATTCTGATTATCGAGAAGTTAAACATTTCTCAATATATATTAAAAAATATTAATATTTATGGTACACAATTAGTATTCATAATAAATTATTATTTGAAGATGCAAATGTTATTAATATTTTCTATAGTCCTAGTCAAACTTAAGAGAATTTGATCGGCACGAATTCAATAACAATGACACTTTCTATGACGGAAGGAGTATTCTCCAACATTTGTTAGCCCTGTTTCTGAACTATATGAAATTCACAGAAATATTACTTCGTAAGGGATTGTTATTGCATATCCATAGAAGACATTATCGTGTTGTTTGGTTCCTTCCACGGTAACGCAAATGTAAATGTAATTAGTTCAAATCTATCTCCAAATGGTAACGTCCGTAGCTTTGCTTTTACGTTTGCGTTACCACAGATACAACCAAACAGCTCGTATATAGTTTCTTAAACAGTAGCTCGAAACAATGCAACCCTTCAAATGATTATTGTGGTTAATGGTGGATCATCAAAGGTCTCAGCTAATTACCAATGGAACGGTCAAAATCGTGTTCTCATAATTAACAGAATAAAATTTTAAAACAAAAGTGTGCAACCCGCGTGTCGGCGTGTGTGTACTGTTTACGTACCAACCACGTGTGGCCTCACATGCATGTTTTCCAGCCGCCATTGTAGGAGCAGCATTCAAGCATGCATCTTCTATCTATTCTCTACGGAGACCGTGTAGCTAGTCAAGTCTCTTATCTTAAAGACTGAGGTAATTGGTGGCTCGCCAGAGAAGAGGATAGAATTATTGAAGGAAGAAGTGTGCCGTACATCTGATCTAGCATACGTGCATATTAAAATGAATGTACAAAAAAAAAGTCAAAGCGACTTATAATTTAGAACGGAGGATACTTAACTCCATCTTTAAAGAAAAAAGTTTTTTTTAGCTAGTCTTTATAAAGGATAAAGTTTTTGTCTCGCCATCATCTCACAAGACGCGATGTAGTTTATTCTGAGAAACCCGTGGAAAAAGTGGACAGGAAGCATGTGTTTGGGCACTGAAGTGCTTTTCTTATGAAAAACATTTGTTTGGCGCATGTTAATACTCCCTCTAGTTAAATAATTATTGTCATTTTCAGTGATGATATAGTCTCCGAAACATAGCTTGGACTATGATTTTATTATATAAAAACCAATAAATACATAATTTTATTAACTACCTTTTCAAACTAATTTGCACATGTCTTCACTCTAAAGAAATAATTTAAGAATCATTGATAGTCAAGTTCTAAGACCTTGGCCTTGTCCAAACGACAAGCATTATGTAACTCGAGGAGCAATTTTTACAAGGGAGGAGCAAGAACAAGACATGTATACAAACTGAGTATAGATCAGTTGAATTAGGTCACATTTCTTGTAGTACTAGGGTATAGGTCCTTGATACCTGGCATGCGTGTTCATATTTTCTAAATTTATTCTAAGATGTTGGGGCCGTTCGGTTGCTCACAATTTCTCCAAGCGAACAGGGCCATAGGTCCCGTTCCATTCGCTGAAAAAACAAACCAAAACACTGTTCCGGTTGAATTGTTGTGAGAGAAAAACACTGTTCCAGTTGAAAAAACAAGCTGAAAAATACATATTATAAGAGAAGTGAACAGGGCCATAATGACACCATTTTTTATAGGTTGGTGACATGTATGTCGAAAACGAGATATTTATGGTGACTTTGCCGATCTTGGCTTTCTCATAGATGCAAGAGAAACAAAGGGAGTGTTCGGCTGACTGGTTGAATAAGCAAAAATACTGTTTCGGCTGGGTTGTTGCGAGAGAAAAATACTGTTCTGGCTGAATGACACTGTTCATGTGAACAGTGCCCGCGTGAGTGGGCTGGCCAGCACCAGCCAGCCAGCCGAACACGCCCAAAGGCAGTGTTGACATGAAAACAACCATTTTTCTGTAAAGTTAAAATTTGACACATAACGGTATTATTTCTTAATAGAGGATTCGTCCATATGTCATTGCCACGGTTTACTTGTATTGAGACAACTAAGGCCCCGTTCGCGTGCCCTTAAATTCGGCTTGATCCGCTTATTTTTTCATCCGGAATAGTGTTTTCCTCTTACAAATTCCTCCAGATTTCCTCCAGATTCCTCCAAGTAAACGGGGCCTAAAACGATGATGACATGCTGTAAAGGTTCTTTATTACATTATCTCAATATATCTACTTACTCCACCTGGTTCCATAATTCTTGTCATTTTAGACATTGACTAGCTTCAAAATAAAGCTTTGACTATGTTTTGCTACTATAGCATATACAAAAATTAACAATATATAATTTTACTAAAATATTTGTAAAGTAATCTATACATGTTGCCTTTGTGTCTTCAAACTAATATCTTCAGAAGTCATCGATAGTCAAAGTTCCAAAGTTTGATTTAATGTGAATGCACTTATTTGTCCATCCATAACACGTGGATGTGTTGCAAAAGCTGTAGTCTTTAGGAGTACATGATATCGGTTCTTCAGTTCAATCTTTGATATGGCACGTTCCTATCTGTCTTTTCTGTGCTCTTTAGTCTAACTCTCGGTTCTTCGGTTCAGCCCGCGAGGATGTGTGCTTAATTCCTCACAAGATCATGTGTGCTATGTTGGCTAGCCTGTATATTCTCTCTTTTTTCTTCATTCCTTTCGAAACTTCATCTTTGTAAAGGTTCTCGACGGTACTATACCTATCTGGCTATATCGAGAAAAGAAGAAGAAGAAGAAAAGATCTCCTCCAATAAAGATATACCCCGTCTGTCCCCCCAAAAAAATTATAAATCTCGTTTCACGGAAAGTCGATAAATCTTAAGTTTGACTAAATTTAAAGAAGATATTATCAATATTTAGATCTTAAAATAGATTTATTATGAAAATACATCTCATCATTAATTTCATGATACTTATTATGTATCGTAAACATCGATAATTTTTTATATATTTGGTCAAAATTAAGAATCTTTGACTTATCGAGAAGCGAGATTTACATTCTTTTTGAGCTAGAGGGAGTACTATATAAAAAAAAACATTAAATTTCTGTACATGCATTTCTTGGTGATGGATCGATTGACTACCATTATTTGCTGGCAGCATAATCTTGAGTTCTTGACTGACGAACAAGAGTAAATGAGCTAGTTAGTACATGAGTTAACCATGTCGGTCTGCAAGAATCGCAATGCCGACAGAAAGTCGTTGTCTTGCACCATCCTCCATGCATCGCATGCCATTACTGGCGGCAACGACTAGAGGTACCTGGAGAGCAGGTATGCGCTGACGCAGGGCGACCGGCTCCAGACGCCGGAGTGCAGCCTGAGCACGGCACGGGCGGCCTCCTTGACGGTGGCGTCGCAGTCGGCCTGCAGCACGCAGCAGAGCTTCCCGACGGCGCCGACGCGCGCCATCTCCCGCAGCACCTCGGGGGAGGCCGCCCGGCCGCCCACGGCCGCGAGCACGCGCACGGCGCAGGCGTCGGCGGCCGCGGACACGCGCAGCAGCCGCCGCGCCACCACGGCGACGCCCGCCGGGTGCGCCGCCACGGCCGCGCGCCCGTCCGCGCACGCGCACAGCTCCGCCAGCAGCGCCATGGCCAGCTCCGTCACCCTCCTGCCGCAGCCGCCCGCGCTCGCGGGCGCGGGCGCGGGCGAGGACGAGGACGGCGGCGCGTCGAGCTCCAGCTCGATGGCCTCGTGCGCGGCGCCGGCGTCCACGACGAGCGCGCGGTTCCGACCCAGCGGGCACGCGTGCAGGAGCACCCGCAGCGCGGACCGCGTCGCGCCGGGGGACACCCTGTCGCGCACCACCGCCGTGACGGCGCGGAAGAGCGCCGGACGCAGCCGCTCCAGCACCGCGGAGCCGGCCGCCTTCGTCACGGAGTCCAGCAGCCGGACCGCGCTCGCCCTCGCCGTGTCGGTGTCGCCGCCGGTGCCGGTGCCGACGGCGGGCTCGAGGGCCACCAGCACGTCCGTCAGCGCGTCGAGGAGGTCGTGCACGTGGGTATCGGCGACGACCAGCGGCCGGAGCTCGTCGCCAGAGACGGCGAGCGCGCGGACGAGATCAAGTCCGGCCTCAATGGCGTGCGTGGTCTCTAAGCTGCTCCTCCTGTAGTGTCCGGGATCGGCGCTCTTGATGACCGCGCTGGCGCTCGACACGATGACGCGGAGCACGCGCTGTAGCACACCGGCGTCCACCATGTGCCGCCGCGCTGCGTCGCTCTCGGCCGCAACCTCCGCGGCCTCGCGGAGCACGTCGACGGGCGGGGAAGCAGCAGCGGTGCACAGCAGCTTCTTGACGGCGGCGGCGGCAGCGGCGGCCGCTGCTGCTGCTCTACTGCGTCGTCGTCGGCCAGCAGCTTAGCCTCACCCGCCTCCTCAGGCGGCGTGGAGGTGGAGGAAGGCGAGCGCCAGGACTGGATGAGCCTCCGGAGCGTGTGGTTCGGGGTGAGGTCGGCGAGGGCGAGCGGCTGGCCGGTGACTGGGCAGGTGGCGTGGCCGGCGGCGAGCCAGCGCTCGATGGCGCGGCGGTCGTAGGTGATGCCGGTGGGCGCCGTGACGGGGTCCTGCATGGGCTGCAGCGAGATGGGGCACATCAGGTGGTGACGCATGCCGCTCAAGTCCTCCATTATTTGTCTACTGGTGGTTTAATGTCATATGGGGATGGGGGGTTGCTGGTTGTTCTCTGCATATATAGGTGGGAGGGTGCATTAGTGATGCTGATGCGTATCAGGTTTTGGTTTTGCCCGTTATGAAACAAGAACAGGGCTAAACCTGCCGCAACATTTTCAGTCAAACGATTTTGAATTACTGAACTGTGCATGGGAAAATAATACCGATAACCTGCCGAAATAATTTTGGTCAAGCGTGTTTCGTGATAAACTGAAAACGATTTTCCGTCGACTTCACATTGGAAAACTTAAAACAAATTTAACAGGCTGAACAAAAGTATCTGTTCAAATTCCTTTCAGAAGAGATTTGTCCAAAGAGTTTCTTGGACTGGCACACACCGGATCCTAGTACATTTTAGTACATTTTTCGATTTCACAAGGATTATAGAAATCGGCCAATCCAAACGGCTGATTCTGATGTAGATTATAGTATCCACCGTCGAGATTCTTATAGTATCTCTCTGCGTGCTACTAATTTGAGATTATTGACACGACCAACCACCGAGATCTACAGCTGTTTATAATCTTCTAGCAAATGTCCCCATGAGTTGGAACGTAACATACAACTTGTTTGCGGAGATTTATTTAGTGACCGTGACATCTATTTCAATATGTCTTGGAATCAAACTTCGTATCATTGTTGAATGTGTTTTTAACTTGTATAAGCAAGAGTCATAAGTCTGGGTAACATACGAGATAGTGACTTTTCGTTGCATCGCTAATGCATCTTGAAGTCGGACTCATACCATCGTTGGACGTACTCATATGACGGTATGAGCATGGGGCGTAAGTTGGTATCACATAGGGACAGTGAGTTTATGTCCCATCGCTAGACGCGTCTTAGAATTGATGGGACGACGACGCGAACTGGCTGGCTGGCTGCTCTAATGAATAGTGTGCCGTGTGCGCGTTCTTTGACCGGCACAGCCACAGCTGGGCTGGGCGCAATACTTTGACGGGCAGACGTCTGGTTGGTTGACCGGCGGTGAGTGCTGTTCGCAGGCCTGCAGTTTGCCGTGCCGGTGCCGTGTGCGTCTACGCCCGAGCGCAAGACGGCAGGCCTAGCGGTCGTTGCTGGACTCGGAGGCCTTTTTGTTGCCTCACTGCACTCTCCGGCGCCTACGTCCACATAGATGATAGATGCTTCGTGTCGACCATGTTGTCCACCCATACGTTTCAGAATAGAATTTGGAGGCAGGGACGCAGGGTGAAACAAAAAATTAGGCCGATTTCTTTGTTAATAACATGATCTTTCCTGTTCTAATTTATGTTTTTCCTTAGTACTAGCTCCGTACAAAAAGGAGTAATTTTTTCTCTAATTATTAATGAGTTAAACAATTTTAAGTCTGACCAAATTAATAAAAAGTATTGATGTCTATGATACCGAATAAGTATATTGAATTATTATTTTCTTCTTAAGAAACAGGAGGGGTTTGACCCCCTACTGAAATTTGTTATAAAGATTATAAGGTTCCACAATTACATCATTGAATTATTATGGAATATTGTTTCACAGTAAACATACTTGGAGACATAAAATATTGATACTACTTTATACATATTTAGTCAAACTTAAAAAAAATAAGATTTCTTTCAGACTATATTCTTTTATATGCGTTTGAATGGATTAAACCAATGCATTAACTTTGGGTTTCTACATATTGTATCGGTATATTTTTATTGATTTGAAATGGGACGAGTGTACTAGATGTTTAATAACCCTAGCCATCAGAGCGCGACCATCGGCTAGCAACACAAGAGGGGTCGTGGCGGCTGGCCGGTGCCACTATTCCGCAAACGCTCACCAGACTCTAGATAAGCGAACGGACAGCTCCCACCATATTCCACTTCAGGGGAAAAATCCCATCTCTTTCTCCTTTTGGCATGCAAATGCTCAGATTCTGTTCGCGCGCGGATGCCCCGGTCTCAACTGCACAGAGTGCGCCGGTCTCACGCAGATTCTCTTTTGGCTGATGTAAGCCATAAAAAAAGCGAAGCATTTATTTAAAATTGCTATAACTCCTGGTGCATGCGTTTTTAATTCTGTCTGCATCGGTGTGTTTCACGCAATGAGACTCCATTTGCATATGTTTCAAATAATTTTTTTTCCTAGTACCAACTTATATGTACTAACTTATAACATATAACTTATGCCAAAACTTGAAAACACAAAGTTATGAAACACATCTTATGCGTAAAAGTTATTAAACACAAAAGAAACAAATTATCTTATAACTTATGCCAAAACTTAGAAACACAAAAAATATTAAACACAAAAGAACGAATTAACTTATGACTTATACCAAAACTTAAATCACTAAAGTTATGAACCACAACTTATATACAAAAAATTATATACATAAGTTATTCTATACAACTTGTGTACATATGTTATTCTATATAACTTAGATATACAAGTTAATATCATAACATATTGGCAAATATGTTGGTACCTAACATATTAGCAGATGGATAATATTATAACATATCAGTATTAGTAATTTAATTTTAAGCACTCTATGATATACAAAACAATACTAGACACATATAAGTCTATAATATAACAAATTCAACAAGTTCGGTGTTAGAGTACAATCTAAGTTTTAACTTACTTTTAATATGTGAAAAATAATGCTACTAGGACTTTTAAACTCTTTTTAGTAAAAAAATTGAATAAAAGATGGAAAACACTAGAGTTTCTACCTAACATGTGGAAAAAAAATTGCACAACTCAATTGAAAGTCGAAAGCTAAACTATGATGTATGAAGTCACATAAAAGGATGCAACTAGAGTTTATATATCTTAATATTATGTTTCAACTAAGTACATATCATGCTAGAAAAAAGATAAATACTAGAAATTCTAACTAGAGGTCTTTAATGGAGCCTCCATATTAATTCTCATGAGACATGTTAAACCTCACGAGACATGATGGAAAAAGATCCTAGAAATTCTCATAAAATCCGAAACATTTGATCACAATTTGGTATATCCTAATTACTATTGATAATAATAACTATTGGATCTATTCTATAAATAATTACCCATCTCTCGCTATTAAAGCGAACAAGATAAGGAAACACATGACTCTATATTCAAACTACCCACGTATGCTATTAAGAAACATGATCTAAAGTTTATCTAAATTTGTATCTAATTACTCATGTACTCTTATTATGATAGATAACTTATGTAACCCAATCTTTATCTTTTCTTTGAAAAAGTATCCTCTAAAATCTAATTACCAACATCTTTTATAAAAAATGTTAAAATAACATAGAACATGTATATATTTATACATTACCCATTTCTATTAATATTAATACATTAAGATTTGTTCAAAGTAAGCATGCATGTTATGCAAGCATGCATGAGCGATAAATATATATGTTATGTTTCATCAAAAAAATATTTTCTTAACAACTCATATCCAATGATACTACAAATTGTTTAAATATTTGACATGTTTATATTCATAGTATAATCATAATTGCACATGTAACTCCCTTACAGAAAATTCAATCATTGTGAGAAGTATGAGAGGCCACTAATGGCTATATTTTCTCAACCCTTTAAGATTACTTTAGAGTAAAATGTCGATCATTATATAGCTTAAGTATTAAAATTCTCTTGAGGTTATTAGCACTGCTACCTCGATCTAAGATCCCACTTCAAGCTCTATCACTTATCTTAAATGACATGGTACATGTTTCAAATGATTGCTTTTGCTATTGTAGTATTTAAGAACGTACTCTAAGACCAAAAATCATTACTGTTAAAAAGTGAAAAAAGTAGAGTTAATAAAAAATACAGTAATAACAAGAGTTTCAACTTTGATGGCAAAAAAATCTATAGCTGTCAACAAGAATAACATTTAAAAAATTAATTGAGATTCATGACTTCATAAGATATGTGATGCAGCAACAAGGACCGCCATAGTTAAAGGCAAGATTTCAAACTAATTACAAATTTAAAATATAAATAGATGTCATATAACGTAAAAATACAAATATGGATAAAAATCATATGAATTAGTCCCTTGCAAAAAAATAATTAATAAGTTTATGATAATTGGATATAGACTATATGAAATATCTATTATGTCTATTTTGTAGAAATAAACAAAGATAAAAACAATCAATTTAATACAAATAATTTTTTATTAGTCAGATGTACTACTAAACAATATATGTCTCAAAAATTCTAGCGCACGGGCTGATGGACTAGTGATGACAAATATGAAGAAATTGAAATACCCAAGCTAAACAGTCTTGGATGGTTTTTCTGTCGATGGGGAACCCTACGGGCCCCCCATAGACCATACTGTAGGGAGGTAGGCCTTGGTAGCAAGGCCTACAGCCCAATCGTCAAGAAGAACGCGGAGCAAAGCAACGTGCAAAACTGAAACTCCAACGCAAACTATACAAGGAAAGGCGCCTGAAGCATAGCTTAGGACTCTAACCTTGTATCCGAATAGGACACAAACAACGCCTCTTAGTGCCTGGACTATAAAGGGCTGGTGAGGGTACCCATTGTAAGAAGAGAACGCATACCCGATACTCAAAGCAATACAACGCAAACAGGCTAACGCCAAAACTGGACGTAAGGTTATTGCTCGACCAAATCGAGGGCCTGAACCAGTATAAATCGTGAGTCTCTTTGCGTAACCGCCAAATTCCGCTATTCGCCGAAGCCCGAACAACTGTCTCGGGTACCCCCGTGGCAGGCTATCGGTGGTAAAACATCGACAGCTGGCGCGCCAGGTAGGGGCTTTCGACGAATTTTTTCTCGAGAGTTTGGCGGACTTCAACCTCAAGATGACCTTTTCGGTGGGAACAACCTTTGTCTTCAGATCCTGGATCTGCAAGGCTGACGGTGACGGCAAGCTTCGTACCCATCTCCAAGAAGAAAAAGAATTCGATGACGAAGTTCAATAAAAACTCGCCGAGAAGATGACAAAACTCTCAACTTTGGATACAACTCGGAATAAGGAAGAAAGCGGATACGAAACCGACTCTGAAAAAGAGATACAACCCGATTCCAAGACAATCTTCACGGCACAAGAGCCAAGCCTAATTGGACTCGGAGACACAACAACGATCGCGAAGGGATACGACCCGTACAACTCAAAGAAGAACTTGGGAACTTACTGATCACAAGAACGCTGAATCGATCTATCAACACTTTACCCAAAACAAGATGAACTCAAGCAAGAAGAATACTCCCGGAGGGAGCACAAGAAGGATGATCATGACGGTGACCCATAAGATTGTATGGTGCATTGGCCGTGTTCTTTCACCTCAAGCAAAGTCCAGATCGCACACGCGCGTTGAAGAACTACCTTATCAAGAGAGAAAAGAACTCGGATCCAGTTCAGGAAGCTACGAATACGACTCAACCAAACAAAGGATGGAATACCGTACAAGAAGAGCTCGGAAGAGGTATACTTTATACATGGCGGAAAGCAATTAGAACAACCTTTGGAGCCACCACACAGATACCAGATATAAAATCTTGAGATGAATCGAATCAAGCAACATCTCGCTAGATGAGAAAAGCGACAAAGAACGAAAATGATGAGCAAAGACTAGCAAGGCTAAAGAAGAACAAATTGAAAGTTTGGAAGGAGGAACCGGCTAAACAAAGGAAGCAAGTCTGAATAAATACAAAGCGGAGCTAACGGAATACAACGAGAAAGAAGGCGGAAAAAGAATCCACAAAAAATACAAAAGGGAAAGAATTGAAGAATTAACAAAGGAGTTGTACACCCTCACGAATAACGGAAAGCAAAGGAAGACCGTAAGAAAGAAGTCGGGGATCGGAAAAACAACCCGCGAAGAAATTCCACAGAGCCACAAAGGGAGCAGCCACCCAAAAAATCAAATTTTCAAAGGATAGGACTAGTAGAAAGTGCTGATATCAATGGAAGGAAGGAATACTACTCAAAGCAACAAGAAAGAGACAAGCCAGAATTGATTCAACGCTACCAAGAAATATCAAGAAGATTTGACAAAGAAGATGACTATGAAGAGTCTGAGTTAAAAGAAGACAGGTCTTATTACAGAAGGGCAAGATCGCCAGATTATGGAAGAACAGAACCATACGACAGATTCCCTTGTTTCGCAGGAAGACTACAAACTTTAAAGCTACCGCACAAGTTTAAACCAGCAAATCATTCCAAGTATGATGGCAAAGTCGAACCAAGACAATGGCTAAGGGTTTACTCCCAATCTATTGAATTAGCTGGAGGAGACGACGACATCAAGGCTCTATTCTTCCCAATGGCCCTCGAAGCAATGCCGCTACAATGGTTTGACAAATTGAGGCCAAGATCAATCAGGTATTGGGAAGACTTGCAAGAAGCTTTCTGCAACAACTTCGCAGGCATTATTACCCATCCAATGACTATAGCCGAATTGAAAGGAGTAAAGCAAAAGAGAGGAGAAAGTCTAAGGGAATACTATAGAAGATTTGGAGAATTCAAGGCTCAAGTCCACGACATTACTGACAGGGAGGTGATAGAGGCCTTTGCAGAAGGAATCTGGGCAAACTGGCAATACAAGGACTATTTCAATGAGAACCCAAGAACAAATGAAGACTTCAAGAGGGTTGTTGAGAAGCTAATTTCGTCAGAAGAAAGAACTCGGCACAGATTTGCTAGGGATAACCCAGAGAATAGAAGACCTGATTACAGACAGCAAGACAAAAGACCAAGGCAGGACAATATGGTGGCAACCACAGACAACAAAAGAAGATACAATGGCAACGGCAATGATAGCAATGGTAGCAATCACAATGGCAACTACAACAATAGCAACAACCGTAACAACAGCAGTTACAACAGTAATAGCAACTATCAGAGTAACAACTACCGAGGAAGAGCGCTAGAAAACATAGAAAACATGCCGTGTCACATACACCCGGGGCCGAGCACAAGTTAGTTGAATGCAAGACTTTTCAAATGACAATTCATGAAGAGAGAAAACAGAATCAAAACAACTCGGAGCCAAAGCAAGAAGAATCCAAGAAGGAGGAAAAGAGAGCTGAAGGAGATTATCAAGAACCCCAACGCCAATTAGCGGTGATATTTTCAGGTGTTCCTAACACATGAAGCAAAAGACAAGAGAAACTAGCTCACAGAGCCATCATGGCAAACGAACCAGCCATCCCAAGATATCTAGATTGGTCGAGTACCCCATCCACTTCACAAGAGAAGACCAATGGACCAAAGGACAAGCGCGCAGGATGCTACCAGCCGGGTATTGGGTCCGACTATCGCAGAGTAGCAATAACTAAAGTACTCATCGATGGAGGAGCCGGGCTTAACATAATTTTCGCAGATATCTCAAAAGGATGAATCTGGATTGTGAAGGTCTAATGACACCCACAAGCACACCATTCTATGGAATAGTACCCGGTAGAGCAGCTATGCCCCTCGGACAGATAACCCTACCCGTCACCTTTGGCACACCAGACAAATACCGGAAGGAATTCATCAAATTCGAAGTTGCAGACTTTGAATCATGCTACCACGCAATACTTGGGAGACCAGCTTTAACAAAATACATGGCGGTACCACATTATCCATACCTCTTCGCTCAATATGCCAACAACAAAGGGCGTATTATCATTGAAAGGAGATCTAAAGAAAGCACATGATTGCGACGTACAAGCAGTACAAATATCCGAAAGATTACAAGATATAAAGGAAGGAAAGGAGATTGCAATGCTGGCCAATGAAATGAACCCAGATGAGATTAAGATACTGGCTAAGAAGCCAAGCAACTTCGCACCACCAAAAGAAGCCGCTACCAAGACTATTGACCCATCTTGACCGGTGATCCGGAGAAGACGGCAATCATCGATGCAAATCTCGACCCCAAATAGGAACTCACGCTCACCAACTTTCTTCAGGACAACAAAGATATTTTCGCTTGGAAGCCAAAGAGACATGCCAGGGTCCCAAGGAGTTAATTTGAGCACATAATTGATGTGAACAAAGGGTCCAAACCCATTAAGCGAGTTACGAAGATTCGCTCCATGAAAAGCAAAGAATCAATCAAAAAGAGATCACCAAGCTCATGGCAGCAGGATTCATCAGAGAAATAATCAACCTGGATTGGCTTGCCAATCCGGTCCTAGTAGAGAAGAAAAATTCAAAAGAATGACGCATGTGCATCGACTACACAGACCTCAACAAACATTGCTCAAAAGATCCATATGTCCCACCAAGAATTGATCAAATCATCGACTCGACAGCAGGATCAGCTCTGTTATCCTTTCTAGATTGCTATTCAGGCTATCATCAAATATCCTTAAGAGAAGAAGACCAAAGCAAGACATCGTTCATTACATCCTTTGGGGCATATTGCTATAAGTCAATGCCTTTTGGGCTAAAAAATGCAAGGGCAACATATCAAAGAGCAATTCAAACTTGCTTGGGGAGTCAAGTCGGAAGAAATACAGAAGCATACATTGATGATGTAGTAATCAAGACAAAAGAACCCGGATCATTGATAGAAGACCTCGAGGAGACTTTCAAGAATCTAAAAGCATGGCAGTGGAAGCTAAACCCCACAAAGTGTGTTTTTGGGGTACCATCAGGACAACTACTCGGGTTTCTAGTCAGCAACCGAGGAATTGAAGCAAGTACAAAGCAGCTTAAAGCCATCATGGATATGAAACCTCCAAAGAAAGTTAAAGACATACGAAGCTTACAGGATGCATGGCAAAGACTCAATGATTCATCTCTCGACTAGGAGAAAAAGGGCTACCTTTCTTCAAATTATTGAAAAAAGGCGGAAATTTTGAATGGACGTAAGAGGCGGAAGAAGCATTCCAAAAGTTAAAAGAATACTTGGCATCATCACCAAAGAATGACACCACCAAAAGACAAAGAGGACATGATGCTATACATTACAAAGAACCAAGAACGTTGTCGGCACAACAATTGTGGTTGAGAGAGAAGAACCCGACACACGCATACAAAATGCAAAGACCAGGTCTATTACATAAGTGAAGTACTAACAGAATCAAAAGTGAGATACCCACACATGCAAAAAACTACTTTATGCAAAGGTGTTGATATCATCAAGAAAGTTTGAGACATTATTTCCATGAACACAAGATTACAAAGTGGTAACCAATTTTCCACTTCAAGACATTCTACGCAACAAAGATGCAACAGTCGGATATCAAAATGGGCGTAGAAACTCGGTGCTCTCAACCTAGACTTCAAACCAAGAACAATAATCAAATCTCAAGCATTATCCGACTTCATTGTTGAATGGATGAAATCACCAAAAGAACCCAAACCAATACTTGATTATTGGAAAATGTGTTTTTGACGGTTCCCTAAAGTTAGGAGGAGCTGGAGCAGAGTACTATTCATATCACCGTAAGGGAGACAGTTAAAATATGTGCTACAAATACTTTGGCGGGCAACTAACAATGAGGCGAATCTGAAGCATTAATACACGGTCTAAGAGTTGCAAGCTTGCTTGGGATCAAAAGACTACTTGTCTCACAGTGATTCAAATTGTAGTAGTCAATCAAGTCAACAAGGATTGGGATTGTACAAAAGATAATATGGACGCCAGATCTTCATGCGTAAGTCGAAAATTGGAGAAAATTTTCCAAGGGCTCAAAATCCATCATGTACTAAGAGATTCCAACGTTGCGGCGGATGTGTTAGCCAAATTAGGATCGATAGAGCAAAAGTACCACCCGGTATATTTGTGGAAGAACTCACAACCCCATCCATCAAACAACTCGAAACACGTAAAAAGAAGGAGACAACAGATCCAATGGAAATAGATCAAGCGGAAGAACCGCACCACCAAGACAAATCATGGTCATACAATGTGATTGGAGACAAACATACATTGATTTTATCAAAGAGAAGAAACTACCCGAAGACAAAGCAGAAGCAACTCGGGTTGTATGAAGAAGCAAAAACTATGTTCTGGTGGGGGATAAACTATACAAAAGAGCAGCATCATCAGGAGTACTGCTTAAATATGTTCCGACAGATAAAGGAAAGGAAATCTTGGACGAAATCCACTCAGGATGCTGTGGAAATCATGCAGCCTCTAGGACACTAGTCGGCAAAGCATTCAGAACCAGTTTCTATTGGCCAACAGCACTCAAAGATGCAGAAGAGCTCGTCAGAACATGCAAGAATTGCCAAATGTTTGCTAGGCAATCACATGTGCCGCTCACAACTTAATATGCATACCACCGGCTTGGCTTCTCATGTTTGAAATGGATCAAGTCGGACCACTCAAAAAAAGCAAAAGGAGGCTTCAATACATATTTGTGGCAATCGACAAATTTACAAAGTGGATTGAATACAAACCTTTGGTCAAATACTGATGTAGAAAAAAGGCGATTGGAATTCATACAAGACATCATGCATAGGTTCGGCATGCCCAACAGAATAATCATAGATCTTGGTTCACCATTTACAACAAGAGAATTCCAATACTGGGCAAGAGATTGTGGGATAGAAATCGACTTTGCGTCAGTAGCACACCAGCAGGCCAATGGACAAGTCGAAAGAGCAAATGGACTCATATTACAAGGTTTAAAACCAAGATTATATGAAGATTTGAAAGATTATGGTGGAAAATGGATCGACGAATTACCAAAAGTGGTATGGGGTCTAAGAACCTAGATCAGCAGAGCAACTGGATACTCACCGTTCTTTCTGGTCTATGGATCAGAGGTGGTACTACCAGCCGACTTAATATGGCTATCTCCAAGAATAGAACAATATGAAGAAGGCGAAGCAAAAGAAACGGGGCGGTTAGAAATTGATTCAATAGAAAAAATAAGAGACATGCAATCATACAAAATGCAAGATATCAGTAAGGGTTACGAAGACATTATGACAAAAGTACTCAACCCCGATCACTAAAGTCAGGGGACTCAGTACTACAACTAATCCAGAAGAAAGATGGATGACACAAACTACTCAGTCCATGGGAAGGACCCTTCATTGTGAAGACAGCAACAAGACCCGACACATACGAGTTGATGACTCTAGATGAAATACCTGTAAAGAACACTTGGCATATCAACCAGCTCAAAAGATTCTACAATTAAGTACAACAGATTGTACTCAAGTTTCAAGAGAAATAAAACAGAGATTATTCAAGAAGAACAGCTTCAAATATGAGCCCTGTCCAACGGATAGAACCGACCCGTAATTAGGTTGGGGAAAAAGGGGCTTCCCTATTAACAGCCAACCCGAAAACGGTTGCGCTACACGGGCAATCTTGTCACTCAACCATATGGAGATGGTATGACTGACAACCAACGGCCAAATAGCTTCTTGGGTAAGGAGACCTAAGCTAGCATTTGTCACTCTACCATAAAGAGATGGTACGACTGACAGCCCTGTCCAACGGACAGAACCAACCCGTAATCAGGTTGGGGAAAAAGGGGCAGCCCTGCAAACAACTCAACCCGGAAATGGTTGTTGCTATATGGGCGCAATCGCTTACCCCAAGAGCTGGTACGATTGCTTACTTACCCTGCAAACAGCCAACCTGGAAACGGTTGTGCTATATGGGTCCGGTCGCCTACCCCAAGAGTGGTACGATCGAATACTTCACCCAAGAAGCGGCACAAGCACTCCAACAACTTGGTCGCCTACCCCAAGAGTGGTATGATCGACTACTTTGCCCAAGAAACAGCACAAGCACTCCAACAACTCGGTCGCCTACCCCAAGAGTGGTACGATCGACTACTTCGCCCAAGAAGCGGCACAAGCACTCCAACAGCTCGGTCGCCTACCCCAAGAGTGGTACGATCAACTACTTTGCCCAGAGAGGGACACAATCACTCCAACAACTCGGTCTCCTACCCCAAGAGCGGTACGATCGAATACTTCGCCTAAGAAGTGGCACAAGCACTCCAACAACTCGGTCGCCTACCCCAAGAGTGGTACGATCGACTACTTCGCCCAAGAAACGGCACAAGCACTCCAACAACTCGGTCGCCTACCCCAAGAGTGGTACGATCGACTACTTCGCCCAAGAAGCGGCACAAGCACTCCAACAGCTCGGTCGCCTACACCAAGAGTGGTACGATCAACTACTTCGCCCAGAGAGGGACACAATCACTCCAACAACTCGGCCGCCTACCCCAAGAGCGGTACGATCGACTACTTCAACCAGAGAAGAGCACAAGCACTCCAACAACTCGGTCGCCCACCCCAAGAGTGGTATGATCGAATACTTCGCCCAAGGAGCAGCACAAAGACTCCAACAACTCGGTCGCCTACAACAAGAGCGGTACGATCGACTACGTCGCCCAAGGAGGGGCACAAACACTCCAACAACTCGATCGCCTACCCCAAGAGCGGTACGATCAACTACTTCGCCCAAGGAGTGGCACAATCAGCAAAAACAACTTGGCCGTTTACTCCAAGAGCAGTATAATCGACCACTTCACCCCAAAAGCGGCACAAGTAACAATTACAACTCGGGAGCTTACCCTCAGAACTATCCTGCCTCAAGAATGACGCAGATCTATAGTACAAATCAGTCGATTACCCCAAGAAAAAGTATAATCAACCTTTTCAGCTCTACTAGATCACCAAGAAGAAACAAGTTGTGGCAGAGCACGAAAAAGTCACAAGGAAAGACAGGGCGAAACTTGTCCATATTATTCAAAGACATCTAAGAAGAAAAGAAAGACAGGACGAAGCCTGCTCACATCGTAAAAATTCAGAGACAGTATATTACAAGGACATCAAAAGAAGGTTGACTTTTCACATCTGTTCAAGAAGACGGAAGAGAAGGAGGAAGTACATTCATTTGATCAAGAATTTGGTCTGATAGACCACTAAGCTATACTTTGGCCTCCTCCCAGTGTCTTGAAAACTCAGTCATTACAGAAGCTTCAGTAATCCGCTCAAAAGGAGCATCAAGGGCAACAACCCGGACATACGAAACCACATTGTTGATGCACCGGTAAAAGCCATATTTCACAAAATCATAAAACCGGGAAAAAAACACTGGTAATCCCTGCTCGGCAAAGACCTGAAGGAACAAGAAGAAATTCCTAGAACTCCACCATGAAGTACTCAGAGGCATATCAATCTCAAGATCGCTAATCCTAAGTCTTTTCAGTACTAGCAAGAACATGAAGCCTGATAGAACAACAATTTATAACGAGTTGTTTGCACGAGAGCCAGACAAAGCACTCGAAGACAGTCTCTCAAGACGACGTTCTACACATACCGAGTTGTTTACATGGCGCAAACGAAAGCCAGACAAAGCACTCCACCTATCAAAGAGTCATTTCACGACAAATGGAAACAACTCGTCTACTCAAAGCTACGGATACGTACCACGAAGCAACTGCTCGGAAGAAATCCTGATCACGCACACAATTCGTCTAACGAATAAGTAAAGCAGAGACATCCACACAGAGAAACAAAAGAAGCCACATCAAAAGAAAAGGAAAAGAGAAATTGGGTAAACAAAGTTTATGATGATCATAGAAGAACACGACTACTACATATATCAAATCACCAAGATAAATCTACGACCGGACAATCTGCCCTTCGATATCCTTTACGCCAACATCAAAGCGAGGGCTAATGAGAACACATCCAGCCATCATCAGTTCCTCGCCGGAGACCCGCTACCCACAGATTCGACATCATCGTCATCTTCGACAGCAAGGGCGCCCCAGTCGACTTCATCTTCGGCGGCGAGCGCCTCCCAATCAACCTCATCTTCACTGTCATAGCTAAGGACGATCAAATCCGCCCTTGTCGAAGTAGCGTCAGCAGCAGAGAGAGGGACAAGAGTGACCACAGGAGCAGCCGAGGGATCCTCCTTCTTCTGCAGAGGGACAACCAGCGCTGATGTCCCAACAAGGGGAGCCTTCCCCACCACCGGAGGGGCTGGCAATGAAGGCGACGACGAAGACCTTCCGCTTGATGACGCCGCCACGGCCGTCCTCGGAGAGCAAACAAGTGAAGAACACGACACCTTACGGACACTCTGCCTATGGATGAACTTCTTCTTCATCATTATGGCTATGGCGAAACAATTGTGGAGTGGCCAGTTAAATAGAGACCAAATCGCCATCCCAGGCAGTTCAACAGCCTCCTCGAGATAAGGATGGAGTTAAAACTTTCTTCATAAAAGGTTAAGTGCGGAGTTAATTCCTTCATCAAAACCAATATGGCGATTCGGCTTCTACCATCAACCACGCGACGATCCATTTACTGACACAGATAAAAAGACGGAAGGCACAAATCAACACAACGGTACGATCCAACGGGCAGATTTCAGACTTATCCATCCAGCACCACGGCAGAGTTTTCAGATTACTACAAGAACAATCCGTCAACCATGAAGAAACGAAGGGCCACCTCGCAAGGAACAAAAGAACCTGGTTATTAAAGAAAGAACTCGGGAGCCTCATGAATAACCAGGATTACAGCAGAAAAATGAATGACAACTCTGAAGATAAGAATTCTTTACATTACAAATGGCTTCAAAAATAGAAGATTACACATCTTATAAGACCCAATGAACTCAGCACTACGACAAGCAAGGTAGCAAAAAGGAGCCCGGACACTAGGCTCTGGAACGACTATGTGCTCCAATTTGCTACTCGGTAGAATAAACCGCGCTCGGCTACACTGTTTTCTTCAAAGGACGGACGTAGTGCATCCAAGGCGGAAATCAGCAGCACGGCGGAATAACATAGACCAGGGGAAGTCGGTAGGCATCTGTCTACCCAAGCGCGTTGTGACGCAGGATCAGGTGTTGATCTACACCGGACAGTCTCAAGATAGACGACGAGGATCAACCCAGAACTGCCGGATGAAGGAACGAAGCCCACATCACAAGACTTCCTCCAACTACCACCACGTACTTCCAAGTACAATGCTGCTGTGGGATTAGTCTACCTCTAATCCCTATCACAAGACTTCCTCCAGCTACAACAAAATGTACAAGAACTACAAAATACGCCCGGGGGCTGCTCTACTTCACACACTATCATATTCATAACTACAGAAGACTTCAGAACAGGCAACAAAAGGCTCGATGAATCAAAGCAGCACTCAGGAAGGGCTTTTATAGGCAAAAGAAGCGGTGCACATGGACTAGAAGCACCAATGTAAGAAATCTAATAAAGGACACAATGAAAAGATAGAATTCAATGAAAGAGGACTCAAGCGTGAAAGAATGGCACTCAAGGACAAGCATATCCAAGAGAATATTCCACAAGCAACAATACAACCCATGAAGACATGCATTGAATTCTCCAACAACCGTAATGACAACAAAATAAAAGTAACCGAACAAACAACTCGAGAGACGTATGAAGGATTACAATGTCAAAGGATTACAATCGAAAAAAGAACTCTTGACAGAGAAAATTATACATCTCATTGATCAAGACAAATACAAAGGTTACAGACGGCCAAATAGGACCGGATAAACTCAGACATAAGACAGAGACAAGATTCTTAATATTGCAACAAGGAACCCAGTGACGGCAACAGCGGCAGCCCGGACGCAGAAGAACAGATAGAGCAGCATGTTCATTACCAAGCAAGCATAAGCCCGGGGGCTGCTCAACCTCACACACCAGCATATCTACGAATGAAGAAAGAATTGAAGAAGAAATTTCCTACTCAAGGAAGAACCACAACCAACAAAGAAGGTATTTATAGCAAACTAGAGGTAAACAAGGCTAAAGATCACAAGAAAGAAAGAGGAAAAGAACAAAAGAGCAAAGCAACAAAGGCGAATAGTACCCAAAAGCAAGATTCCTGACAAAAAGTAAAAGAAGACGCTCACTCATTGGTATACAAGACCCATCCGTGACCAGCAAAAGACAAAGATCAAAGGAGTACAAATCAAGACCCTTCTTCCGGCTTCTTTTCAACAGAAAAGAACCCGGAGAAGGCTCGGGGGCTGCAAGTATCTACCACAGAAAAACATATTTTCAAATTTTTTGACCCTCCAGCTTTTTGTACCAAAAAACAGAAGGCTCGGGGGCTACACTCAATGAGTGCAAAATTGCACTCGCTGCACTCAAAGGAAAAAGAACCCGGAGGACATCAAGCAAAAGTGCACATCAGCCAAAAGAAGAATCAAAGAAGACCATATCAAGATTTCACTTCAAGAAGGACCCAGATCAAGACTACAACAACTCGGCCCTTGAAGCTCAATCATGAAATGCTCGGGGGCTTGTCGATGGGGAACCCTACGGGCCCCCCATAGACCATACTGCAGGGAGGTAGGCCTTGGTAGCAAGGCCTACAGCCCAATCGCCAAGAAGAACACGGAGCAAAGCAACGTGCAAAACCGAAACTCCAACGCAAACTATACAAGGAAAGACGCCTAAAGCGTAGCTTAGGACTCTGACCTTGTATCCGAATAGGACACAAACAACGCCTCTCAGTGCCTGGACTATAAAGGACTGGTGAGGGTACCCATTGTAAGAAGAGAACGCATACCCGATACTCAAAGCAATACAACGCAAACAGGCTAACGCCAAAACTGGACGTAAGATTATTACTCGACCAAGTCGAGGGCCTGAACCAGTATAAATCGTGAGTCTCTTTGCGTAACCGCCGAATTCCGCTATTCGCCGAAGCCCGAACAACTGTCCCGGGTACCGGCCGTGGCAGGCTATCGATGGTAAAACATCGACATTTTCCTTTTAGGAAGCCAAACTGATTTGCATGAATGAGTTGAGGATAACAACATGAAGCCTTTGAGCGTGGCTCGAGCAGCACAAAGAGCAGTAGCTCTATAAATAAGGTAGAGGCTGCCCCAACCAGCCATCTCTCCAATTGTTTAGTTTTTGGTCTCTCTATTCGGTTTCTCTCTAGATTGCCGTTGAGATCCACAGATGATTTAGAACTGCTTAATCTTTCATCTGCGAACCTTGTAGCTCGTGATCTAAGTGAGAATGGAGACCCTAACCTCCTCTTGTCCTCGTGGTTCCAAAATCTAAGCCAATTTCATCTTGATTTGAGTTTTGGTGTTCTTCATCTCCCGGTATCCTCCTCTTTTTTTGGTGGTTTCTTTGAATCTGAGCTTTTGGGGTCTTTTCGGTTGGATCAAAACAAAGGACATCTGAGAATCATCCCCACTAAGTGGTTTATGCATATTCAACTCGAGGACAAAAATCCACCCTTTTGAGGAAAATCGAGAAAACCTTAACATCTTTGATGAATTTTTAGATCGTGGAAGTTTTGGTGAGTTCTGGGTGTTGATGCTTTCAGGATATCCTCTAAACACCCTCTAGAACACCGTTGTAAAGTTTGAGCTCAATTCAGAGTTGATTTGAATCAGTTATGAATTTTCGAAGAAAATTCCCGCAAGCTGATTCATACCGAACCCTGGACTGCGAGGTCGAGGTCCCTGGTGGCGTGTGCCCCATCCCGTAGCGGGTGGGGCCGTACACCCATCTTGTTTGGCTTGATTTGGATGGCGGGATGCCATACCGATCGTCACCGCCTGGTGGTGTTTGTCTTGTCCATGCAGGGACGTGCAGGGATGGCGTCTGCCCCCTAGATGGTTGTCCCCTCAGTCCTGACGGAGTGAGTGGAACATGCCTGTCCCTGTCAGGGTTGGCGTACTTGACCACGTCCGACCTCTTCTTGTCCCTCCCTGGGGGTTGAGATGAAGGAGAGGTCGTGCGTAGCTACGTAGCGTGCGGTGGAAGGAGATGGAGAGGTCGTGGTGGACCGCTTGTCTGGGTGCCCGGGGCCCTTGTGGCTTTGGTGGACCGTGGCTGCTGGGCCACGACTAGTTTTGCTGCCCGAGAGGCTAACCATTCGGTGTCTTTAGATACCCGGGGTATCACAACCCCGACAACATCTGTGTCTTGCTTTCCCTCCATTTCTAGGCTCGTCAATGGAGTAGCTTGCCACTCCCGATCGGAGCGATGTCTCAACCGAGGAGTGCGAATGGCAAGAGGAGCTTCGACCATTTCTCGGAGCAACATTCACAGAGCTCTCGTGCACGCTGATAGGCTCGTAGAGTCTGTAGCTTTTCCTTAGGCCACTTTGATGAGGAAGGCACCGCGACAACAGTATCAAGTGATGGCTGTGGAGGCAGCGGCAGGGCGCTCTTGACCGGCGACTAGGCGAAGGATGAGAAATCACGCTTGGATTCCTTCCGTCGAGAGGCCTCCATAACTCTTTCCTACAACAGAGCCAAGGTATAGGCAGTATCTGGTGCATGGGGACGCTGAACGACAATGATAGCTCGAATGTCGTCGTTGCGCAAGCCACCGATAAAGCGGATAGTGTAATATCAAGCATCAATGGAGGAATTGTATGAAGCTAGGTGATCCACAAGTTTAGAGAAACGATCCACATAATATAAAGCATCAATGGCATGCCGACTGTTTTCTTCAAGAAGTATTGGGATGTCGTGGGCGATCAGTTAATCAAAAGAGGTGACCGACGTGCTAAAGCGAGGCCAAATGCCTGAAGGCTGGAACGACACCATTATCTCACATATTCCAAAAGTGGATAATCCTAAAAAGGTGACTGATCTAAGACCTATAAGTTTATGCAATGTAATTTATAAGGTTGTGTTAAAAGTGCTCTCAAATAGATTAAGACAAGTGCTACCTGGGATCATAACTCCAAATCAGAGCGCTTTTGTGCTAGGGAGGTTGATTTCCGACAACATACTTATCGCTTATGAGCTTACCCATTTTTTGGTTAATAAAAGATAAGGGAAATTGGGTTATGCAGCCATAAAGTTAGATATGAGCGAGGCATATGATAGAGTTGAGTGGCGTTTTCTAAGAGAAATGATGAGGGAAATGGGCATTGTTGAATAATGGATAGATTTGATCATCAAATGTGTGTCAACAGTGAGATAGCACGTTAAAGTAAATGGAGATTCGTTAGAGAGGTTTGTGCCTCAGAGGGGTTTGCGCTAGGGAGACCCTCTATGCCCCTATCTCTTTCTATTGTGTGCTGAGTCCTTCTCTGCACTGCTTAAGAAAGGAGAACGGGATGGTTTTTTTGGCTAGAGTTAAAATTTGCCAAAGCACACCAAGCATTTCTCACCTTTTGTTTGCCGATGACTCTCTAATCACTACTACAGGATGGTCTTGTTGTCCTGGGCGGTAACGGCCATTAGTCCCGGTTACCGCGCCGGGACAACGATCCCGGGACTAAAGGTGGAATCTTCAGTCCCGGGTCATCGAGTCGGGACTAAAGAGGGACCTTTAGTCCCGGTTGGTGTTACCAACCGGGACTAAAGGGTTCCTTTTCTTTTTCTTTTTCTTTTTCTTTTGTTTAATTTGTTTTCAGTTGAGTTACACATATTTCTTTAATATATAATATGTTTTTATGTACGTATTCTACGCTGCTAATATAAATACACGCACGCATATAATTACATCTAATTCTCATCTCGAGCATTATTATATTCGAATAAAGTATGAAACTATATATATTATAGATATATATATATGTATATATACAACACTTTCATAATCTTGTTCTCGAAAATAACGATATCAATAAACATTTAATTTACATCATTTATTCCTTCGGATCAAAGTAGAACTCGCCGTTGGGATTTAGCACTTTTTCTAGAAGAAATCCTGCTATTGACTCTTGAACTGCTTTCAGATGGTCTTTTTGCATGACCCTTTGTTTCAACCATTCGGTCTTGCATTTGAAATAAAAGGAAAATTATTAATACATACATATATATATATTCATTTAAAAATAAATAAAAATTGATATATACGTACTCGAGGACATCTTTAGGAGTTCTTCTTATAATGCGTGATATAAATTTACAAACGTAGTATCCACACAAGTTATTACACAGTTCTTTTGCAAGAAAACACCAACATATCTGAGAAGAAGATTATTCTCATCATCTCACACATAAATTGAAGTCCGATATAGTAATTAAACACGTGGGGAAGTATATATAGTACAACTTACTGGTATTTCAACTACATTAAGTGGTGCCTTACAATCCTTGCGGTGTTGCCGAATAAACTCTTTCCAAACCCTGTGCGACCAATAATGTACTATCGTTAATAAATTATGGCAAAGTCTATTCAATAATAGTTGTGCGCGAGAGATCGAAATTACCCACGGATAATGTCTATCATATCTTGGTATAGTGCCCGCTCTTTTCTCTTGAGTCCAAGATTACTAACCGACTTGAGTTTAACTCAATGACAATGAGTATCCAAAGAAACCTACATTGGTTTATACACACACGCGATACATGCATATAAGTTGTATTGATATTACATAAAATGTGTAGACTACATTATTATTAACATTTACTCAAAGCTGTACGGGAAAAGTATTGTTGTCTTGTCGTGCTGCTTCACGAAGAACCTCATGATATTCTTCTGTGCTTCAGATACCCACTGCTCCTTGGGAATAATATCGGTTTTGAATACGATATAAGGATCAATGAAGCCAACACTGGTGTCTTGTATTCTTTGGAGCTCTAACATCTGGAATCTGTATATAAATATAAGTTACATGTGAGGATAATTATATACACGTACGCATGGAAGTGAGTTTATTAAATAAAAGTAAGAATCACTTACAAACAAAAGGAGCTAATGATTGATTTGTCCAGAGCGTCCATGTGGCATAGTTGATGCAATTCTTCGAAACTAATATGTAAGATGTCATCGCCACGGAAGTAATGATGGTCTCTAAATCTGACAAAGATCCACTCCTCACCCCTGCCACGCGCCTGCTTGTACCACTTGTTGAGCAAGTACATTTGCGTACCCAATTCATTCAGAGCCGCAGGGTTGTATAGACTTTTGCTAAATTTATAAGTCTTCCAGGTATCAACTTCTAGGTTCTGGATTGGAGCTTTGCCCATCAATTGATCCAAGGTTAACTTCCAGATTCATACCATCTGTACTTAAGGCAAACCTTAAGTTTCTAGCCTCATTTGCAAACTCTGGAAATTCCCTGTTTATCGCTCTCCACTGGGACCCATCAGCTGGGTGTCTCAGCATATTGTCTACCTTACGGTCTTCTTTATGCCACCGCAACAACTTTGCATGGTCTTTATTTCTGAACAAACGTTTTAAGCGTGGTATTATAGGAGCATACCACATAACCTTGGCAGGGATTTTCTTTCTACGACGTTGTTCACCCTCGACGTCACCAGGATCATCGCGCCTGATCTTATACCGCGATGCTTTACATACCGGGCATTCATCCAAATTCCCGTATTTATTGCCATGGTAGAGGATGCAGTCATTAGGACATGCATGTATCTTCTGGATTTTTAATCCCAAAGGGCAAACAACCTTTTTTGCTTCGTACGTAGTGGTGGGCAATTCATTTGGCTTCGGAAGCATCTTCTTTATGAGATTCAATAAATTCCCAAATGCCTTGTCGGATACACCATTCTTTGCCTTCCACTGTAGCAATTCCAGTGTTGTACCCAGCTTTTTTTGCCCCTCTTCGGCCGTCGGGTATAGCAACTTCCTATGATCCTCAAGCATGCGCTCGAACTTAACTTTCTCTTTTTCACTTTCGCATTCTTGTTGTGCATCACGAATGGCATCGCCAAGAGCATCACCGAGATCATCTTCTGCCGCTACCTCTTCTTCATCTCCCCCCATTGTAGTATCATCAAAGGCACCATACTGAGCAATAATTTCATCAATGTCTAAATCTTCTCCTTCACCTTCTTCTATCATGACCCTGCTTTCTCCATGCTTAGTCCAACATATATAGTTTGACATGAAACCTGACTTAAGCAAATGTGAATGAAGACTCATTGAGCTTGAATATTCCTTTAAATTCTTACATAGGGCACATGGACAGCACATAAAACCATCCCGCTTATTTGCCTCGGCCACACCTAAGAAATAGTGCACGCCCTCAATAGAGTCTTGTGAGCGGCGATCGGTATTGTACATCCAATGGCGTGACATAATCTGCATTACACGACAAATTATGAAAACCTTGAACATAATTAAGTATTTTATTACACAACATAGATGACACACACGGTTGATTAATTAACTAAGCCTGGCTACAACGTAAGCAATCCCAACTATCACTAAACAAACTAAAACTACAATGCACTTCAGTAACATAATTATTTCGTGACCGTACGCAACTAAAACAGATAAATCATTCGTCTGTTGAATATCAATAAGCTTCTCCTGCTGGCTCACTGCCTCATCATCAGCAGCCGCTACCTCAAGCGCACCAGAATTCTGCACGTATGTAACATAATCTTTCTCCCAGTACCAACCATCGCATCCATTGCCCTCCCACTGAAATTAAAGCCAAAAAATATTTAGTCAAAAATATTCAAGAAAAGCAGGTCAATTAGCCATAATAATCAAATGCGTAAGAAACTCACATCGCGATCCGGGCACTTGTAGAAAACACGACCCTTGTTGGGTCCCTGTCTCTTGACTCGGTACTCCATCACAATCTTCCGCTTACACTTGCCGCAGATAATGAGAGGGTGTTCTGGCCTCAGTCATTTCGCAACCGAACGAGAGGCCGAGGATCCGGTACCAGTTGTCATCTACTTTCTATACTTATTTTTGCAAACTAGTGTAAATTTCACATTTTCTAAAATAATATATTTAAACAAAACTAAAATTATTTATTTATCTAACTAAACCATGAAATATGTACTATGTATAATAGTAAAATACCAAACTATCAAGTGATTTTACTATTGTAAATTATCATGTGATTTTGAGCTAAAAATGACATAGAAATCACATAGCTCAAAAACATGTTTCAATAAATAACCATCCGTACTAGTTGACCTTGCTTACGTGATCATCTCGGCGAGCATTTCTCCACCGGACGGCACACTAGTTGGCCAAGGAAGAGCTCTGATTCTACGAGGAAGGGAACACGGTCTTCCACGACCGTTGCCGCTCTCCCTCGTAGAATCAAAGCTCCTCCTTGACGTCCGTTACCGCTCGGCAGAGAACATGCTCGCCGAGATGAATATGGTCTGCAAGTTCAACTAGTACGGATTTTCTATAATTTTCTAAGTATTTTCTAAGTTTTTCATTTCATGGAAAATTTAATTCTAAGATCACGTAAAATTTTGATGAACTAATTTAACTTTTGTTTATCCAAACATATATGCAAATCATCATGTGATTTTGAGCAAAAAATGACAAAAAATCATAATAAAGTCCAACATATAAAGTTACACATGCATCTACATCGCAAAATGAGATAAGCTACTGATAAAACATAAGAGGATTAAGTTTGTTACCTCCAAAATCGAAGAGCAACACCAATGGAGGGGAGAGAGCAAGAACAACAGCAAGCTGAAGAACAGAGGCAGTGAGTTTGAATGGAATGGTTCGGGCTCGGGGAGAAAGAAATGAGCTGGTTTATAGGCCGGGATAATTAGTCCCGGTTAGGGGGCCAAACCGGGACTAAAGATTAATCTTTATTCCCGGGACATCACCTAAACCGGGACTAAAGATCCCTGCCCCGCGGACGACCGTTGGGCAGGAACCTTTAGTTTCGGTTGGTATTACCAACCGGGACCCTTTAGTCCCGGGCGCAAAAAATGCCGAGGCTAATGCCAAATTAGAACATCGTTCTGAAGTCTGTTCTCTAGTAGCGAATTCTGATTCAAGCAACTGAAGGGGATTGCATGACTTGCAGATGATTCTCCAACTTTTATGAGAGCTGCTCGGGGCAAGTAATAAATAAAGCAAAGTCGACTATTCTATTCAGCCGGAACACAAAGGCACAACAGAAGAAAATTGTATGTGATATGCTGCAAGTTACGAAGGAGACAATGAACGAGAGGTACCTTTGCTTTTTTGAAGGACCAGATTTGGAAACGGATCCAAGGCTGGAATGAGAAGTTTCTGTCGTGGGCGGGTAAGGAGATTTTGATAAAGGTAGTGGCACAGGCTATACCAACTTATTATGCGATGGCCTATTTTGATCTCTCTAAAACCCTCTGCGATCAGATAGGAGCGATGATATGCAGATTTTGGTGGAATCATCAAGAAGGCAAGCACAAGATACACTGGCTTAGCAAAGAGCAAATGTTGAAGCCAAAAGATGAAGGTGGCTTAGGCTTCAGAGATATTCATACCTTCAATCTGGCAATGCTTGCAAAGCAAGGGTGGCGGCTGTGGCAGCACCCTGATTCCTTATGTGCACAAGTGTTGAAGGCAAAATATTATGCAACATCATCGGTTCTAGAAGCCAAACAGAAAGTTGGGATGCCTTATACTTGGCGCAGCATTCAGTGGGGTATTGAGTTGATGAAGAAGGGCATGATCTGGAGAGTTGGTGATGGAGTGGGCTTAAACATCTGGACCGACCCTTGGCTGCCCAAAGATGCATTGAGGCGATTTATCACACCGAGAAGGGCAACTTTGCTAACAGAAGTAGCAGAATTGATGGATCAGCCACGGGATCTTGGGACGTGCGCAGCTTGTGAGAGATGTGTTTTGGGAGGAAGATGCGGAGGTGGTTCTTGCGCTGCCGGTCCATGAAGGTAGACCAAACACTCTGGCATGGCATTTTGATAAGCACGGAATTTTCAGCGTAAAGAGTGCTTACAAAGTTGGCCGAGCTGATGATCTCAGAAACCGAAGCATTACTGGAGCTCAAGGAGTAAGTATGAATGATGTGAAAAGGGAGTTGGAAGGAACTATGGAAGATAAAATGGCCAACAAAATCAAACACTTTCTATGGAGGTTTACACACAACAGTCATCCTCTTAAGTGTAACTTAGTCCGTCGTGGAATGCAAATTCACAGGGCACCTAATGATGACTCCATCGTGACGCCCCCGCCGCACAACAGCCATCTCCCATCGCCCAGCCGATGGCGCCCCTGCCGTCCTGCCATGCCACAGTCTCGTCCGCCACCCCCCAACTCCTTCTAAAGCCGTAGGTGAGTAGATCCCTAAGCCCGGAACACTAACCTGGCCCCAGTCAAGTCTTCTTCCTCTTCGGTGGGATGCGCAGGCCTAGATGGGTCGCAAGCTTTCCATCGCGTGTTTGAGTTTGGGGTAAATAAAGTAGCTAGATAACGGATTGAAATAAAATATGCTCAATATCCTTGGGTCCTTGGGATATTGGATGTATTCACGAGTGACGATTGACGAGTATCATTACCGAATTATACTGCCGGGCGTGAGATGTATATCCTCTACTATAATGGACCAATCAAAATTATATTAGGTCTCCCGAGAAAAACGTTCCCCGCTGAGAGCCTCTAACTATTGTGCACCCAGAAAAAATACACAAAAAAATTCGTCTCCATTGAAATTAAGGGCTAATAAAATAACTAAACCAAATACGAAGGTCACGATTCCACGTGTGATGCAGGCTTCTCGCCCCACGGCCTCCGCCTACGCACGTGAGGCTTCAAACGCGTCCCAAGCACGCGCGGCTTCAAAGGCTCCCCCATGCACACACGGTTACGAGCAGGGTTCGAAGCTGCAATCACCGAATAAAAAAAAGAAAAACCATCGAACCCTGCGGGACCGCCGCCGCGCAGATCGCAGGCCACAGGACTCCGAGGAACCCTGCTGCCTACCGCCGCCACGCCGATCGTAGGCCACAGGAGCCCGAGGAACCCTGCTGATTTGGGGAGGGAGAGAGATCGGGGAGGCTACAACGAGGCGGGTTGGGCTCGGCGCGGTCGAGAGCCCCCGAGGCGATGTTCACGGAGGGCCTCGATGAGTCGGCGATCAGCTGGATCAAGGAGGGCACGGATTCCCCAGCCCCTGGCCGCGCCCCCCGCACCCGCACCGCTGCGGTCGCCGCTGGCGGAGTGCCCGCAGTTGGGGCAGGTGGAGGCGCCACCGAGGAGCCCCACGGTGCACACCAGGCTGTGCAGGGCTGGTGCCGGCGTCGGTTTCTTCTCCCCCAAGGGCCTCCCGCCCGTGCGGGTGAACGAAACACGCCACTTAGACCTGCTCGGCCGCCACTCCGTGCTGCTCTCGGCCGCCACACCTCGCTCGACCCAATCGAGTGACCTGCAGCCGGATAATGAAGATCCCCAATTTTTTTGTGGAGTGCAACGGCGACCCGGCCATCCCCATCCAGATAGCGATGGCAGTCTCCAGCGGTGAGCCATTCAATCCCCTGATGTATTTCCTACTTGCATCTCATCCATCCCCGTCTAGGCCTGCGTAGGCATCCCTGGTGTGAGCAGCAGCAAAATCATTAAACCCTTTTAACTTGGAAGCACGTGACGATCACAGGTTATTTAAATCCGATTCCCTTTGAATGTTACGTAGTTTTACTATACATCCTTTTTTTAGATTTGTTTTCCTTGGTCAGGTTTTGCGTGAGCATCTAAGAATAATTGCTTGTTTTCTTGTATCCATGTGTTTTGAAAGTTCGATCTCACAGAATACTAGAGTTGTTATTTTACCAAGATTTTTTTCTATTAGATAGATCTACCACTGTTTAGATTTCCTCTGTGATTTAGTAACTATATTTTTTAATCACGTCATAACCTGGACACATTTTTTCATATATACTAGATGCTTCTTGTTAATTATTTATCATAAATTTTTATTTTGTAAATCTAGAGTTCAGTTTCTTGTGCCATCAAATATGTCTCAATTATACCTGTGCTATCAAATATTTGTCTCAACTATACCATAACCTGGTGAGTTACCATAGTATTTTTTTTTTCTAGGCGACAGGGGAAGGAAGGGGCAGTAGAGATTCTTGTGTGCTTGTTCAATGAGAGTTTGCTTAATTATCCAATCTGAGGAGCTCCTGCCGTGCTTGAGGAGGCAAATCATTCCAGAACTCAGAAAATTCAATTCACAGTCATAAAGCGATCGGATGTTTTTTTTTCTGCACTGAAGCTATAACTGGAGTCCCAAATGCCAATCTAAAGCTTAACACTACTCAAATAGGAATTTTGGTTTATTTCCAATTGATAGTCACAAAAAAATACAGTAGAATAATATGTAAAGTCCTTGCTGTTAGGGCTATTAAGAGCAAATGTGTTACATGGTTCAGTACTCTTTAGGTTTTCACCATGTGTTGGTTGATTCGGTAAGAAAATGTATATTATTGGGTACACAGTTTTTTTGCAGTAATTAATGTAGGAGAAGCGGCTATGGTCACTACTAGAAAACAGACCTTTCATCCCGCCTCTATTTTTGCCTTTAGTCCCGGTATTTTTGTGTTCGGGACTAAAGGGACTATTAGTCCCGGTTGTATCCTCAAACAAGGATACAAAGTTCCTGCCCCCAAGTGTGCGGCGACGGCAGACAATAATTAGTCCCGGTTATAGCCCAGAGCCGGGACTAAAGGTTATCCTTTAGTCCCGGCTGGACCCTCCAACCGAGAATAAATCTTTACTCCCGGCTTGAGGCTCCAGCCGGGACTAAAGGATGACCTTTAGTCCCGGCTCTGGGCTATAACCGGGATAAAATCTTTCTTGATAAAATAATATAGTCGTGCTGGACAAAAAACTGGAGCAGCCAGGCATTGAACCCACGACCTCATAGCCAAGGTCCAAACCGCAGCACACTAGCTAGCCATGTGAACTAAGTCACTTTCTCGACAAGAAAGCACCCAAATATTTATTTAATAAGAGAAAAGACCCTTTAATTGATTATATTCTTTTGTTAACTATACTTTGAATTTTCTGGTCCATGTGCTTTCTAGTGCCTGATTGATCTCATAAATTTTATCAGGGTTTCAAATGCCCAGTGTGAAGCCACCACCAAGTTCGAGATTTTTCTGAATTGGTTTGGTAATTTTTTTATTTTAATTGAATTTCCACGCGACTTCACCGATTAATTATACGTTGAACTGAGTCCACCCCCGAAAAGATCCGGAATGGTGCCAAACTTTGCCAAATGGTCTCTTGTGCCCTAGGAGACAAATATTTGTGGAGGTTGATGCAAAATTATATTGTTTTCAATATGTAATTCACCGTATTTTGTCTCACACGGCACAAAGAAAAATGTAATAATAAAAATAATTATCAGAAAAATCTAAGATCTTGTGTGGGGTCATATTTTGGGTGTAAATGACTGCCAAAAAAATTTCAAGCCATTTCGACATAGGCGGAGTCGACGTGCTTCACAGAGGTATATAGAACCTTTCGTCGAACCCTATATATACACCTAGGTTCTCTGGGACTCTGAAGTACATTTGCTTTCCAGTGCTAGATTGATCTCAAACTTTTTCTCAAGACTACAAATGCCCTGTGTGTAGCCACCACCAAGTTTGAGATTTTTCTGAGGTGGTTTGGTACTTTTTTAACTTTAATTGAATTTCCGCCCGAACTCATCGATTAATTATACAATGATTAATGAAGAACCTAAAGATTTACGTTACAATTACGTGAAAACTAATTTCCTGTCGAAAACCAATAAATTTAATAATTTCAATTAAAGTCTACATTTTTGCATTAACGAAAATAGTGAGTATTAGTTACATTATGTTCAACATTTATAATAAAAAACACAATAGTTTAGGTCACATATTTTTTTTGTGTGCAATAAATTAAAATAAAGTTTATTACTTTTTCTAAAAAAAATTATGCCTAGTATTGAATTTACTGCGTAAATAATAAGACTTAAACATTTAAATACAAAACATATATAAAATAAACTCATCTGCTTAAAAGTTGGCGGGAAATGAAAATGTAGCCCACCTTTAGTCCCAGCTTCTGCCACCAGCTGGGACTAAAGGTGGGCTGCATTTGGCGTCCCGCCAATAAATCCTTTAGTCTCGGCTCCTTTGAAAGGTCCTTGTTTGGTTTTGGTAATTGAGTGACAACCTAGGTGGACTAATTGTGTTTATGTGAGATACACATGTGATTAGTCCACAGGTACATGTGTGTGAGCAACATATGCCATGAAGGTGACAATGGCTTGGAGATGTTGCAAAGCTCACACATGTGATGATGAAGGAGCTTATTGCAAATGAGACATGACATTGAGTCATGTGATCAAGGTGGAGAAGATCAAGACAAGACTTGGCTTGATGGACCGGTTGCAAGCGTGAATGGCAAGTCGGAGGCTTTGGAGTGATGGACATCGTGGCGGTGAAGCTTAAGCAAGACTTGGCGCCGATGGACGATGGCAATGGTGAAGAGCAAGTGAAGTCAAGATCGATGAACCAATATGATTATGTGATGATATGAAGTGGATCATATCATTGTTGATCGTGTTGGTGCATGTGTTGCATCGACGTTGGAGGAGATGGAATGGAATGCACAAGGCAAAGGTATAACCTACGGCATTTCATTTCATCGATCATAGGTGTGTAAAGAAGTTTATGACCGGGTTTAGGATAGATGGCCGTACTATCAAGAGAGGCAAACTTGTTTGCATATCGGTCATCTAGTGCCACTCGAGTGATCTAACTTTGCATCGTTGCTAGGATCGAGTGGCGTGGCAAGTTGAGTGGCTAATCCTTTGGAAAATGATTGTGAAAATGCTAACACACATATACATGGTGGTGTACACTTGGTGAGGTTAGCACATTTACAAAGGAGATGAAGTTGGAGTTGATGTGGATCAACTCGGTGAAGAAATGGAGGTGAAAGGAGAAACTCCACCGACGGAGTGTCCGCACGTAGAGTGCGGACAGTCCGACGGTGCCACCGGCACCCTAGACAGAAAATATGGAGGTCACTGGAAGTGATCGGACACTGGTCTCGGTTGGACCGGTACGTCCGGTCAGTGGTGGCAGGCAGCGAGCAGCGTCGGTCAATCGATCGGACGCTGTCTCTGGTAGTGACCAGACGCTGGCTGTGAGCGTCCGGTCAGTGCTGACGTATGGTGACACAGACAGAGCAGAAGCTGGAGAGTGACCGGACGCTAGTGCTGCGTCCGATCGCGATCGACCGGACGCGTCCGGTCGTGAAATGTCGTTTCTGGAACCATACTGGAAACGACCGGACGCTGGAGGCTCAGCGTCAGGTCAGTTCTTGCTGGAGCGTCCGGTCGATAGATGACCGTTGAGATCCAGCGAACAGTGTTTGAATGAGGGGACACGTGGCGAGTATCACGTGACCGAACGCTGAGGTCCAGCGTCCGGTCGATCGGACCGGAGCGTCCAGTCGTCCCGGCATTTGCCCAGTGAAGGGGTAACGACTAGTTTAGCCCTTGGAACTATAAATAGAAGTGGCCCTCGGCCATGGCTGGAGTGGAGCACCTAAGGGGACTTAGTGTCCATGCTTGTGAGTGCTTGGGAGCCCTCCATCACACATATACTTGATAGTGATCATTCGATTGTGTAAGTGAGCGATTCTAGTGCGATTGCATCGAGTGGCATTAGGTGATCGAGTTGCAAGCCGGTGGTGCTTGTTACTCTTGGAGGTTGCCACCTCCTAGATGGCTTGGTGGTGGTCTCCGTCGAAGCCCGCAAGAAGCTTGTGCGACGCTCCGGAGAAGTGCTTGTGAGGGGAATTGTGCTCGCCCCGCGGGAGCCGCAAAGAGCAACTCTAGTAAAGCGTGTCATTGAGCTACCCTCACTCAAGGGGTAGGTTCTTGCGGCGCCCGACGTGTGGGCTTAGCGAGTGATGCTAATTAGCCGCCGAACCACCAAGTGAGCGGCCGACACAACGGGGACTAGCGTGTTGGCAAACACGTGAACGTCGAGAGAAAAATCATCGTGTCAACCTTGTTCTTCCCGTTGGTTTGCATCCCCATTACACAAGCTTGCAATTACTTTTATACATATTAAGCTTGTGTAGTTGCTCTTGTAATTAGATAGCTTGTGTAGCTTGCTAATTACCTTCTTGCTTGTGTAGCATAGAAGTAGCTCCCTTGCGTGGCTAATTTGGTTTTAGTAACCTTGTTAGTCACATTGCTTAGTTTGTGTAGCTAAGTTCTTGCGCTCTCTAATTAGGCATTGGTTGCCTTGTTATTGAGCATTGCTAGTGAGCATAGTTAGCTTTGTGCTTTTGCTTACTAGCATGTGTAGGAGCTCTCTTGTTGCTTAAAATACTAGTGGCATAGGTTTGTGTAACCTTGCTCTTAGAATTGTTTAGGAGAGCTCTAGATAGCCCGGCACCTTTGTTGCATAATTGGTATCTTAGCAAGGTGCTAGTAAACATATATAGAGGGGTGTAGTCTTGGCTAGACCGATTGTTTTAATTCCGCATTTATATCGGTTAGCCGACAAGATTAATTTTAGAAAGGACTATTCACCCCCACTCTAGTCACCATCTCGACCCTTTCATCCTTTCAACAGCCGGGACTAAAGGTCCCCCCTTTAGTCCCGGCTGGTGGCAGGAGCCGGGACTAAAGGTGCTTTAGTCCCGGGCAGTGCATGGAGCCGGGACTAAAGGTCCCTCTCCTATATACCGCCGCCTCCCTTCTCTCTTCCTCCTCATTGATTGTCTTCGTCTTCAGCGCATCCCCAGAGCTCCGCCGCCACCGATTCGCCTCCCCGGCCACCCCCGACGCCGCCTGCTTCCTCACCGGAGGGCACCCCGAGGCTCGCCCACCTCGCCGGAGTAGCCCCGACGCCGCGCCCCTCACCGAGGAGCCCCCAACAGCCCCCGACGCCGCGCGCGCACCATGCCACCGTCGATTTTGCCTTCCCGACCACCCCCAACGCTGCCTTCCTCACAGGAGGGCACCCCGACGCCCGCCCACCTCGCCGGAGTAGCCCCGACGCCGCGCCCCTCAAGGAGGAGCCCCTGGCTGCCCCCGACGCCTCGCGCGCGCCACGCCACGCCGCCGCCACGCCACCGCGCCTTCTTCCTCACCGGAGGGCATCCCGACGCCCACCCACACCTCGCCAGAGTAGCCCCGATGACGCCGCGCCCGGCCAGGAGCCCCCGTGCCTCGATCCAGCGCCGCTGTCCCATGGATGACGTCACTGAACCTTTTACATCATGTGAGCTGCACATTCCAAAACATAATGGCACAGTGAAGGTGGCTATTGGTGTTGTAAACCCTATCGACCGTACCAAGACACCAAGAATCCATGGGGCAGTAGTACCAGCTGGATATGCTACCGTCTCGGTGGATAAAGCTATTGAAGGTTTTAGCGATGTGCCTCTTGACATTCATGGAGGTGATGGGGAGAAGACCATGGGAGAAGCAGAGAAGTCATTCATTGCATGGCGCAAGCGCTACATCAATATTCCCAGGAAGCCGTTGCCACACAATAGGTACAGATGAAAGTGAATGAAACAATTTTTTATTAATTTTATATTGCCTCTTAAATAACAATTGACTCATTGTCTTCTGTACGCACACAGCAGGGCCTCCCCCAACCTAAGTCCAATAGTACAATCACTAGACCAGCATAGTGCTCCGGGCGACGATTACGATGGGGTAGAAGACACGGTTGCATCCCCACCATCTCCAAGACGGTCTCCACCGTCGCCGCCACCGCCTCCAAGGCATTCCCCAACGCCGCCTCGAAGGTCTCCAACACCTGTTCCCCCACCTCCTCCCATGAACCAGGGAAGATGGCTGCAAACAAATAAGACATCTGCCCCGCCGGTGAAGACGACCAAGAAGGCCCCCGTGAAACCAAGGCCAATTCCACAGAAATTGCCTGGTGAAATGAGTAAAGAGGAGTTAGATGATGCGGTTAAAAAAAACCATCGAAGCATTCTTCTCAGGCACAGGGAAGAGGAAGTAGCAGGAGCAAAAGCACTTCCACCTACCTCTAGCTAAACTAAGGCGGATGGTGGAAGCTGAGCAGAAAAAGAGGCGGCAAGCTCGTAAGCCCTCGCCACCATCAGACTTTGACCGCACTCTTAGCAAGATAATCAAGAAAGCTGCTAAAGCAGGGAAAACTGTTGCACAACTCGGAGAACAAGAATAGCAATCAGTCCCTCCTCTAGTTATTGCTAATTAATATGATTCAAACATAGATATGCTGGATATGATGGAAATACCTGCTGATAAAGAAGTGGATATGGTGGAACTTGCTAACTTTTATGCTACGAGAGGTATCGACCTTGGCGATTTCCTCTTCGAAAGTGCGCCGGTAGCGGATGAATGGCAGAAATATGAGCATGACATGAGTCTATGGAATCCTAAGACCATCAATGAACTGGGTACACAATTGTTCAAGCTAAACACCTTGTACCTCGACGTGTGTCACCAGAAAGAGTTCTATATTTCTGTCAGAATCAAAGACGACCATTGGTTCCGTGGCGATGACATTATGTACATTGAGTTAGCTGAATTACACCAACTAGTCCACCGGAACTCTCTCGACAAGACTCTCATCAGCTGCTATTGTCTGTAAGTGATTCTTTCTACTAATTAATAATAAGTCGCTACGTACATACATGTATGTGTTTATTATCCTCACTCTATATATATGATGCAGGTTTGAGATGGGAGAGTGCAAAAAGAGAGGGTGTACTGATATTGGTTTCATTGATCCACATATCGTATTCAAAAACCCTAAACCCCAACCAACATGGAAAGCAGAAACGGAGGTCAATATCAAGATGTTCTTAGAGAAGCAACGTGGCAAGAAATGTATACTCTTCCCCTACAACTTTAGGTAAGTGTTCATAATATCGACGATCGTGTATCCATATATATATATGTTCACTATACCTGTTAGCTAATTAATGAGTGTTAATGGACATGGCAGTGAACACTGGATATTGATGGAACTCGATCTAGAGAAAGGTCATCTAGGCATCTGGGACTCGATGAGAAAAGAGCAAAAAGAGTTCCAAGAGATGATAGATATTATTCAGAGATAATTGCAGTCTCACTAGCAAAACTATTCCAGTCTCTTTGCATGCAAATTAATGGTCCAAATATTTTTTATGTTATTTGGTAGTTGTTGGGAAAAGGTCTGTCAGGAACACCATATGAAACGCAAAGTGCCACTGAAAGTAGTGCTATACAAAGTAAGTACTATATACCTACCTTAGTTCAATTTCCCTATGCTCGGATGACGATGAATCTTTTTCTCGTAAAGTGGGTTCTGCTGCAGCCCCAGGGGACCAACCTCTGTGGATACTATGTTTACGAGTTCATAAGAGTGTGCTAAAAAAGAACTAGTCTAGAGAAAAAAGGGTAAGTGTACACATATATATATATATTCTTCATACATATATTTATATATATATATATATATTCATGATAGATACAATTTATTTATCATTATTCTTGATATATATATATATACTAATATACTTTTTCTTTATCTCATATCTCAAATTGAAGACTCACTGGTTGAAGGAAAAAACCCTAGACACACACTATCTCAAAGCAATCCAAGAGACAATAGGTGGATTTCTGAATGATCAGGTCTTAACTCCCGGCGGCGAGTTTTACTATGATCCAAATATGTGATGATGAAAGCCAAATTTCATATTGATCCAAAGAACATGTGATGTTGAAATGTACAATTAATGCAAACTTTACATGTGACGATGAAATGTAATATTATGTTTTAGTTTACTTTTACTTATGTTGCTTGCGTGCATTGATCGAGCAAAAACTTTACAGTACGTGCGCGTATACGTATATTACTTTGCAGCAAATAATGCGTATTCGAAAACCAAATTAAAACAAAAAAGAATCATCAATTGAAATAAGCAGGAAAAGAAAAAAAAAGACCCTTTAGTCTCGGTTGGTAATACCAACCGGGAATAAAGGGGCCAGCCCAGGCGCTGGCGTGGCTACTTTTTTAGTCCCGGTTGGTATCACCAACCGGGACTAAAGGTCCACTTCTATTCCCTGCTACTAACCCTTTATTCCCGAACTCCTATTCCCGGCTGCGTAACCGGGAATAAAGGGGGTTGGCAACCGGGAATAGAAGCCCTTTTTTTACTAGTGGGTGCGGCGGCGAGGGAGGAGGGAATGGGCACACAAGCAGCCTCAAGGGGGGGGTTGGTCTTTGAACTTGTGGCGCTCCATCACTGTCGAGGGCAACTAACTCCACCGGTGCGCTCTACGGGGTGTAGGAGGCTAAGGGCAGTGCCGACATTTTCGAGGGCGTTAGGAAGAGCATCGGCTGGTGAGTAAAGCGCCACCCAAATTCTTAGGATTCGAGTTCATGTCGTTCTGCCCATATCCTTTTGTTGAAATTTAGTTGGACAAGAAATAGGCCAACAATTTTTTTTTCTTCTAATGGAAGGGGTCTCTATTCTGCACATATGCATAGGTCCAGATGTAGATTCCTAAAACAATATAGTAGAGCTTATTTCATTACTTTGTTTCTGTGAAATGCTATCAGGTTAGATGAGCCCTCAACTAATTTGTGAAACAAGATCACAACTAACATCTAGGCTTCCCTTGCATGTCCTCCTGATTTGGCGGCATGGTCAAGCGGTAAGGGAAGGGAGTGCAAGGTGTCACTGCTCTCTGCTTGCCAACACGACCAAGGTGAGTGTGGGAAATATGGAATGGTATCCGTGTCTGAAGGTTTTCATCATCTTTGAAGTATATTTTCTCATGTAAATGGTGTCTGAGGCTTCTTGATCAGCGGTACCGAGGGATTGCTGTTGGAGTTGGTCAATCAGAGATATTAGGAAGAATACATGTAAGGCAATATTTTTATATATGCAATTTGAAAAGTGTTGTTACAAAATTAGTCTAATGAGAAGAAAAAAATATGTTTTTCTTACTTGAGATGGCTGATGAAGAAAGACAAACTCCTATATTTCGTGGAAGCCATGTGAAAACTCCTTGGAATAAATATACTTTAGCATAGATGCTTATGAAATTCTTGATACATTATCATACAAATTAGTTCAATATGCATTGACTAAGAGCTCATATTTGACAGATACGTGATGAAAAGAAATTGTCTAAGCGTCTCTCAGCGAAGCAACTATGTAAGCAAACTCGACCTTTGCATGATGTGACTTTATTTTTATTTCAACTAGCGTCCCTCCTTCAGGTTACTTCTTTTTATCTCTATTATTATTACTTCTATATGTTCCAGCCACTTGTAATCTTTTGATAATCGCAAACAACTTTAAAACCACTAACTGTGAACTAACTTGTGGACCTTGGTTTTGACAGGGCATCTGTAATTCAAGCGCTCAAACTGTTGGACGGGAATGAGGAGCAAGCTGCTGCATTCTTGTTTGGTGGTTAGACTCCTGAGAGCAGCCGTTTGTGGCTTTCTGTTTGCTGAACCCTTTCCTGGGTTGAATATTGATATGAAGTGACTAAAGAACTAGGACACTGCTTGGGCAGTTAAAGGACTTACTTTTAGAGATGCTTCATGTTTTCTCTTGTTCCTGAGAACAAACACTTGTTTTCTGTACCTAATACATAGACTGATAGATACCTAAATGCAGGCAAAACTGTTAAGAATTCTCCTCTTATTAAACTGTCGGTTTAGGGGCTTTAAGTGAGAAAGAACTAGGAAAAGAAACCACATCGACTGTGTGGCAGAACCTCCTAAGAAATCGGGCCCACGTGCACCTATCGATGTCTCAACAAACCTCAGATAGCTTACACAAGTTCACAACAACTTAACTGGTCTGTCGGGTGTCCTCGGAAAACCCGAATCATCCACGAATCTTTTCCAAATAGGATCCCAATCACAGTCATTGCAGATTACAACAGTTTTCAATATACATACCAGAAATTATAAAGCGAAAGACTTATGTTTTAATATTACAAACCAGTTGTTTCAAACTTACCAAACCATAAGTGTCATACAACCATAGTAGCGGGATAATATTACATTAACATTATTTATTTCACACAAACTAGTGCCTTGTCCAAAGGCCATTCATCATTCCTCATCGTCATCGACTTCAAACACTGACATGCAACAGGGACCAAAACAAGCCTGCGCATGCGACTCACCTGCAACAAGGGTTAACAAACCCTGAGTACAAAAGTACTCAACAAGACTGACCCAACCAAAAAGGACGAAGGTCTTAGGGATGCAGGTGTTGGGTCAAGATAAGGATGTAGAAAGATTCAAAAGTTCTTTGCCAAAAGCTTACTATTCTTGATCCTAGTTTCAAGTTTTACCCCTAAGTACTTTAGTTCATTATCTCCAACCAAGTGTTCATATCCCATGTTCCAATCCTTCTCATTCCATTCTTTTTCTCATGTTTTAGTAATTCACCAGTCCTGCATTGCTTCTGTAATGAATCGAGTCTCCATATCCTCAGACCACCGGCAATTCGAATCGATTCAAGTCCCAGCTGGGGATTCCTTATCACACGACATATGTAGAACTTAATCTAGCATATATCAACCTCGCTACCGGATCCTCCTATACTAAGCCGTCTCCACGCCACCCGAGAGCACAGCACACCTCAAATCCGGCCACATTCAAGCCACGAGGGTACACGCTACTCCCGCCATCTCACCACTCCCAGTGCGTGGGCATTCGTCTTAGTATCGGATTAGCCGAAGTAGGCTTACCGGAGTATGTGACCAGTACTATAAAGTGTCTCGTTTAGAAGATCCACAATGAGTGGCCTTTAAGCGACATAGTCGCCAACATTACCCAATATTCAAGATAAGCCACCCAACTAGTCTCTAGTTCATTCTATCTTCTTTCTTTCTTTCTTTGGCCAGTATGCCATCTTTGATTGTATCAAAACTTTTACTTTGAAAACCTACCATAAAGCATACTAAGCAATTCTACGCCTTTGTAAATGAAATCATCTTCAAGGATGGTAAACAATCAACAAGGTAGGCAATGCATCAAGTAGTTAACATTTGAATAAATCAACTTAATGCAATAAGTAACATAGGTGATAAACTTTTCAAAGTAAACAAGGTAATGATTTAATGCATAAACCGGGGCTTGCCTTCGTTGACGATCTCAGGTTCCGGATCAGCACCACTATTATCGAATCCCGTGACAACCGGGGATTCTTCCAGAACTTGCTCAACTAGAATCGGTTCACTCTCGGATTCTACACGAAATAATAGCATATGCTTCAACATGATGATAATGTAAACATGATGCTTTCATGGTGCATAAAATATAACAACACCTTGAATACAACTTTCCTTCACGGTACAGTTACAAGCCAAACTAACCAAACCATATTCGTAACGGATGTGACCACGTCAGCACAGACCACTTCGGCGAGCTCTCCGACCACTTCAGCGAACTCTCCGACCACTACGGTGAACTCTCCGACCACTTCGGCGAACTCTCCGACCACTACGGCGAATTCTCCGACCACTACGGTGAACTCTCCGACCACTACGGTGAACTCCCCGACCACTACGGTGAACTCTTCGACCACTGATCTTGAAACCCTACTGGTCACAAAACATGATCAAAACAAGATCAAACACTAATCAAACACTTAGGGTTTGCTTTTATTTATTTTTGAATTAATTTGAAAATAAGCCCAAAAATGATCTTGTTCCAAATGACCTCAAAATTTTATGTAAGCTTCCTCATGACAAATTAGTGTACCAAAACAAATTTCATAATTTTTGGAATTATACAGTGGCCTACAAAAATCATGGAAATTGCATTTATTAATTAATGGACTGAATATTTGAACATTAAAAATTTATTCAAATTTCAAGTTTCAAATTTTTAAACCATACTAGAGCATGTACAGAGGCTACACACAAAATTTCGGAATTTTTGGAGCTATGATTAATTTCCTACAAATTCTCAAAGTTTTAGCACTATTCAAAATCAGAAAATAATAAAACTTCACTGTTCTTCTCCTTCCTTCTCACTAACAGCCCGACCCCACTCGTCAGTGACACATACAGGTCACGGCGGCGCTGCCATCACTGGCCGACCCAAAATGCGCCGACGGTGACGCTCCGGCGAGGCAGACCGCACTCAAATGATCTACACACTCCTACAAACCCATCCCAGCCCTCAGATCGGCAGAAGGCGCACCGGAGAAGGCTCCACGCCGGCCATGGCGGCTTGAGCACGACGGCTCACGTCGTAACCCCGGCAATGGCGTAGTAGAGTCTAAAACAAAGTGAGTATCGCGTTCAGTAGCTCACCACGGTCATGCCGGTACGTTTGGTGAAGACGGAGACGGTCTGGAACGGCCTAGCCACGTCGAATCGATGGTGGCGGAGCTCCGGCCGGTCTCGGGGAAGAAGACGTTGCGCCGGGCGATTCCGGCCAACCCAAGCGACGTGAGCAAGCCACAGAGAGCGCAAGACCGAGGCGATCTCGTTGGCGTAGCTGGGCACGACGGACGCGGCTTGACGATGGCTACGGCGAGCGGCGGAGCTAGCTGGCGGCGTAGCAGAGCAGAAGGGGAAAACGGGGATGACGGCGGCTGTTGCTGCTATTTATAGCCGGGAAGATGTTGCCCGACGTCGACAACGCACGAACGGACCCGCCACGGCACTAGCTGCGTGTCAATGCGCGAGGAAGCGGCGCAATCTGATCGGCGGCGACATCCGCGTGGCGCCGGCGGCAAGCAAAGAGGTGGCGCTCGGCTGTTTTTTTTTTAATTTTGATGTATTTACAGAATTGCCACTGCGTCAATTTTACAAATTACTCACAAATTTTCTAAAGAAGATGAAAATCTCCAAAAATGAAAGTTGCTCAATTTTTCAAACTCTACAACTTTGCTTCAAGGAACATTTTCAAATTCTGCCTCCATTTTGAAATTTGAATTTGGGGTGCATTTGAGTATTTGAATCATTTCAAAATTACTCCAAATTTTATATGTAAACTTGAAAAACTTTGAATACCAAAGTTGACCCTTATAAAATAATCTTCAACTCTGTTTTTTGCCTCAACCCCAAATTCCACATGGATTTTGAATTAGTCAAAAGGGGCAAAAAGGACTTTTATAATATGAATTTGAATTCAAATTTGATTTGTCTTCCTTTTACTTTAACTTTGATTTTTGACCAGTAACATGGCCCATTAGGGTTATTTGAGTCAAATGACACATGGCCTCACATGATCACATGAAATTTGACCCTTGTGGTCATAATTTTTATTTAGGGTTTTGAAACACATCACATGAAATAACAACATTATGAAATAAAGCTTATTTAGTGAATGAATTCAAAATTTTCTACTTCATAAATGCTTTGCAATGCATATGATGACATGTCAAATTTTAATAATAGGTCAAAACACCAGAGGTGTTACACACTGTGCCCATCAATTTTAAACATCTACTGTCCCCATCAATTTTGAATGATGACCGGAGAGAGTGTACAATTCTGAATCCCACCCATTTTAGAATTCCTGGTATATTTTTCTGTTTTACCATGCCATTACTAAGCCACGTGGTTCTCCCTGCACAGACGGCTCCCTTTATCTCCCTTTATTTTTATCTCTTGCTGCGTGTCAGGTGACTTGAAGGTTATTTTTCCACACATTCTTTGAGGTAACATTAGTTTATGCAATGCATTGTTGTACTAGCAAAACATTGAACTTGTGCTCACTTCAATGCTATGAAAACAGCATTGACAAAGCACAATTAGCTAAGTACTTCAAATTTGATAGAATTAATTTTGGATTTAATGTGGGCCGTAGTGTTAGCACGGGCAATATACTTATTATCTGCCATGCACATCTATCAACTTCACTGAGGATGAAATTCTTGGCGGACATTTTGAAGAGCCATGCAAACGAATGTTTTGACAGCTTCTCTGAATATCTCTATGCCTTATTATGCAAAAGTGTTTCCCGGATTGTACATGCTCTACAATTGTGTAAAAGTTGAACTATGAAAAATTGGTTTTTTTTCATGTGCATGCCAAGATAAAGCCGTGACGTTAGCACGGGTATTATATTAGTAGGAATAGGAGATGATGCATGCTTTGTATAATTGTTGTCCTACTAGTGTTACGCCTCTGTGTTTCGTATATAGTTTGGTCTACAGTCTATACGTAGAAGATCCTGACCTCATATGAAAGGAAATGATATATGAGCTGAATCTAACAAGTATGCAAACGATGAAAAGGTGAGCACGTGGGCTGGGCAGGGTGGGTAATGGAGGATTTGGTGGCCCAAGAGGAGATGGATACTACATCAGTTGGCCGTGCCGGCGGTGCTGATCATGACTCTCCTCGGCTTTGGGCCCACCATGGCAATCAGCGCGTGAGCGTCACGTAAGAGAAAAAAAGGATTTGCTCAAAAAAAACGTAAGAGAAAAAGGAAAGGGGTGCGAAAGAAAGAAGAAAGGAAAGAAGAAAGAAAAGAAAAGAAAAAAAAGAAAGGAATATACAACGTAGGCGGATGGAATCCCGCACCGAATCGGCTCAGAATCCACACAGCAAAAAAAATCCTCGATCGTCGTCGGTCGGTTTCCGTGATATCCGCGCTCCGTTTCCAAATTCCAATACCGCCTCGACTCTCCGTATGCCGCACGAATCGGCGTGGCGGTTCCAGGTACCCAAACCGCCTCCAAGCGCCTATATAATTAAGTCCAGGGCCTGGCCGGACGGCTGCGCTTTTGTTCTGATCTTCTCCCTGCTCTCTCCACGCCTAATATGATTTCGCCGCCGCAGCCGCAGTAGCTTTGTTGAGAGGAGAGTCGGCAGCCGGGGGTATTCGTTTTCAGGCGTTCGTGCATCTTCTATCTATCAACTACGCGAATAGAGAAGACCGCAGGGCTTTGAGGTATGCGTGCACACCCGTTAGTCTAGTGCTAATTTCCGTTCGTTGTTTTGAGTTGGATCTTCTATGTTTTTTTCACATGTACTGTTTGCATATGTAAGATGTAATTTATTTATTTCTCACAAACATGATGCCTAAGTTGTATACTTAGGTATGTAGAGCACTCAAAAGGATTCATGTTTGAATCTATATTTACGTTGGCCGTTGATCTATATAATAGATGGGCTCAGTGTTAGAAACTTGTCAAACAAGTAGGATGAATTGTTTTTCTTTACCTTTGCTTAATTTCGTGAGACGTGTGCGAGAAAACCGTTGCTAAATTTTGTGAGACTCATCCATACAACTCTAAGGAACAAAGAGAAGAATATATACCAATGTAATGTTCTAGGCTTACCCTTCTTACTAGATTACTAGATGAAGATCAACAGGTAAAAGATTTACCAAAGTATCATGAGTCCACTTGGTTCTTAGTGCTAAGCTAAACAGTACTCCCTCCGTCCCCAAAAAAGTGATGTTCTGTGATTTAAAATTTATCCTAGAAAAAATGATGTTTTGAATTTTAGACACGTTGTTGGCCCACAGATCCAGCGCCAAATTACCAATTGAGATGCGCTAGTGTTTGGTGCCTGCCTCGGATATCTGCATGCTTACATGCAGCGCGTCTTAATTAGGAAGTAAAGCACGTGACATCTTTTTTAAGGGAATTATGTGTGACATACTAAGGGTATTAGGGACATTTTTCTTCTCCACTAATCTGTCTAAAAAATCCCAGAACATCACTTCTTTTTGGGACGGAGGGAGTATATGTTAAATTGGTCAGCCTTGCAATTTCGTTATAAATAAATATAGCGCTATAGTCATAGCTTTGTTTTCTATGTTGGTAACAGGGATGCCAAGCCAAACACAATGTTTCGGCCCAAATAAACGGGTGGCAACTGGATCAAGGAATAAGAATAAAATTATGGAGATGTCTCGAAAACAGTATTTGGAAACTCGAACGAATATGCGTCCTGTTGCGAATAAAGCCAATCATAAAGTGAACGTTGGTTCACAACTGGACAAACAATTTCCTTCGAAGAATACCAACATTGGTCAGCCAAGCGCAAAAATAGTGAACAATTCATCGGTGGCAAAGGGTGCTAGCAAGTCAAATCATCTTTCTACAGCAAAGGGTATGAAGCAGCCTACTGCCTCAAGCTTCGAAAAACGCTCGATTTCTGTAGAGAAACGAAATGCTCTCTCAAGGTCAACGGTTGATGGAAAAGCCAAATTGAAGGAAACACATGCCTTAAAAAGGAAACGAGAGGCGAATGATGCTTCACAGCCAACTCAGTTGAAGGCTGTGCCAGGGTTGCTTCCAAAGACAACCGATAGATTGGGTCATTATAGTGACTCGTCGTCTTGGTTAAAGAAGCGAGAAAGTTCTGATAAAGACATCACTTGTGCAAAATATAGCACTACAAAATTGGAGTTGTCTAAGGACAGCTGCATGACTGAAGGTAACGACAGACAAGATGAAATTGTGATTGATGGTGACAAAGAAAATGTGAAATTTGGTGAATACCACAAGGAGGGAGACACTACGAAGGCAAAACATACTCTGGATTCTACATTGTCCGGCATCCATTGCAATTCGTGGAGCACCTCTTCATATCCATTCGGTAGAGACCTTCCCAAATTTCAAAGAGACAACCATTCTATGAACTTGACTTTTGAAAATGCTAAGAAAAGAGAGCTTATAGAAAGAAACATGGGTCAATTTGCTAACTTCAATGGAAAAAACGTTAATTCCATGTCCAAGAAGAGGAAGGAACCATTGTTTGCGAGAAAATCCTAAGGCACTCGATGATGATAGTATTGTTGAGACTGCAATGGATAGTATGAGTTGTAAGCGCAGATGAAGAAACTCAAACAATCCAGAGTAACATGGAAAGATGAAGCGGAAGATGGCGGTGGTGATCTTAATCATGTGGGTTTGGAGGATGACACTACTACTATTTTAAAGAATGATCACGCTAAAGTCTCAGTGTCATCATGTGTTGAACAACAATGCTATAGTTGTTCGAAACCCATTGACAAACCTACTTGGAGGTATAATAGATGTTGTATTTTAAAATCTTTAAAATATTCTTGTATTGTGCTTATGTTCTAATGTCTTCATTATTTATGTCAACAGTGGTATCTTTAAGACAGACGATAAGGAATATGTATCATTGGATGGACATTTGTCAACCAAATCATGTGAGAAAGCATGGAGTTTGTCCAAACAATTGCTTAAAGTGGTTGAAGTGAAAAAGCTTTCGAGGTTGGAGGTGTGGCCTAAGGCATGGGAGGTACCAAAACCGACTGCCGATGACATTGGCATCTATTTCTTTCCTCATGAAATGAGGTGTGTTTCTTAACCTTTTCATAACTTTTCACCACTACCATCCATGAGAATTAAAATGCCTAATTCTCTCTTTCCATTCCTAGGCAAGACGAAGGCTTGGACCAACTAGTTAGAGAAGTCATGCAAAATGATTTAGCTTTCCGGGCTATTATTGGTGAAGCCGAGATGTTGATATTCCCCTCTATTCTATTGTCCAACCATCACCAGAGTATGTGTTCTCTTTTTGAATGTTTTCTTCCCTTACTAATTGCTTTTATGGTCAATTGAAGTTAAGCCCATAGTCACAAAAATCCCGGGTCGATAGGGTTGAGGAACACGATATGCTTACTTGAGAGGGTTTTTTACAAGGCATACACCAAAATGACCCCACGTCCTAGGTAGAGGGTTTTTGCCTTTGACCCTGTTTTATGTGATGTGACTATGGGCAAGCCTAGTTGGTGGTTATGCATGATACCTGGTTCCATTCTTTCGTTCATTGACACACCGGTTTCTCTTATTTTGCAGCATTTCAGGGAAAACACTACCTATGGGGAGTATTCAAGCGTAGGGAAGACAATGGTGTTCTGGTTGAAGAACCACTTAATGCTATGGGGCACTGTGAGAAGGAAAAGCAGCAAAATCTTGTCTTAGACCAGCCTAATCGTAAGCTACCAAGTGAAGAACCAAATCAAGAAATGATTCGAATGGCGAGCGTCATACCTTTGGAAAGACATATGTTGCCTCCTAATAAAAGTACTCAAGAAGTTGAAGCTAGCCGTCTCAAAGGGCCAACCAACAAGGGCTTTGATCTTAAAGCTCCTAGTGAAGAAGGGGGACAGGCAGAAGGTACTCCTGTTGCTACTGATGCCGCTGCATTTCCAGCAAGCCATGGACAGATTAACCCTAGTATGGGACATACCCCAGGCAGGCTGATGGGTTTTGTTGTCCGAAAAACTCCAAAACTTGATCGAATTATCCGAGAGATAGAACAGGAAGGTGCATTGGTATTTGCTATGCAAGGGGAGATGGTGCTGGATCTTGGGCAGCCAGCAAGGGTACTGCCACGCAAAAGTAGAGGCCAAGGCATGAGGTGCTCTCTAGAAACATCTAGGTAGCGAACGTTCCTTCTCAGCATCAACAAAAAGCTGCCAAGCATGTCCTGGTATGAGATTATACCGGATTTGGGCTATTCACTGGTGGGTCAGCTGCAGATGGAGGTTGAGCAGGAAATGGACTTGGATTACAGTAGCTTTTGCACGCTTTGTACTGCTGCATATGTATCTTCAAATGAAACTTGCTGTTGGTTCAGATCGACTCCCTACTAGTAATTCATCTTACTGCAGTGTAGTTTCGGTTTGGTTGTTTCGACCAAGACATCAGTTGCGTGTGTGCATTTCACCAGTTTTTATATCTTCTCGCCTCTTTAATCTTTTACTTATATACTAGGCAGCGTGTCCGTGCGTTGCTACGGGACAACTAAATCTTTTGTACTAAAAACACACAGATCGCACGATAAGATAACAATACTGTTAAATTAAATACCGACGTTAAAGTGACATTTAATTCAAAAAGCAAAGTTCGTGAAATTAACACAGTCACGGAGAGCGCGACATCGCAGACTCACAAACTCTACTGTATAGATTTTTTCGTGATACGGCTAAGATAATATTTTATATCGGCAGAAAGAATTCTCCGATATCCATTTCTTTCGTGCGCCAATAAATCCATGAATAAGTTCTGCTGCATCTCCATATAATCCTGTACACACAGGTTCGAATATATATGTAAATTTAGTGCCTGTCACATGGATAATACTGCGTGTCTTAAAAAATCTCTCACAAAATCTTAAAACAAAGTATGTTATACTCACCGTATAAATATGTGTGGCTTGAGGACTATTCTACATAGACATATATTGTAGAATAAGGTATATTCACTTGAGTGTCTGTTCCAAGATGTTGAATTAGTTGTTGTAATTCTTAATTTCGACACATTTTTTAGGTCAAGGCAACCAATGGTGACACTTTTCTTAGTGGTGCATAATTTTATGGTGCACCTCTTGACTATCTGAGTAAGGACAAGTTAGCACTGCAAAGGCTCAGAAAAGCTACTGAGAAGGCTAAGGTTGAGTTTTTCTCCACTATGCATACTAAAACCTACGTCCCCGTTTATCATTGCCGATGCTTTTGATGCAAAGCAATTCAACATTACCATGATCAGATATAAGTTTGAGTCTCTTGTGAGCAATCTCATAGAGGGACTCTCATCCTTTATGTGATCTGCCTCAAGGATATTGACATCTCTACCCTACATCGTTCCCTTCAGCAATCAATTGATATAATTTCTAGGGTTGAAGGAGTTGCCTGATCTTTGGAGGAAGCCTTGTACGATTGTCGCATACCGTGCGTCAGATCGCACGGAGGCAGAATGATGGACCCATATTGGAATATCGCACCAAAAAGTGTTCACGTTTTGTCCACGATTTATTTCCCATGAATACATATGGGTATTATGATAACACTAACTACACCAAATGAAAGATTAGAGAGAATTTGCATAGCCTCCAGAAGGATTTATTTATTAAGTTCTTTGGACTCTACATGTAGTTTTAAAATATCTATTTGCATGTCTTACCTCATATCCTAATTCAAAATTTTATAGTTTAATTAGAATATTTAGGTGATTGTATATATATAATATTCAATACAAGAATAATCTAAGCATGATCTTCTCGAAAGATTTCTACAGTGTAAAGACATCTTCGTTTTTCATGCATGTCCGTGCTAACGTTACGGTAAAAACAAAAGGACAATATATAAATTAAAAATAAAACAAAACTTATGCTCAAAGTCAAAGAGATAAATTATGGATGCTTGAATTTTATCATCCATTATCTACCGGCGTGCCTATAAAATAGACTGAATAAACAATTAAACATAGATAGAAAACTAAATTATGAAAGGATCATTGCAAGACATCAATCATCTCATAGCTTCGAACAATATCGCAAAGCTACTAAAAACTGTAACCGTGCCCTCACCTCAAATATTGTCCAGATAAATGGATTACAATGAAAATAGAAGCAAATGTTAATACACATGGAAATAAACGCACAGGTAGAGTAAATAATGCCATTTCAGGGGAAATTTTCCGAGATAAACTTCAAACCATATCACAAGGAAAACTATCTTCTCAGGAAACCACAAAATAAAGTTTTGTCCACCTTATAACACACGTGTACCATACAAATTTATTCATGGCAAAAGGATTATATACTCATATTCAATAAATTATGTTTCACAAGAAAAGTATAAGAATGATTGAGAAAACAGGTGTGTTCTATCCCTACGCCTTGGAGCGGACTTGGTACCACTGTCGCTTCTGATTCGGCAAAGCTTCAATGTTCACAGACATCCGCAACAACTGCACCCTTGGGCTCCTCTCTCCACCTCCTCCGTGTTCTCCATCATGTGGGTTCTCCATCTTTTCATTTATGAGTTTTTGACCTTTCTGCACTTGAGTTAGTATGTCAATAATAGGAAGTTCAAACTCTTATGTGAAAACACAAAGTACCACATGTAGCCAGTTTCTAAAATTCTAGGAAGAACTGCTATAGTTTTTTTTCCTTCGTCAAGTCACATCTATCATGCCAGCAATACACAATGAATTCAAGTACTTGCTATAGTCCTTTCAGCCCACTTTTGAAAGTTCCCAGCCCTCCCTCAGTTGCCAGCAAGGATTTGACTTTTAACAAGTACAGACCATGTATCATTTAAGTAAAGCTTTGGTCTGCCTCCAAAAGCATATTTATGAACAAGCTCTGCCAATTGCAAATTATAAAGAAAACGGTTAACAATTCTGAAATACATATGAGATGTGCATGGAGGTCAACACACCTGAATCATAAGGCGCACATTCTGGTTATCATGTTAAAGCATGAATGGATTTTTTTGTTTCTTTATTAGCCATATATCCTGGTATCTCAACAATTAGCATATCATATGGAATCCAAAAAAAATTTGGACCAGTGAGATACAGAAGCATGAAGGGCAGGCCTGGTGCAAGCGGTAGAGTCTTACCGCCTGTGACCGAAAGGTCCTGGGTTTGAGTCGCGGTCTCCTCACATTGCACAGGCGATGGTAAGGCTTGCCACTAACACCCTTCCCCAGACCCCGCACAGAGCGGGAGCTCTCCGCACTGGGTACGTCCTTTTTTAGATACAGAAGCATCTAATTATCTATAGTAGGTAGTCTCTGATGTACAATAAAAAGGGCGTACCCAGTGCAGAGAGCTCCCGCTCTGTGCGGGGTCTAGGGAAGGGTGTTAGTGGCAAGCCTTACCCTCGCCTGTGCAATGCGAGGAGACCGCGACTCGAACCCGGGACCTTCCGGTCACAGGTGGTAAGACTCTACCGCTTGCACCAGGCCCGCCCTTCTAGTCCCTGATGTACAATGAGATAATATTTTTGAAGGTGTTTTTGGTCAAAAGAATGCTATTGAATGACAAGGTTGAAATGTTTTTCCCCATGTTATGAGAAACAAATAAGTTTTTAAGCAAAAGAATGCTAGTGAACAAGATTCAAATGAACATAAATTGGTAGCTTTGATCGATTGAACAGAATACAGGGTATAAGAGTTGTCAGTTTTATCCAAAATCTAAGTCTATGGCTATGAAAAAAACATTAATCTGTTACATCCCTTTCTCAGTTGTATACCAGCATAAATAGTTTTTTTTGGCAGATTTGTCATATCTCTGGAATATGAAGTAGCAAAAATCATTCTTTATACGGGTTGTCAATTACAAATCAAAAGTATGAACTTCTACGTAACTTGTATGCCATCTACTAAGATTTATGCAGATAAAGAACCTGCATGTCATCTACTAAGATTTGTGCAGATAAAGAAATATAATTTTTGAACATGTTTGACTAATTTGACAAAGTAAAAGTGCACCAATAGGGAAGGAAACCTCTTAGATTTTCTCCTCGACTCGATGGCCTGCAGAGTAGTAAAACAGTTGGAAACCTGTTTGGACTTAGCTGTTTAAGCGAGCAGAAAATGATTAAGGTGGCTGCACATCCATGCTTATAAATTTGAAGTACAATATATCATAAATATAAAAATGGCATACTGATTGAAGATGCTTTCCAACGCTATCCTGAAAGCACCCATCCCATAGCACCATTCTTGACATATCATCTTACCTTGTATTCAAGATCATCAAAGATGTTTATAGATCACACATTAAGATATTAGGTGAAAATGAAACAGATGAAGCCCAAGAAGGCTTTCTATTAGTGAAGCACATACATGAAAGAAGTACATGTAGATCTCTTCCCCAGTCAATAGGATCACTGACAACAAACACTCCGTTGACTCGCTCTGAATAAACATCATATGATGGGTGCCCTTTCGCAGACATGTAATTGTCTGCTTGCCAAACTTTCCAAGTCTTGAAAGGATCCATGGGGTCAATATTTTTATAATATGATGCATATTGATCTATGGACAAAACTTTTCTATGTATACACATAACTCATGAGGAATTCACACAATAAATCTGACCCGTGATTGTAATAGCAACATGACGAATTACCTAAATCCGTACTCGAACATCACTACTGCAGGCTCTCCTTTTCCAACAGCAGCAATAAGGTCATCTTCGAAACTGCAAAGTTCAAAAAGGGGTTCCATTCATAATCCTACAAGTCCATGAAGAAATAAGAAATCATTAATAAATCTGACCCGTGATTGCCGCATCCGGGAGGAGCAGCGCCGCCAAGCCTCACGCACCGAAAGCGGCCTCACCGGGCGGAGGCCACCAGCGCGGAGGGGCGACACGCAGGGAAGAAACGGGCGTTAGCGCAGAGGGGGCGACGTGCGCGGAAGTGGCGGCGCGCGAACGGTGGGTACGGGCCGGCGGGTATACTTCACGAAAAAACCCGCCACCGCATGCCATGGGCGGAGGCCGGGAGGGGGCGCAGCGCACGCGTCAAAGTGGGGGTGGGGGCGTCGTTGAGGAAGCCGCGCCCAGGGAGAAAGGGGCCGCTGCTGGTCGTCGCCCTCCACGTCCCCGGCCTCGTTGCGCCCTCCGCCTCCTTGGGATAGGACGATGCGGGCAGCATAACAGCGTCTGGCCGGCAGCGAAGAGAAGAGGGAAGGGTGGAGCGCACGGCGCTGGGAGAGGCGTAGTGTCGGCCCGGTGACGCCCGGCGGCGTCGCAACGTCGAGGGAGGCGGGGGAGGCGGAGCGTCGGACTGGTGGCGCCGGTGGCGTCGCAAGGTCGAGAGGAGGCGGGGGAGATTCGGACGACGCTGGGATGGGGAGCGGGGAGTTGCGCGCACGTCAGGGCCCACATGTCGGCGCGGGGATCGCAAGCTTGGAGGAGGTCCCACCTGCCGGCGCCGCGGGATCTTAGGCGTGGGTAGACGGACGAACCAAATCAAATGTCGCACCAAAAGATGTCAACACTTTGTTCTTTTTAGTTGTAGGAGATATACTCTTCTGCCTTATATTCCCTAATAGTATAGATGAACGCTAATAATTGAGTTCCGTGTTTATGAGTTGCCTAATCAAGCAACGTAAACTCCGGGCAGGCTGATGGGTTTTGTTGTACGAAAAACTCCAAAACTGATCCAATTATCCGAGAGAGAACAGGAAGGTGCATTGGTATTTGCTATGCAAGGGGGGATGGATGGTGCTGGATCTTGGACAGCAGGCAGCAAGGCTACTGCCACTCAAAAGCTGAGGCCAAAGGCATGAGGTGCTCTCTAGAAACATCTAGGTAGCGCACGTTCCTTGTCAGCATCAACAAATAGCTGCCAAGCATGTCCTGGTATGAGATTGAACCGGATTTGGGCTATTCACTGATGGGTCAGCTGCATGGAGGTTGAGCAGGAAATGGACTTGATTACAGTAGCTTTTGCACGCTTTGTACTGCTGCATATGTATCTTCAAATGAAACTCGCTGTTGGTTCAGATCGACTCCCTACTAGTAATTCATCTTGCTGTAGTGTAGTTTCGGTTTGGTTGTTTCGACCAAGACATCAGTTGTGTGTGTGCATTTCACCAGTTTTTATATCTTCTATACTATTTAGCATGTCCGTGCGTTGCTACGGGACAACTAAATCTTTTGTACTAAAAACACACGGATCGCACGATAAGATAACAATACTGTTAAAGTAAATACCGACGTTAATGTGACATTTAATTCAAAAAGCAAAGTTCATGAAATTAACACAGTCACGGAGAGCGCGACATCGCAGGCTCACAAACTCTACTGTATAGATTTTTTCGTGATACGACTAAGATAATCACTACCGGCTAAGAGAATACCAAAAGGCAAGAGAACCAATTCACGTGTTTGTCGGCACGCTAGTCCCCGTTGTGCCGACCAACACTTGTTGGTTCGGCGGCTAAGAGGTGTTGCACGAACCTCGTCCACACAATTGGACACCGCAAGAACCTACCCACAAGTGAGGTAACTCAATGACACGAGCAATCTATTAGAGTTACCTTTTGACTCTCCGTCGGGGAAGGTACAAGACCCTTCACAATCATCGGGAGATGGCCACGAACAATCACTAACTCGTGCCAATCCTCCTCCGCTGTTCCAAGCCGTCTAGGTGGCAGCAACCACCATGAGAAACAAGAAATCCGCAGCCACAACGATCCCCAAGTGCCACTAGATACAATCACTCATGCAAATGCACTTGGAATCACTCCTAATCTTACTATGATAATGAATCAATGATGGAGATGAGTGGAAGGTATTTGCTTAGGATCACAAGGATGTTAGGAATGTCAAAGTGCCAAGAGAAATGCCTTGGAGCCGGCCAAACACTATTTATAGACGTCCCCCAAATGAATAGAGCCATTAGAGTCAAGCATTGGACTCATTGCGCAGATACCGGACGCACCAGTCAAGATGACCGGACGCTCGGCCCCCTACGTCCGGTTGCAGGGATGCGTCCACGTGTCCCTACTTTGAATGTCATTCGATGATCTCCAACGGTCAATTGATCAAGCACGAGCTCAGTTTAGTGACGACCGGAGACGCTCCTCCATCGACCTGACGCCACGCGAAGCCGAGTTCGGTCAACTCCAGTAAGCTCCTAGAGCGGCAAAACACTGACAGGACGCGTCATGTCAACGTCGATCTAACGCGCCCCAGCGTCCGGTCCTCGCACTGCTTCTCTACCTGTGCTCTCGGTGCTGATGTCACCGTACGTCATAGCCGACCTGACGCGTGCCTAGCGCGTCCAATCACGCGAAGCGCCTCCTCTACAGAAGATGATCTGACGCACAGGTGCAGCAAGACCAGCGTCCGATCGCTCCTCGGCCCTCTCGGCCAGCTGCGCTATGCTGCTTAAAAATGATCGGACTCGCTAGCCAACGTCCGGTTAGGACGTGGCCAGCGTCCGGTCGCTAAACAACTCCTCCTTTTCATTTTCTATGTCCGCAACCACTTTGCCCTTGCTTCCAACTTGTTAACCACAAAGTGTAGAACTTGTGTGCACGTGTCTTAGTATTTTCCAAAGTATTTTACAAGGGTTAAGGTTAGCACACTAGGTTCCTAAATGCATATGCAAAAGTCATATCACCTAGTGGCACTCGATAAACAGTTTAGCCAAAGATTTTTCCTCTTTATAGTACGGCTATCGATCCTAAGTCACTCACACCCTCTATGGTGTCTTGAGTGCAAAACAAAAACCTATCAAATACCTTTGCCTTGATCTTCTCGGTTTTTGTTTTTCTCTTTCTTCTTTTTCAAGTTGAGCTTGATCATCATTATTTCATGTCCACCTCCATCACTATGGACCTCATCTTGCTCAATCACTTGGATTGGACCACCTTTTCTAATTCACACACTTAGATCAAATGTTAGTCCTAGGTTTCATCAATTATCCAAAACTAAACTATGGCGTTCAATCTCCCAATTTTTGGTAATTGATGATAACCTATTTATAAAGATATTCAATAAAATCTTTTTGGATTCATGTTGCTTGCCCAAGCATATTACCATGTGTAAAGCTAATGGACAAGTTTCATCAACTTAAATTGGTAGTATTAGCTCCTCCTACATATGTGCTAAGAGTTTAGATTTGAAAGCTTACACATATGCATGGATTAGAAGTTTGGGAGAGTAATAGCTACCAAATGATGTTAAGGTGTAAAGAATGGACCTCTGAAGCATGATACCAATCGTAGTTGCCAATATACACCATTCTTAGCATCATTAGTAACTAGACATTCACAAAAACTAGAAAACCCCGTGAGATCAATATTATATGACAGGGTCTAGTTTTTAAATGATAAGCACAAGTCTAGTTACTCTTCCTATGCATGCTAGTGCTTCATTCATCATTCAAGCTACTACTAGCATACACCACACAATCATGGATATGGAATTTAAAACTCGTGCCATGCAAGCAAACATATGTAAATGCACATTGAAAGCATCTAGGCCCCTAATTGGGTTTCGGTGATTAATGACAATATAAGATTACTATGACTAACGTGTGTTTTGCAGAGGCAATTAAGTTAGGTCATGGTAATTGAGATCGATTGGGCAATCATGGATGTCATGCCCCTACGATGGAAATCGTTTTGGTTTTCAAAGGATGGACGGCAAGGTTAAGGATGACTAGTTCTAAGTGTCCATTGGAGTTGGAGAGACACTTAGAGTAGTTTAGGACTTTGTTTTTTCTTTGGCCGTACTATTAGGGGGTATGAACGGGTAGCTTGACCTAGATGAGTCTAGTGAGTTAGGTGTGGTGCACACTTGTTAAAACTAGCGCTAGGTAGCTCCTACATATGCCTAAGATCCTTTGGAGCAAACTTCATTTACATATGATTGAGAGTTGGAAGTGAATGGAGGGTCAAATACTGACCGGACGCTGGCTCCGGTGCGACCGGACGCTGGCCGCAGGGTCCGGTCAGTTCATTTGACCAAGGAGATTGCGTCTGGCGCGACCGGACGCTGAGTGGTCGAGTGACCGGACGCTGAGGACCACAGCGTCCGGTCGACTCTAGTAAGGTTCCAATGAGGGATATTTGTGACCGGACGCGTCCGGTCAGTGGTGATCGGACCCTGCCCGCGTCCGGTCATCACTTAAACACTGGTGTGCGGGTTGAACTGATCGGAGCGTCCGGTCAACATGACCGGAGCGTCCGGTCACCCCACAGTGGCACATAACGGTTCATTTTTCAGCCCTTGTTATAAATAGAAGCTCCACTCGTGTGTGGTGTTACTTTTGCTCATTCCAACAGCTGAAACACACCTTAGAGAGTGCCAAGAAGAGCAAGGTCCTAGTGAGGTGATTGAGATTTGAGAATCCAAGAGAGAGACCTCATTAGCAAGATCAAGAGTAGCAAAGTGTACATCCACCCTTCTCCCTAGGCTTGTTGTGGTCAAGTGAGAGTTTGTGCTTGTTACTCTTGGTGATCGCCATCACCTAGATGGCTTGGTGGTGATTGGAGAGCTTGGTGATCATCTAGAGAGCTTGTGGATGACCCAACTCAAGTTGTGAGCGGTTGTGGGTGATTCACCGCGACGGAGTGTCAAAGAATCAACCCGTAGAGAGCACTTGATCCTTGCGCGGATCAAGGGGGAGCTACACCCTTGCGCGGGTGCTCCAACGAGGACTAGTGGGGAGTGGCGACTCTCTGATACCTCGGCAAAACATCACCACGTTCCTCTCTCTCTATTTACTTTGAGCATTTACTTTGAGTATTTACTTTGAGTAATTACTTTGAGCATTTACATTGAGCAATTCAATTCTTGTCTTTACAATTCATAGAATTGCCATGCTAGAGTAGGAGTGGAACTTAGATTGCAAGTCTTTTGTGCGTTAGAATAACTAGAAATACTTTTTAGGCACAAGGGTAATTGGGCTAACCGTAGGATTTAATTATTGCAAAGAAATTTAGAATTAGCCCAATTCACCCCCCCCCTTTTGGGCATCTTGATCCTTTCACACATACAAATGCAACATATAAGTTTATGAGCTTCCTCCCCCTACTTGTGTGTTTCAAATTTTAATTGATCCCCTTATAATGTCATTTCATTTGTTTGCTCCCCCTATCTTATGTTTACTATCTTTGTGAATTTCTCCCCCCCCGTTTGTCAACAATTAGCACAAAAGATGAGCTCAAATTTTAGATAGGTTGAGGTGAAACCATGTAAAGTGAGGATCATTTTCCCAATTTGGTTCAATCTAGATTACTTGCAAAAGATATTTGACTTGGTTTGATCCAAGGACAAGCTTCTTCACACCTCCAAATAAGGGTTATCATGTACCATGTTGAGTTAAATGCTTATAGCTCATTTTCTAGATTAAACACTAGGTTCACAAGTTCACAAACATGTCATATGATACCACTAGATCATTTCAATCATAGAAGCAATAGTGGTACCATACAAGCATCAAATCTATTTAATTTTTATGAATGAGCCTAAGACATGATAGGAATGACTAGATGCACTAAATAGGTCCTTAGCAATGGATGAATGACATGTCAATCAACTTTACCTTGCTTTGCTCGAAGGAGAGGCATGTCATATAATGGGGGTGCATCAACACATATTTGAGAAGTCAAGTATGTTCAATTCATTCCTTAGCTTGTAAAACCTCTTCTCATCAAGTGGCTTGGTGAAGATATCGGCAAGTTGATCATCGGTGCCCACACTCTCAATGCAAATGTCCCCTTTTTGTTGGTGATCTCTTATGAGAAAGCGAAGAAGAGAAGAAGAGCGAGCGAGCACACGCATGTTGTATGCCCAAATGTGATCACGTTTAGCCAACGTCTAATAGTCCCACACTCGCTGCGTCGTTGCCATGATTGAGGGGTGCATCTTGTGCCTCGTTCATGAAGCACCCTCATGCCTGGGGTGTGGTGTCCCATCATAGGTAGGCACTATGTTGGTTGCCACCTTATCTTGTGGTGGAAGGGTTTGTACTTGCCCAACTATGTGGTCTACGACATGGGCGGGCCTCCCACAAGGCTCCCATGAGGCAACTAACTTTGAGGTCATAGGTCGCCATGTCGCCTAATCCTAAACTCGTTCAGTTGTTAGTCGGAAGGGCCCGGACAACCATTCAAGATGTCTTCTCCAGGCCCTACGCCCCGAGTTTGGGTTGGGTGTTGTGCTTTGCCTATTACAGTACTGCAAGTTGCCCTCCAACTGTTGACATCGTCGGATGGGGATTTAGTGGCAGCGTTGGTTCAGCTCTTTGGTTGGTGAGGGTACTCATGGTACAGGTACTCGTCACCTGTCCTAAAAAAGCCCCATGATAGGTGTCGTGTGTTTTCATGTGAAATCTCTATGTGTATAGGTTTTAGGATTTTTAAAATGTCACATCCAGTTTAAAAAACAAAGTCAGGTGTACACGAAGTCAGATGTACACCATATTTGTGACATGATCAATTTTCACATAAATGGCGACATCATCAATGTATATAACAGTAGCAATATCATAAATAATGAGTACAAATACATTTATTTATTATAGAGTTGACTCAAACTCTTTATAGCGAAAACATAATGCAATATGTGGGGGCTTTGCTCTACCTCCGGACCCTCATCGAGAATCCGCGGGGTGGAGGCTGAGGGTGTTCCACAGGAAAAGAGAAGGGAAAGCTGGCGAAGGTAACACACTAAATTTAGGAGTAATGGTCATTAATTCGTCGTCTCTACAGTTGTGCCTGCAGGTATTTATAGACCATGCCCAGGGCACGATGAATTTACAATTACGCCCTCCGTCCCTAAATAACTGCCATTCTCGTTTCCCGAGAAAATAACTTTAACTAATTTTATATAAAAATTATTAATATTTTTGGTACACAATTAACATCATTAGATAGATCGTTGAATCTATTTTCATAATAAATTTACTTGGACATACAAATGTTGCACGTATTCTCTACAAATCTAGTCAAAACTTACGACAACGAAACAAAAAACCACAGTTAATTTGGGATGGGGGGAGTACACCTTAGTTGACTAGGAAAATTCTTACAAACACATGGGGGCATCCTAGTCATTTGATGCCCTAACCTCAACTACCCACTTGACGCCGTCAAGGTTCCCGCTTGGGGGACCATCCCTTGTCATCTTTCATAGCGACACCAGCGGGGCAGCTCGTATGGTTTTTCGGCATCTGCCGATCTTGTAGCTAACTTCAAGCCCTGTAAGACAGAAGACCGAGATACCTTTCTTAGGAGGTCTGAGGAGATAGGGCGGGCAAGCCCGACGAGGGTGTCTCCATGACTGACCTTGATAGCATGGTACTGCTAGCGAGGTGTTGATGGTAGTTAACAACCACTATAAACCATCAATATAACATGCATAATGGCATAAATATAATCACCAACGAAGGTCTAGGGGTTTAAACTAACAAATTCCATGAGTTTTGTGAATCTATATTTTCTGTAGGGTTTATCCAGAAAACGGTCAAGGTGGACCTACATGTCAGATTTAATTGCGCTTATCCACAGCGAAACAGACTCTAGAAGACTCGAGAGGACTCTATGCTGAGGCAGAGGGGTAGAGGCTGCCCCTGCAGGCCGCCCGACCCCCTAGGCCCATATGTCAGCCCCTCCTTCAAATGTCGATTCTCCACCGCCTCGTAGGTTGCATCTACATCGTCCTTTAAGTCGGTTTGATCCGAGGGCTCATGTTGGATGCTTCGGCCTATATATATCAGCCTCTGCCACCCCCTAGGATAATAACTCCAGTCATCAAGTCATTTGAGAAGACAGAAACCCTAATCATTCTCAGAGCTCCACCATATTTTAGGGCATAGCTAGTTAGGCTAGGTTTAGAGGGAGGCAAGCAGGCTTCGCTTGGATTCCTGATCGTGTCAAAAGCGTGGTTTGGTATAATCTTTGTACCCCCTCTCTTTTGTACCTCCATTATTTTTATATGCTAGATACAATTGTTATAACAATATTAGTATTCACTTTATTCATATTCTTCGTTATAATGTTCATCATCTACTTTGATTATATGCTTAGTATAGTTAGATTATCATCATGTTCATGCATAAGTTCGTATAGTGCTCACTCTAGGGTACCATGGGTGAGTGGTCAACATTATGAAAGTATGGTGCTTATACGTTGTTTACCTGCGAATACATCCTATATTCTGGGTCATGTGGTAGATCACGGATGTGACACTGCCGTTGAGTCCTTTGTAGTCCACTCCCCGAATAGAGGCGCACGTAGGGTCCGGTTACGAAGGAAGAACAAGCTCTGTTCTTAATCTTCCTTAGTAATATCCCTTATGTGTAGATATGAAGATGATCTTAGCAATGACTACTAGGTATAATTGCACTAATCAATATACGCTTTGACTTGTAATTAAGAATAACTTAAGAATTATTCCTCTAATATTCTACCTGACCATGCTAATGCCATAGAAAGGAGTACTCTGAGTGATTTATCCTTGTTATTAGTCAATACTTATCATATATCTTATCCTATAACTTACCCCTGTTATGAGTAGAACATTGGTTATGGTTTACTTCTCCATCAATAGTATAAGTTATCAATACATGTCCATGCCAGACCTTCCCTGTGGTAAAAAAATAAATAACGATACCGGGAATACTCCTGGGTAAAATGCTACAATGGTATAATTATTTGTACGCTTGCAGATTCCCTTCATATATATATATATATATATATATATATATATATATATATATATATATATATATATATATATATATATTCATATCTATTCTTCCTAGTCACATAAATTAATAAAGAACTGCTTAGTATTATTCTAGTAGTAATGCAATGTAGTACCAAAAAGCATCTCTGGCATCATCACTAGGGATGACAACCTAGTAAAATAATGTTAGGAGATGTAGGTAAACAATAGGTGGCTACTAAAACAAGTGATAAGTTAATAAATACCAATAAGCATTTCTGGCATTGTCGCTGAGGACTAGATTTAAAACTCTATTCTTAGTAGCAACGCTAAGAAATGTCAACACGGGGCCACACTGGCAAGGTTCTGGCGGGGGTCGCGAGGGCCCCTATTCACAAAAGTGGTGCCTTATAGTGAAGGTTCTGCGGTGAAGGGCGTGGGCGAGGGTCATTGTTCAAGAAGGCGATGCCTTACGGCGAGGGTTCCACGATGGAACGAAAGGGCAAGGACCATGTCCGGAGTAGAGGCAGAGTGGTGCAGCGAGGGCGTTCCCCCAACACAATATTAAAAGCACATATAAAAGATAACACCAAAAAAACTCCCACCACAACAACCCATGGAGGGAATAGACATATGCCACTCTAAAAAAAGTCGCTAGGAAAATCTTCTATATCTTCTATAGTCTTCTGCTCTAAGTACTCATCCAAGATTTTTCCCAAATAATATAATAAGATAAGTGTGGGCAAGATTGCACTAAGCAATTGTGGGAAAAATAAATGACATACTAGGGCATAAACAAAGAAAATAGCTTGGTTAGAACATTGTATCTTTTTAATAGGCATGTTATTTTAGCACCTAATTATTAAGTGAAAGTCTTCCAAAGACCCCCTAAACAATAGAGGGCACGCCTCTACAAAACTACAACTCTAGCTATCCAACCTAAGGATTTAGGCCACTCTTGTCCGTGAGCATGGCTGTTACAACGCTATTCAAACTCGATGCATAGGTTATACATCTTTACCCACATGCCACAATTTTCGTTTGCCAGTCTATGAGCCCCCTTGAACACTTCCAAGGTACGTGCCTGGGTTTCACTATGAGGTCATTACAAAGATTAAATCTAGTGTGAGCTACCACTCTAAAGCTCCAATTAACTTGTCGAAACAGCTAGGGGACGCCCACTAAACCGTGCCACATATGGACATCCCTTAATGGATCCACCACTATATCACCCCACTAGAGTCCTCTTGTACTATTTTTCTAGTTGGTTCCTCCATAAACCTTTCATTGTAAAACATTACATACCACATGCCGCACCACATACCCAAGTCCCTATGTTTCCACGTTGCTAAACATTACCATCACCATACAAATTGCATATACGATGAATCAATATTAAAAAATAACCCATCCTAAACCATAGCTGCATCACTAAGTATAGTTATCCAACATGTATGGATAAACCCAACGATATGAAAACTAGTAATACATAATAATAGTACCATCATATTATGACATTATATGCAAAGTTATATATGGGTAACGGGCCGACCGGCATGGCACGGCATGGGCCCATGCCAGGCATGGCCCGATCAGGCACGGCCCAGCTGGGCCCGGCGTGCCGCCTGGCCGTGCCTCCCTAGGCTTCATGCCTGCCGAACGGCCTAGGCACGGCCCTCTAGGCCGCTTTTTGTGTTGTGCCGGCCCAAAAAGCACAGCCAGGCTCGTAGGCTGGGCCGGCCCATGGCCCACTACCAACGTAGAGAGAGAGAGAGCAAAGAGGGAAAGGGAGGCTGGGAGGGCGCCACCACCGCCGCCGCCGCTTGAGGCCGCGCGCTCGATGCCGCAAGGCCGGTGCCCAGTGCCTGTGGTGCGTCCGCTTGGGGCGCGTGGAGGAGGAGGCGGCGGCACCGGTGAGCTCGCCCCCCGGGCGCTTGATGCCGCAGATCTAGCGAAGTAGTTGGAGGAGGAGGGGTTGACGCGAGGACGTGGAGGAGCTGGGCGGCCACTGGCATGCTCGAGGCCAATACTAGGGGCATGGAGGAGGCGCCCGGTGGTGCGGGAGGCGCAGAGGAGGTGGCCTCCGGCTCCCGGCGGTGTTAGGGTACGCGTTGTCGCGGAGAAAGAGCAGGGGACGGGTGAGGAGTGAGAGGAGCGACTGAGTGAGGGAAGGGAGGGGGTGTCCACGGTGCCCGAGCGAGTGCGGCGTGGGGAGGGGCTACGCGTGCGCGGGAGGGAGGAGAAGGGAGTTAGGGTTGAGGGGGCGTGGGGGCATGGGCCTCTTTACTCTTAGCAGGCCAGGCGCCCAGGCCGCCACCGGGCCATGCCGTGCCGGCACGTCGTTCCTGGGGTAAGGCCCGGGCATGCCTTGCTCTTTCGGGTCATGCCAGCCCGGGCCCGCTGGCCACTGGGCCGAGCCAAAAAACGAGCCTCATGCCGGGCTGACATGCTCGGGCTGCATGCCCATATACATGCAAAGTATGTGATTAAAGTGTGATTGTGATAAAGATAAAAACACATAATTAAGGACACTTGTCTTCCTTGACTAGACGATATTGATTAGAGACTTTGAGGTTTGAACTCCTGGTCTTGCAGATTCACGAACTGCTCTCCTTTTATATGCACGACAATCTTCGAAGCAATATACATGCAAGCAAGCGAAAGAAATAAAACAAAAGCAATACATTAAACAATAACAAAAATACAGAAAAGGTATGCAAAAAACTGTAGAACACATTGCTACGACGCGTGAGCCAAAGTTTCATCACAAACATATTTAAAACATGAAAATTAAGAGGTTTGGAAGTTTTCATTGGTACATTAGTTGAAAAAACAAAGGTTTAGCACATTTTCTTAAAACTATCGAGACTCAGTAATTTTCACCAGTAAAAGACTGGTCTCCCCATGGTTGACCGAGTCATGGCTCGACCTCAGCCGTTCATCTGGGAATCAACGGTTGGGAGGACTCCATCCCTAATTCTCTGCTCCGAAGCTTCCAGACGTCCTGGTCTCCTCGCCATGGCATCTCGATCTTGAGCTCCGGCCCACAATAGCCTGCGCGTGGCGGTTCTTCGTCTCTACAAGACGAACCCGTGCCGAACCGGTTCTTGACGGCGGGGAGGATCGACGGCAGCCGACCATGGAGCTAGGCGGCTGCGGCTTCGAAACAAATGGCGAAGGCGGGACTTCAACAAAGCGGCACGCCGGCGCGTGCGCAAGGGAGCGAGAGAGAAAACAAGGCTTGTCTCGGGATTTGAGGTTCGTCACCTTCCTGCGACTCCACTCCGCTCGATGGATTCTCGACCCGAAGGCAGGGGAAAGGGAGATCAGCGGCGGCGGATCGGCAAAAAGAGGTGGCGACGCTGACATCTCGGCAGCCGGCACGAGTCCGTGCGATGTATTCATGGATTCGGGAAAACGACGCAGGAGTGCAGGTGGCGTCGGCAAAAGGGTTTCGGGGTCGGGGGTGGCGGCGTGATACCCACGCTTTCGATTCCCGACAGGCGACATATGGCGGCGTGGGACCCACGCTTCCGAGTCCTGACAGATGGTGGCGCTGCCAGATGGGGCTCGGTTCCAGGCTCCCTGGCTCGTGGGTCCGGCTCTGCTGCTTTCGTCGTGGGATCCTGGTGTCTGCTGGGCTGAATGGGCCGCGGCCTAAAAGCACAGATATAAAGATGGCAACGGTACAAACCCGCTGGGTTTCACAAAACAAAACCCATGCCCGCGAACAAAAATGCTACCCGTTAAGAAACCCATGACCAATCATGGGTATAATTTTATGCAAAAACCCATGCCCATTCGGGTCTCAGGTACCCAACGAGTTGCCCATGAAAATATTTTTAGACCAAAGGGTCTCAATTTTGTGACTACTAGATACGTTTCAATATATCGAACTAGTATCCAAACTCCTATTAAATATAATTTATATATATTGATTATTTGAGGACACAAATCCTCCAAGAAATATATATATTAGTATATTAATCTTCAAAGCAAGAGCCTAAGGACATGTGAAAGCATCTAGGCCCCTAGTTGGATTTCGGTGATTAATGACGACACGAGATTACTATGACTAACGTGTGTTTTGCAAAGGCAATTTGAGTTAGGTCATGGTAATAGAAATTGATTGGACAATTATGGTTGTCATGCCCCTGTCGATGGAAATCATTTCGGTTTTCAAAGGATGGACGACAAGGTTAATGACGGACTAGTTCTAAGTATCGTTTGGTGTTGGAGAGACACTTAGAGTAGTTTAGGACTTTGTTTTTCCTTTGGCCGTACTATTAAGGGGGGTATGGACGAGTAGCTTGACCTAGATGAGTCTAGTGGGTTAGATGTGGTGCACACTTGTCAAACCTAGCACTGGGTAGCTCAGGAATAGCTCTAAGATCAATTGGAGTCAACTTCATTCACATAGGATTTCGAGTTGGAAGTGAATGGAGGGTCAAATGACTGACCGGACACTGGTCTGATAGTGACCGGACGCTGAAGGGTGAGTCTAGTCAGTTCATTTAATCAACTGCAGTTGTCTGGTACTGACCGGACGCTGAGTGGAGGTGCACCGGACGCTAGGGTACCTACGTCTGGTCTACTCCAGAGAGGTTCTGGAGAGACTTTTTCTTGACCAGACGCGTCCGGTGGGTGCTGACCGGACGCTAGTCAGAGTCCGGTACCAGACCAGACGCTGAACAGAGAAGTGACCGGACTCTGGGTGCCAACGTCCAGTTAACATCAGTAAGGTTCCAGAGAGGGTTTTTGATGACCAGACGCGTCCGGTGGGTGCTGACTGAACGCTGGTCAGAGTTTAACGGCTCTCTCTGATACAATGGCGGGTACAACTGATCGGAGCATCCGATCACCCTGATCGGGAGCGTCCGGTCAGCCCGCAGAATGCTGACTCAGTCTCCAAACGTTATGTTTTGAATGAGGGGGTATAAATACTTACTTCACTCGTCCATGGGAGGTCTTTTGCCTATTTGTTCAGCTGAGAAACACCTTTGGAGTACCAGGGAGAGCAAGATCCTAGTGGGATGATTGAGATTTTATAATCCAAGATTAAGGACCTCATTAGTGCATAGAGAGTAGCAAGTGTGCATCCACTCTTCTCAATAGGCTTATCTTGATCAAGTGAGAGTTTATGCTTGTTACTCTTGGTGATCGCCATCACCTAGACGGTTCGGTGGTGATTGAGAGCTTGGTGATCATCCAACAGAGGTTGTGGATGACCCAAGTCAAGTTGTGAGCGGTTGTGGGCGATTCACCATGACGGAGTGTCAAAGAATCAGCCCGTAGAGAGCACTTGATCCTTGCGCGTATCAAGGAGGAGTTACACCCTTGCGCGGTTGCTCCAACGATGACTAGTGGGGAGTGACGACTCTCTGATACCTTAGAAAAACATCGTCGTGTTCCTTTCCCTCTCTTTACATTGATCATTTACATTTGAGCAATTCATTTTATGTCTTTAAATTCCTAGAATTGCCATGCTAGAGTAGGATTTGAACCTAGGGTGTAAAAATTTTGTGCGGGAGAACAGTAGAAACACATTCTAGGCACAAGAGAGTGAAATGAGCTAAGTGTAGTGCTTAATTGTTTCAAAAATTTAGAATTAGCCTAATTCACCCCCTCTTAGGCATCTTGATCCTTTCAACATGGAATGATGAAAGTTCCAACTTTACGCTTTAGCGGTATCCCTAGGCCCTAATGAATAGCTCACGTTCAAATTCTTTTGGAAGCACTATGAGTGAACGATATGATTAGTTTGCATTGTCTAGTTTAGTATGATTACTTAAATTTTGCTCCAAATCAATATAATTATATGATTGTGTGGCATAGTGCTGCTACGATACACCGGATTTAAAAAAACTCATGGGTTTATGGGTTTGGGTACTATATCCCCAGACCCACGTCCGCAAACCCGCTGGGTCTGACTTTTTACCCATTAGCAAACCCATGGGTAGAGAAATTAACCCATATCATTACCCTAATAGGGTAAAAACCCATCGGGTTTCGGGTCTCGGGTATCCATTGTCATCTTTAAGCAAGGAGGAGGAGACGTGAGAAAAAGGGCAGCCAGGAGCTGGGCTCGGCCCGGTTGAAAACAAGGGAAGGCCGATGGAGTAGCTGCGAAAAAAATAAAAAGATTTTTTTTCTTTGCTGAAACTCCATAAAAGATGAAAGGAACAGAAACAGTTTTTCATCAACAGAAAATTCCGAAAACTTGCTTCTATACACACAGAAAATTTCAGAAACTGAGCTAAACATACACACAAAAAAACATGAAACGGCATGAACGCATCAAATATACCATCTGATTTAGTTTAGTTTAGAAAATAATTATTTCTTGCACAACTATTCATGAGAGCCATCAAGGTTGGACAAATTGGAAAAGTATGCAGAAAATGTTGAATTAATTTGTATGTGATATAAACCAGCGACTTCATCCCTCGTCCAATCCTTCTTTAGCACACCTATGCTTAATAGTAATGAAAAATTGTGTTCCGTTTTTTACACTTACCGCTAAAACTTTGCATGAATACTCCCTCCGTCCAGTAAATTTTGCAATTTTAGAGTTCAAATTTGTCCCACAAATTTTGCAATTCTAGAGTAGTATCATGACAGGCTATCACATCAAGTGGGACCCACGTAAAGACCCTCAGCCTGTTCGGGAGGCCGTATCGTATCGTGGATTATTTACTGCTGGCTGGTTTGGTGTGAGAGAAAAACATTGTTCCTGGCTGAAAATTTACGATCGTTTACGAGCAAGCGAACAGGCTGCCTATACGCCATCTGCTCTCCCTCAGGTCACGGAAGTCTCTTGAACGCTAAAAAAAACACGACCGACAGCCAAACCTCACGCGAACGCCCTCAGCCACTCGTTTCATCTCCCCCATCCGAGACTCCCCACATCCTACTCCGTATCCTCCGCTGCCGAGCACTCCCGCACCACCTCATAGCTCCTTCCCCATCCATCCACAATCCTGATCCCGAACCCTAATTCACGCTCAAATCGAACTCCATCCCTGCAGATCTCCTTTCCCCGTTCCTCTCCTCTAGTAGCTCCTCATCCTCGACGCGCGCATTGTCTTGTTGAATATATATGGTTTTTCCTCTAAGTTCTCGTGGCCATTTTTGAACAATAGCTTTTAGAACTTTACCAATCAGGTACGACCTCATAGTAGTTCGATCCACCTTAATAGGCTTAGTGACTTGGGCCCCTCTCCCTCTATTACGGCTTCTTCGTTTTGCTCCTTCCTGCAGTAAATGAGAGACAAAGTCGGGATAACAAATGAGTACCAAAAATTGATGTAAGATAGCGAAACAAGTGTACTATGCTGTACCTTTCTAACAAATGGCCACACTCCTAGTTTCACATCAAAAATGCAATTACCTGCATCATTATATATAGGTCTTCCAACTGCTGCTAGGAACATAACTTTACCAATGAAATTCTTATTCTGCACAGTCCTATGTGGGTTATCCTCGTCTGGTAGCATATAATATTTCCTGTACGTGGATGTTGTGTTGAACCACTTCTCGTCTATATGGATGATATTGTCCATTTCAATGAACTTGGGTTCATTTGGCAATGTCCGTTTATCTAACATGGAAATACACCATTGTAGCCTCTCTTTCTTATTTTCTTCCCTCAACAATGGCTTTAGTGTGCTAGAGTGGCGTCGTAGTAGCCCTTCTTTGAACCACGTATGTAGAGTGCTCTTTTTTACACCGATGGCTTCTGCTAGAGATCGAATAGTGCTCCTCCTATGCAAGGGAACACTAAGAATCTGAGATAGATCTACTTGTACCTTTTTGCGCCCGCACTTCTTGGGCATTCTTGATCTAACATCCACTGGCCTTCCTTGTGCACGGCATTGCTTCGCTCTCTGCCAAATGCGTTGCACTCGATACCTACTCACTTTGAACAATTGAGCAACTACAGTTGTGCTTTTTCTCTTTAGTCTTCCATGGTTGCTTCTCTTAAGCAATGCTTCATAGATTTGCTGTCGTTCGGCATCTGTCAAATTTCTGTATGGACGTGCTCTATTCTGAGTAGCATGATGATCTTCTTCAACATCTGAGTCCTCCAACTCCTCTTCATCGAAGTGTACCTCCACAGCATTAGCATACACACCATACTCGTGCATGTCGTCCATCATGTCTACAAAAAAGGAATTACAAGGTGAGTTATTGTAGAGCAGTTGGTTAAGATTTGAAGATCAATTTAACTGACATGAGTTACAAAAACCAATCAGGTCTGTTGGATTAGGTGCATTGAACATTAGATATTTAATGTCCTTTTAGTAGTAATCTGTACCCATTATGATTACAGCATATATGAAGGAAACCCCTTAATGTTTGAACTATTCAATTCAACGTGCTTTGGAAAATTAAATGAAAAAGGATTGATGATGGTGTACTCACTGATAACTTGCTGCATCTCTTGTTGCTGCTCAGAAACTTCAATGTTGTGATGTTCTTCAACATCCGAGTCATCCAACTCCTCTTCATAGAAGACTATGTCCTCAGGGTCAGTGTGAACACCATACTCATCCATGGCCTCCACCATGCCTACAAAAGAATGAAATGGTGAGTTGTGGAGCAATTGTGTAGGAGTATTTCTTAGTTCAATTTTCGGTTCACTTATGAGTGTTGGTACAAGTAAATAATTATTGGTATAAGCGATGAACTGTAACTGCTGTTAATTTTCTATATTGGAGAACTGTAACTGCAGGCGTATTCAGCCATTGAAAAGAAAAAGGTTAGCAGGTCGTAAGCTTACTGTGAACTTGATGTATTTGTCGCTGCAGATCAGAAGGTTCAAAGTTTATATCAAATTCATGTGGACCACCAAAGATGAGACATGCATCTTGCGGATGCTCTTCCTGTACTCCAACTACTGCAATGAGGTGAGGCACAATATGTAATTCAAGTATGATTCTAGTTTTAAGTAGATAATTAAAATTGAGCTGGTTCTTATTGTTGTCTGAATACAATCAATAGAAAAAGAATTACCTTCATGATGTTCGTGTTCTCCCTCGGAAGCATAAACGTTGAGATCGATGACATGCATACCAAGGCGTTCATTGTGATGAAGATGTAGGGGCTGACCTTGGAAATGGGCTTCAACTGCATAAACTTGATCTTGCTCACATGAGAGATTTTGTCTTCTTGCTCATATGCAGGTTTTTGATTGAGATCAGGTAAGAGCTCTCCATGTTGATCTGGAAGTTGGGCTTCATCTTCATGAAGTTGATCTTCCTGGAGATGAGCGATTTCATCTTCCTCATGTGCAGGTTCTTCATTGAGATCAGGTAAGAGCTCTCCATGTTGATCAGGAGGAATGTTGAGATCTATGGGCATGGCTGATGATGAAAATGGCTTACAGGCTGATGGAGGGGAGGCTGGTGTGAGTGTTGCAGGGAGAGCTTATACAAGGGGATGTGGGGTGGCACAGGCGGGAAATCACTTGGAGATCACAGGCGGGAAATCACTTGGAGATGGTTCAAATTTTGGACACCGCGTGGATCATTCTCAGCCAAAAACTAGTGTTCATGGAAGCTTTGTTTATTTTTTCTCTGTCTCCAGAGTCTTCTGGCCATGTTGTGCCAACCTTTGTGTAAAGACACGTGTAACACCAGCTACAATTGTTTCTAGGGCCATATCCAGTGCAATGATTATGGAACTGAACTCTGGTTTAGTATGTCAGAGCAATAGTAGGGGTATTTTGGTCATTTGCCTTGGTGCATTGGTACCTCCTCAGGTCTTACAATTGCAAAATTTACGGGACGGAGGGAGTATTTGCTATTTTGGCATCGAAATGTTTCTAGTTTAAAAGTTACTGTATTAACTACAAAGTTGTTCAGTCTCATCAAGAGCTATAATTTTGTGTCCAAGTTAGTATTATTCTTTTTATACTCTTTTTGTATCTCACTACAGGCCGCACATAAATACTAGTTTTCGTGGTTTTAACGTAGAAACTCGGTTTTGTTACAAATAAGTGACTCCTTGGGTTGGCATAAGTCAACCTTCCAATCCGTAGTTTTGTACTCCCTCTGTCCCATTTTTAAAGTCGTTTTAGCCTTCAATGAGATGCAATAAAGATTCTCTAAACCAGGATGGTCATTGTGTCCATATGCATAGATGAATATCTGAACCTGGACACTTCAATGCAGCGCTAGAACGTCATTAGTACCGGGACAGAGGGAGTATTACTTTTTACACTTTGAGTTTTGATATTTGAAAATGGTACGGGTAGTTTGTCTTGATACATAGTATAATAAAAACATATTTTTGCTATAATTTATAATATTTTGTAGTAGACAATACTAGTCAAAGTTGCTTTGGAGACTAGATCTCAATATATATATTCTAAAATGTAACTTATTTGTGATTATTACAGAGAGTAAAATTGAAATATTGATTCAGCTTAAACTAGAAGGCAAAGTAAATCGATCAAACTTTAATTTATGATGCCGAGTAAGGTTGACTCTGGACTTCCTTCGAGGGAGTAAAATAGTGGACTCACAACTGCAGCTCACATATTTTTGTAACAATATTTTCACCGCTAGTTTATTAAAATTTGTTTGTGATAGCTTTCATCACCGGTTTGAAAGATGAACCGGCGGTGTAAATCATTTGTTTACAAATTGATAATACTCCCTGTTCCCCAAAAATTTGATAATACTCCCTTTGTTGCAAAATAGATGATCAAATAGCATTCAAATTTTGTCCCAAAACATTTGACCATCTCACTCTTCAATACATATTTTCTTTTTTCAGTATATCTTTCTCTTTTCCGAATATATCTCTATCTCTACTCCTTGACGAGCATTTTGGTCTTTTGGCTTCAGCACTGCTTTCTGTGAGAGATTTAAAACGTCATCTAATATGGAACAAATAGAGTATATTATAATATAAATTGGAATATAATATAATTTAAATTATTGGTTAAAATCTAGTTTTGGAGACTATTGTAACAAAAAAAATATAGAACCTTTATTTCAAAATAATTTGCAGCTTTGACTTTTACTATTCACATTGTGACCAACATATTATTTAAATATTCAGTTAGGTAAACGTGAGAAAGATATCGTTGCATCTGTGATCAAAATTACTTTAAATATTTCATATAAATTCTATTGGTTTGTGCATAAATATTCATGTTAAAGATGAGCGGTCAAATATTAAATAGTAAAGCCAAAGTTGCCATGAGATTGTGAAAGAGATATTGTAGTATATCTTACACCATGGTGACGATGGCATCTGTTCGACGAGTACTTGTTAGTTTCTAATGGGCTCGTTCGGTATAGAGAAAAGTCATAAACTAAGTTATAAAGGTTTAGTTAAAACTTGAAATATATACTTTGCTAAAATGAGCTCAAGAGCAGTTCTAATGCAAATACCTCTTAACTAGTAGTAGAACAAAACACAACACAGAGTGAGCACACTAGTTGAAGGTGTGACCCTGATGAGATCGAATGATTTGGTTTGGTACATCCAACGGTTGTGTGAAAAAAAAATTCTTTTATCAGTTAGCCATAGAGTTGTGAAGGGTTGCTCAGCATGAGCGCATGACTTGACAAGAGTAGCTTTTCATGCATACGTGCTTACGCGTTGTGAAGCTAGAGCAAATTAGAGGCATGTATTTGCATGGTGGATGCATAGACATTTCATGGGGGTGCATATGTGATGAAATTTTAACCAAACTCACTGATTTTGCATTTTTTTGGGGTGCATGTGCACCCCCAAACTATAGTGTAGCTTCACCCATGGGTACACATTGTTTGCTGCATTTTTTTCTATGCACCCCCAAACTATAGTGTAGCTTAGCTTCACCCATGGGTACACATTGTTTGCTGCATTTTTTTCTATGCACCCCCAAACTATAGTGTAGCTTCACCCATGGGTACACATTGTTTGCTGCATTTTTTTCCTGCATATTGGGCACACAAGACCTTATATCGAGTAATGCTGGGAAGCAGGAATCCATCCGCCCGGACGACGCTCGCCCTAGTACTCCGTTTCACGCGCTTCAGTGCTTCACGGCTTCTCTAAAAAAACAGCGTCACTTGCCTTCTCCATCGCAGGGGCCGCCCGCCGCGGCCTTCTCTAGCACGGCGACGACGCACCAGGTCCCTTCCCATGCTGCTCCGTACGCCCACGCCGCCCCCCCCCCCATCATCCAGCGTCGCGTCCCCATCCACATCGCTCGTCGCGGAAGGGGGGCAGGGGAGGCCTACGCATGTGCCCCCATCCACCTCGCGCCATCGGCAGGAAGGGGAGGCCTACGCCACCGCAGTTCCCTACCAGGTAGGTCATGGCCACCGACGACATTGTGTTTCAAGTGTTTCAAACGTTTTCAGACATGCTGCAAGCCTATGTTTCAAGTGTTCGGATGTTGCAAAAGTAAATCGGGACGTTGCATATATTGCAATGGTTGTACACGTATATTGCAAGAGTTTGTTCCCAATGTTTCATTTGTTTTTTAGACGTACGTTACAAGTGTGTTTATCAGTATGTTGCATATGTTTTACACATATGTTGCAAGTGTTTTATCTGGATGTTGTCTATGTTTGTAGTGGTTTTCAAATGTTTTTCAAGTGCTTTTGCAAGTGTTTCAGACGCATGTTTCAAGTGTTTTATCTGTCTTCTTTTGTATGTTGCAAGTGTTGCATATGAATATTTTAAAATTAGATCGGTATGTTACGCATGAGATGCGCGTGGAAAGCGGAAGGGGGCTTGAGTGGCACCTGCACGCAGTCTTGCGGGCTGGCGACGTCCGGGTCGCTCGCTCGCAAGTCTGACGCTACGGCACTCGCTTGCTTGCAGCGCGGGCACCATCGGACACTAGCGTCTTAAGATAGTCCGGGACTCCGGGTGCTAGCAGGTCCAAAATTAAAATGCATGTTTGCTCAACGGTACAGCAAATTAATCACTAGTACTACTTTGAATATCCTAGCCAGTACTCTTAGTCCTCTGCGCCCATGCAATTCCATCTGAATGCTGTGAAGGGAAGAAAACGTGTTGCATGCGGAGCCGTATAACCCCGCGCCGTTGCAACGGCACGGGCGACGCTTAAAATTCATTTGCCATCCAAGCATCAACATGTAAGGGAAGACACGGGTTGCACACACCACCCTTTTGTTTTCTTATTAAATTTTATTAGAACAGGATTTTGTCTTCCATTAGTATCTGTATCCACAGAATTCTATCTCCATGTGTCGCCCGCGCCGTTGCCCCTCATCCCGCGTCTGCCTGCCCATGTCTCACCTGCTGTGCCCACCCGCAAACACGTGGGGCCCACCAACGCTAGTGGGCACCGCCTCCATCTGCGCTTACTTCCCGCACTTGACACCGAGGCGAGACAGTAGAAAGGCGACGAGGGAGATGCAACACCTAATCTAGTTTTGAAACACCCAGATACAACAATTGCAACGTACATCTGAAAACAAATGAAACATTTAAAATATGCGTCCGAAACACTTGCAAAAACACCAAAAAAAACTTAAAACCATTGTAAACATACGCAACATCCAGAAAAAAAATACTTGCATCATATGTGCGAAAACATAACATCCAGATAAACACACTTGCAACATACGTCGAAAAAAAAACAGATGAAACATTGAGAACAAGAGCTTGCAACATACATGTACAACCATTGCAACATATGCAACATCTCGATCTACTTTTGCAACATCCATATGAAAACACTTGCAACATGCATCTGAAACATCTGAAACAATTGAAACATACTCTTGCAACATGCGCTTTCAACGCAACATCTCCTTGCTACGTTGTGTGGAGAGTGAAGCTGACGTTGTGTGGTGTTCACAGGAGCATCATGTGGAGAGCGAAGCTGATGGCGGCGTCTAGCGCCACGTGCTTCGAGAAGGCGTGGTGGCTGCACTCGTGCGCGACCACCCACGCGTTGTTGAGCCTGCAGCCCTGTGCCGCCTAGTAGAGCGGCCATGCCACCAGGCGTAGCGCACCGCTGGTGGGGAGCGACGGGATCACCACCAGCGCCATGTAGAGGAGTGCGGCGACGGCGGAGAGGTCGCGTAGGAGGTAGGACGAGAACCTGTGCGCGGAGCACCAGAAGCAATGCAGCTAGATGGCTCGCTTGATGTCGGCGCTCAGAGGCGACAGGCGAGCAGATAAGAGCGATGAAGAGGAACGAGTGGATAGGAACGAGTGGATGAGCAGTTTTTTAAAAACGAAGGAGTGTGGGTTGTTGGGCTGGCGTGCGGCTCACCAATGGAGCGTCTGGCGGACGGACACCCGCCCCAGAGAATTACCGTATTTCTTAGCTCCATCCGTTAGTTGATTAGGACCATTGGGCTTTGGGATCACCTAATAAAAAGAATGGAGTTATGGTTCTGGCTTTAGTCAAACTATATAAAGTAGGATCAAGTTTATGAAAAAATATTAAACTTATGACACCAGTTAGGTGTATTATAAAAATATTCCGCAATAAATTAAATGACATTTATTTGGTATATAAATACTGATATGTTTTGTATAAATTTAGTTAAACTCAAGACAATTTGACTCGGTACATTTTTTCCTGACGGAGGGGGAATAAGTAAAGTAATTGATTTGGTCCTTTTTTTGTCTTATCTTACTAATTACTTATTGAGGATCTTTTGAGTCTCCAAGTTAATTCACAAAAATTATACTAAAAAAAGATAAATCTTAGAAATTCTCAAAAAATATAATTATGGATGTATATAATTTTCTAAAAAGCTACCTAACTCTGTCTTTAAAGAAAAAAAAGTTTTTTGGGTAATCGTTATAAAGGAAAAAGTTTTGGTCTCGCCATCATCTCACAAGACGCGATGTAGTTTATTCTGAGAAACCCGTGGAAAAGGTGGACAGGAAGCATATGTTTGGCCACTGAAGTGCTTTTCTTATGAAAAGCATTTGTTTTGGCTCATGCTAATACTCCCTCTAGTTAAATAATTGTTGTTGTTTTCGGTAATGAATATAGTCTCCAAAACATAGCGGACTATGATTTTATTATTATTGTTTATAAAAAACAATAAATTCATAATTTTATTAACTACCTTTTCAGACTAATTTGCACGTCTTTTTTTTTTAAATACGCCACCTTGGGCGCGGCCTTCCTAGAGGCCAATGGGGAGCCGGGTTCGAACCCTGGACCAGAAACTCCACCCTTGGAGACTTTGCCGGCTGCTCTAGGCACCCTTCCCATTTGCACATGAATCATTGATAGTGTAACACCCTAAAAATTACAAGATTTTAAAATAGAGAAATTTGATTTAATTTGGTATTTTGTGAGCATTTAAACCTAGGAAAAAAACTTTATTAAAATTAAAATCAAATATAAGGTTTAGCAACTTGTTTTTGCATACATGCTGGTGCATTGGAATTATTGGAATGTGAGGCTTTGTCTAAAATTCAAAATGATTCAAATGGATTTGAAGAACATTTGAAAAAAAAAAAGAAAACTTAACTCTCTCTCCCCTCTCCCTGCTGGAAGCCCATCCGGCGCAGCCCAGCAAGGCCAACCGGCCCGCTTCCGCTCTTTCGCTCTCCCATCTCCTTCTCTCTCCCGCGGCCCACCGCGCACGACGCCCAACTGTGGCAGAACTGCCTAATCTAATGCCTCACATGAGTGCTTATCTTCCATTAAACACTAAGCTCTCAAGGAAGAACACTAAATTACTCGGTTCCGTCGGGCACACCCTAGGGGAGAACCCGAAAATCCATATTTTTGCCATCAGGATCACAAATGAGAGAATAAAGCTTACATTATTCTTAACCATTTCTTACATCACTTTTAATACAACATCAGAGTATAATATTTATTATTATAACAGCGGAATGTAATCATATTATCAGAGTTATGAACAATTTAATTTAACAGCGGAATATAAACATGTGATTAGAATTACAGCAGAAATAATTATCTAATCTTGACATGATGAATCATTGATATGTAAACTATGATAACATATTATAAAACTTTCATCTATAAAAATATTTAGTGAGAGCTATAAATAAAGACTACGATCGCAGTGTAAAGGAAATCCTCTCTGAGCCCACCAGAAGGAATCCACACACAAAGGTTAGCTCAAGCCTCCACCTGTCACCTGCAACAGGGGGGAATAAAACCCTGAGTACTCAATTGTACTCAGCAAGACTTACCCGACAGAAGCAAAGAAAAGACTAAGGATATGCAAGGCTATCTGGTTTGCGGGTTTATTGCATTGACGGGAAGCATTACTAAGCGTGCGTCCTTATATTCGATTTTTATTAATAGCCGTATTGGTTCACTAACTAACCATTCTATGTAAGCACCTGTACTACTTTCAAGCAGGTGGTAAACAATCAGAGTTCTTTTTTCCATTCTATCTTTCATCTTTCAGTTCTTACTATGGTGCTAGATCGCAGACAAGCCGTACCGGATCGCCTAGCGATTCGCGAATCAATGCCCCCAGCTGGGTACCCCGAAAACACACGCCCCGCTTGTACCCAAGGCACAAGCAGGACCAACCCACTACCCTCCTGTCCTGGGTGTCCAAGTCCCCGTTCAAACTGGGACTCCAAGCCCCCGCCCCTGAGTCCCGGACTTAGGGCGGTGCAAGGACCTCCTCCACTAAAAACAAACCCTGACAGTCGGTCCAGAAAGAGTCGGATCCGCAATAAGAGAGCAACAAGTCTTCCAAGCGCACATACCCAAGTATGTGCTCGGGATAATAAGTCTGTGACTTGCCTAGAGCCTTATGCAACGATCGATCCTTAATCGACACACACAGGGAAAGCAGTGTAACCAAGCCATACCCCGCATCCACGGTGACACAACCTCTTACACCCACCAATACCCAAACCATATCCCTGCCTGGTCACCATTTTCCTTTCCACCATTTTTGTATATTCCAAGTGATAATAATGCAGTAGTATATTTCCTATCTCTCGCGAGTGACAGCCATCACTCGACTTCTACCGGAGTCCTGTAGCATAGCAATCTACACGATATTGTCATACTAGTAAGACTCATGGGATAAAGATATATATATGCAAGTGGGTTTCATCCAACTCCTTAAAACTTAATGGACAAATATAATTTAAACTGCAGAAAAGTAGGGGTTATGCACCGGGGCTTGCCTGGGTAAAATATAACCAAAAGTTAGTATTTGCATCTTCAGATCATCCACCTCATCTGAATAGAAAGCCCATCGCATCATCTCCTAGAGAGAATACCCTTACACCATCTTCAGATTCCCAATCATCCTTCGATCGATCCATTGATCCATCATCGTACCTATATGATATGCAATGCGATGCAATGCAAGAAGTAATTAATCAACGACAGTCGAAATGCTTAGAAACACGATCACGCCTCACAAGCTAACGAGCTATCTCTAACGACATACGTACTTAGGCTACGTATCCATGTTGGCGAATAGGGGTTATTTCCCAACCAAAGTTTTAGTTATACAAAACCCAAGTTGTTTCTTTATTCTGTTCTATCAATTTAATCTTTATTCGAAATAGGACATCATTATCTATCTAGCTAAGTAATTATCCTGGAGCTACAACAATTACAATGAGTACCTAATATTGCTAGGAATCTACTGTAGAAATTTTAGATCAAGTTCTCCTTTTAACAATATTAATCATTTTAAAATAATTAGAGCAACCCTAAAAACATATCAAGTCTATGTGAACAAATACACTACTAGGTAGATCATGATTTTAGAAACTGAACAAAATTAGTTTCATAATTTTTGGACTCCTAAATAATTTTATATTTAAATAACAAAATCCGTTAAGAATTTATATTAGGAAATCTACTCCAATTCACTGGAAACGGAAAAGATCACCACGGCCCAAAAGGCCCACGGCGAGCACAGCGTGGCCCAGGCGGGTGGCACCAGTCGGCCTAGGCGCGTGGCACCAGGCCGGCCCAACGAAGGCCGGCGGCCCACCAAGCGGCGGGCCCGAGTGGCCCAAGTGCGGTGGCACAGGCCCAGCAAGGCGACAACCGGCCCAGCCACGGTAGCCACAAACCGGCCCAGCGCGAGAGCAGGCTGGCCCAGGCGGGCGCGCTGCCAGCGGCCAAACAGGCCGGCTTACGCGTGGTGAGCGCGGCCCAACACGGGCGGCAGGACGTAAATTTGCGAGAAAGCCCCTATACTTTCCTTAAATTAATCTGCGGTACTCTAGACACTATTCGACACTATTAACCCGAGTCGCGTATTTTGCAAATAAAACCCTGCATAAAATATTTGCTTGGATTTATACCCTTCACATCATCTTCTTCATAGAGAGGAGCAGAGGAGGCATCGGACGGCGCTGCAGGACGGCTCCACAGCGACATCGGCGGTGCGCGTGCGCGGGGAAGGAAGGGGGTGCGTGGCCGGCGGTGGCGGACACGGCGGTTGTGACGCCGGGGGCGTAGCGGGGCTCGACGCGGGGCAAAGGTGATGGAGCTGCGATGGAAGCGAAAGGCGCAGTGATGGTGGGCTTGCGCGTGCTCATGGTGCGGGACCGGCGGCGGACGGCGACCCCGATCTTGGTAGGGACTGCGGAGCGGGTTGCGAAGGCGGAGGAGGGAACGTCAGTGCAGGACACGCGGGCCCGGGTAGCTCGAGATGCGCCTTAGCGGGGTTGATACCAGCGGGGGTGGCCACCATCGGCTGCGTCCCCACTCGTGCCAGGCCTCAACCCGAACAGCGGTGGCATGCGGCGGCTCGGTCACGGCCGCTGGCGGCACCCAGCCCCAGCGCGACGCGCAGAAGCCAACGGTCGCCAACCAGCCCGGCGCGGCCATGGTCAGCGAGCGGCGGCTCACCTGGCCAGCCAGCCAGAGCGGGCGCGAGCGGGACACAGAGGCAAACGAGGTGGATACGGTGGTGGTGGCCGCAGCGGTGAACAACGACGACGAGTTCGGCTCAGAGCTCATGGCCAAGGCTGTGCGTGCTCTAGAGCAAAAAGAGAGAGCGAGAGCGAGAGCTAAGAGAGAGCAGTGTGTGGCAGCAGCAGCTCAACCTTTGGCTTAAAGCGCAGGAGGGCAGCAGACAGGCGCACGAGGGCAGTAGCAGCAAGGACGACGCCCTGCCCAACTATCCAGGGGAAGCACGCACACAAGCAGCACAGCGCCAGGCGCAGGACAGCAGTGGCAGACCGAGGCAGAGGCATGGGAATGCGGTGACTTGAAGCTTTGCTCGCCCGCCATGGAGACAGTAGAGGCAGGCAAGGACTAGCGGAGCCAGACAAAAGCAATCAAGGCAGACAGAGACAAGCCAAGGCAGGCACGGGCAGACACCGAGAGAGTGAGATGGAGAAAACAGGGCGACGACATTTACACGGCTCGGCCGTCTCTATCAACGCAGGGACAGCGCGGCGTGCTTCGGCAGCGTTGCAGAGCGACGAGACAACGGAGGCAGTGTCCACTCGGCGGTGCTGTAAGGAACCTGCTCGACTGGCGCTCATCAAAATTCGGACGCGACGCAAGAGAGAAGGACATGGACATAGGTAAACGGACACACCGCGGTGCAGAGCGCGCATGGGCATCAACGTGGGCAGTGCATAGACGGGACGACTCAAACGTGGCGGAACGCAAAGGCAGCCAACAAGCAGCAGCGGCCGGCCAGCGAGCTCAGTCTAATCACGTAATGCGCGCGTCGCACTGGCGAGGTAGGCGAGCTGAATGGTCAGCGGTACTTTCGTTATTATTTTAAATGCAATCAAAAATCATACTCCGAATTTTTACTTAAGTACTAATCGTATTTTGTTTATAAAATTGTTTTTCGTGTTTAATCAATTAAACACGTCGTTCGCTATTTATTTGTTAGAATCGTTATCGGACATTTCTAAATATTTCTACGCACTACGTAATTTATCTTCAGCATTTATTTCAGTCCACGAAACTAAATCACACAGGATTCGCTTATCGCCTCAAGTACGTTTTAAATTAAAACCCGAGAAAACTCGATTTAAAAATTTTTCTTAGACCTAAATCGTGGTGCTAAACAAGATCGTAACACCGGGGGTGTTACACCAACCCACGCGCAGCGTTGCCCGCGCTGCTCCTCTCTCTCCCTTGCTCTGTCTCTCTGCCGATCGGTCCCACGCGTCTCATCACCGACAGGTGGGCCTGCTTTGTCAGCCATCTTCTACCTTGCTTTCATTCCCGAGCCGGACTCCGCCGCCGCTGAGAGTCCACAGCTGCCCCGTCCTCGATGATTTGCGTGCGCTCCAAGCTGCTCTGCCCCTATAAAATCCGAGCACCGTGGCACGCCGCCCCCACCAGCCCTATCGCGAGTCACCGCCTTCACCCGAGCTCGCCACACCACCGAATCCCTAAAGCCGCTGCCGCCCGCTGAGCCCACGCCCTCTCCGTTCGATTCCCCATCGTCAAGAAGCCCTTGGTGAGTTCTCCGTTTCGCCCTCTTTCTCCGGGTGCTTTTATTTCGGACAATCGTGGCCGTAGGCCGTTTTCTGTGCTCGCCGCTAAGTTGCTCGCCGTTGGTAATGGTCGCCGCCACCGGCGCTACTGTTCTGGCCGGTGGGAAACACTCCAAGCGTCAAGCGCCGTCCAAATCCAGATCAACGGCCCAGATTAGAAGATACCCTTTCAGCTAGCGTTTTGCTAAAGAGCCCCTGCAGTTTCCTGTAATAGAACCCGTCGTCCCTGCATTTTTTCTAAAGAACCCCTATACTTCTTTATTATGCCCGCCATCCCTGGCTCAGTTTAAAATCTGAATTTATTAATTTAAATTCTAAAAATCAAGTTCCAGCTATTTACAGAAGTGCCACTGATCTTGTTTTAGCCATAAAATCTCTGTTTTAACTCCGATTTGATCCGTTCAAGTTGCGTTAGATTCGTATCGATGTGATGTACATGCTAGTGTCGTCATTTTTCATGTAAAGTGACTTGTATATATACTTAAATATTAATTTGATTAATATGCATGCAACTAGTTTTTATAAATAAAAGCAACATAATTATATGCAATGCTCTTTTGCAAATAAGTTTTAACATGACTAGTTGCTAACATAAATATATTTCTAAATTATAATATATTTAGTCTAAACACACATATCAAATTTGATTAGATGTTTTCACATGTCAGTTTGTATTTGCAAGTTAAAGTTGAATTGGCATAAATGATATCAAAATATTTATAAATAAAATATGATTAGCTTCAACTCAATTTTTAAGTATAAATATAATTTGTTTAATCTAAATTAATGTTACTCACATAGTTTTTTTTCTAATTAACATAAATCAAGCTTATAGTCTTCTCTTTTCTTTTATAATATAAAACCATGTAGTCGTTTGTTTACAACCGTAGTTTCGATTAGTGTGCTTTTCGTGTCTGTGTGTTCGTAGCGACATGTAGAACATCTTTAAAAACCTTTTTACTCGTTGTTTCATATGTTTGGTGTATTGTTCTGATTTAGTTGTATTGTTTGCTTCGTGTATGATTGCATAGATGCTTTTGTGGTGCTTTATGATCATGTCCAGTCGGTGAGCTTTACATGTTGATCAAGAAGGAGTTCCTTTGAAGTTTTGGACTTGAAGAAGGATCAGAGTTTAAGGCAAGTATAGCATGGGATCATTCTTGTCGTCCTATACACCTTTAATCATTTAATTCATGTTGCATGTGTCTACCTTGACTACCACTAAGGATTTTCTAGTATTTTGTTACCATGTACCTTGATTCCTATAGGTAATTGCATTGGGTAGTATGATGCTAGTGCTCAAACTAAAGCCATGATCTTGTAACTTAACTAATGAATTATCCAATAAACACTAAAAGATGCTTTTTAGCAGCATGGAACAAGGGGGCTAGAGCATTGGGCTATTTTATGATGTTCTAGATTCCTCTCCCTAAGGACTTATCTATAAGTGATCATCTGGGACTTACGGTACAACTGTGAGGGTTACATGGCTCTAGCTTTTGCTCAATATGAGGATCTTTTCTAGCTTGTTAGAGGTTACCTTTATGGCGTAAGAATGGCTTGACGAATCGGGTTTAGGACAGCCTCTACACTTATGTGTATAGGCTACGTGTCATTATGCCATTCAATAGGGTGGTTCCTATATCTATTTGTCGAGTGAATCTAATTGACCTAACTTGTTAGACGAATCTTTGAAAGATTTCTTAGTGAACCCTGCCGACCTTTCTTGGTAGTGGGTCAAGAGACTGATCACCCCGGACGAAAGGGTAAATCACGACTCACAGTAAAAGTGTACAACCTCTGCAGAGTATAAAACTGGTATATCAGCCGTGCTCACGGTCACGAGCGGCCTTGGTCCCTTACGGAATAGATGATGAACACTGATGATAAAGATGCTCACTAATGATTATTGTTTTTGCTATACATTATTTATGTTTACCTGATCATGTGTTTACATGGGCTGGTGAATAAACTTGTTGCTACTCAATTGCTAAAATCATGACTCATTAAAAGCTAATCGCAGTTAACCAGTGTCAACCTTTTGAGCCTCATGAACCCCATGTTATATTTGTTGAGTACGACATGTACTTACGCTTGCTTTAATTTTTAAATCTTTGGAAAATCCCGGATAGGTACCAGATTGCTAGAGTTTGGAGAAATTAGACTTGTGATCAACCAGTCAGTTGTCCCTGTGGAATTGGAGTCTTCGCCCAAAGATCTGAGTTGTCTTTCCACTGTTTGCTGTCTAAAGTTATATCCCTTATACTAAGTATGTTATATATTGAGCATTGTCTTTCGATATTACACTTATTTGTAGTTCTATGTGATATTTGACTTCCTGGGCTCACATATGATATGTAACTGGTTTTGTTCTTAAAACTGGGTGCTACAAATAGTCAAAGTTCTAAGACCTTGGCCTTGTCCAAACGACAAGCATTATGTAACTCGAGGAGCAATTTTACTAGAGAGGAGCAAGAACAAGACATACACAAACCGAATGTAGATCAGTTGGTTAGGTCACATTTCTTGTAGTACTAGGGTCTAGGGGCCTGTTCGGCAGGACTGAAAAATACTGTTTCGGCTGATTGTTGTGAGAGAAAAATATTATTCTGGCAGGACGTGAATAGTGATTTTGTGAGGTGGCTGGCCAGCCGGCAATCAGCCAGCCAGCCAGCCGAACACGCTCTAGGTCCCTGAGACTTGGCAAGTGTGTTCGTATTTTCTGGATTTATTCTAAGATATAATGACACTATTTTTTTATAGGTAGGTGATGTGTATGTCAAAATTGAGATATTTATGGTGACTTTGCCAATCTTGGGTCTCTCATAGATGCAAGAGAGACAAAGGCGGTGCTGACGGGAATTTTTTTTTTTGTAAAGTTAAAATTTGACAAGTAAGAGTATTATTAATAGACGATTTGTGCTCACACACCGCATATGTCGTTTCCACGGTTTACTTGTATTGAGACAACTAAAACGATGATGATATGTTGCAAAGGTTATTTATTACATTATCTCAATATTTACTTACTCCATCCGGTTCCATAATTCTTGTTATTTTAGACATTGACGTGCTTCAAAATATAGCTTTGACTATGTTTTGCTACTATATCATATACAAAACTCAACAATATATAATTTTACTAAAATATTTCTAAACTAATCTATACATGTTTCCTTTGTCTCTTCAAATTAATATCTTCAGAAGCCATCGATAGTCAAAGTTCCAAAGTTTGATTTCACGTGGATGTGCTTATTTGCCCATCCATAACACGTGGATGTGTTGCAAAAACTGTAGTCTTTGGGAGTACATGACATGGTACGTTCTTATCTGTCTTTTCTGTGCTCTTCAGTCCAATTCTCGGTTCTTCAGTTCAGCCCGCAAGGATGTGTGCTTAATTCCTCACAAGATCGATGTGTGCAATGTTGGCTAGCATGTATATTCTCTCTTTTTTCTTCATTCCTTTGAAAACTTCAACTTTGTACGGTACTATACTTATCTCGAGAAAAAAAAAGAAGAAAAAAATCTCCTCTACTAAAGATATACTCCATCTGTCGGTGCAGAAAGTGACCAACACGTAAATATTTATAGTTTTACCGTACGTCGTGATCGGATGTGGCCTAGCACTCAATGACACAGGGTTTATACTGGTTCAGGCAATGTGCCCTACGTCCAGTTTGAGTCGGTCGGTAACTTTATTCCTGAGCCCAGGTGCTCGAAGTTTGCTGTAGGGTTACAAACGGAAGGGAGAAAGATGGGGGTACAAGAGGTCCGGTCGGACTCTGGTCTGAAGGGCCAAGAGTGACAGGAGCTCTGCTATGTGCTAAGTGTTCGAGCGTGCGCTCTGTGTAGCTTGTGAGTGTCAAAAGCTAGCAGAGGGTGAATCGATGTAAGTGAGCTGAGTGTCTTACCTGATGGGAGAGAGCGCATCCTATTTTATAGATGAAGGGGATGGCCTTACAAGAGAGGACACGTATGTTAAGTCTTGTTGCCCACGCCGTCGGGTACAAGATGATTGTAGGTGCCCATAACACTGTTAATGTCAGATGCATGTGGGAGGTTTGCGTCGTCTTCTTCTGGTATGGCAGACGTCGGCGCCTGCCATACTGCTGATGCCCAAAGGCATGCAAGGGTTTTACCATGTTCGCCTGGTACGGTAAATATCGGCACCCACAACACTGTTGATGCCCAGAGGCATATGGGGGGAGCCTTACCATGTTTGTCTGGAATGGGAGTTGATGGCGCCACAATACTGTAGGGAAAATGTCGGTGCCTACAACACTGCTTGGGTCCTGACATGTCAGGAAGGTTGCAGGGCACTCTTCTGACATGCCCTGTTAGTATTGTCCTGCAGGTGTACAAGGTACGGTCCTTGGTATTGCGGTTGACTTGAATGCCCTGCCTTACTTTCTCCGTCCGTTTTCTGGTCCTCACCGAGCGGGCGTCCCCGATCGGTTGGTTCCAGTTGGCTCTGATTGCTCCAGTCGGAGAAGAGCTATAAGCAGGGTTCGGCGCATCCCCTGTCGGAGACGCGGGTCGGAGTCGGAAGTGGTGTTTGGCCAGGCCTTCCAGTCGGAGAGGCCTTCCGGAGGCGGGTTGGAGTCGAAAAGCGAGCGTTGTTCCTCCTTAGTGAGGCCTTCCGGTCGGAGAGGCGGGCCAGAGTTGGAAGCGGGCGCCGTTCCTCCTTGGCCAGGCCTTCCTGTCGGAGATTGGATTACCCTTCTTGCTTGTCCTTTAGGTTTTTGGGCCGGCCCATGAGTTGTGTGTCGTTCGCAACGTTGTTTGCTGGGCCGAGCCTTTGTTGGGAAGCCGGTCCATGAGGGACCCCGGGTTTACGAACCCGACATCGTCCGTTCTAAAAAAGAATTTAAATCTTGTTTCACGAGAAGTCAATAAATCTTAAGTTTGACTAAATTTATAGAAAATATTATATATTTAGATCTTAAAATGGATTTATTACGAAAATACATCTTATCATTAGTTTAATAATACATCAATGATTATATATATATAGTTAAAATTAAGGGCCTGTTTGATGAAATAGCACCAGTGATTAGTTAGGACTAGTGATTAGCTAACAACTGATTAGCTAACTAGTGATAAGCTCAACCCTATTTGGATCCACGGACTAACAACTAGCACTATCTCAATGTTTAGACAGATTTACCCCTGACTGATTGGTTGTGCATGCGTGGGGGGTGGGGGACCAGGGGTACTGGGTGTCTTTTTTCCAACCTTGTGAAACTTTAGCCATCACTAGTTGGGTTATGTGGACCATTGAACTAACAATTAGTTGGGGCTTTGACTAGTTATCAGTCCACCACTAGTGCACCTATTTGGATTCTTATGGACTAAACTTTAGCCAACTAGTTATTAGTTAATGGGATCTAAATAGGCCCTAAGAATCCTTGACTCATCGAGAATCGAGATTTACATTCTTTTTTAGACCAGGGAGTATTATAAAAAAAACATTAAATTTCTGTACATACATGATGCATTTCTTGGTGATGGGTCGATTGACTACCATTATTTGCTGGCAGCATAATCTTGACTGACGAACAAGACACTAAATGAGCTAGTTAGTACATGAATTAACCATGTCGGTCTGCAAGAATCGCAATGGCGACAGAAAGTCGCTGTCTTGCACCATGCATCGCATGCCATTACTGATCACTGGCGGCAACGACTAGAGGTACCTGGAGAGCAGGTATGCGCTGACGCAGGGCGACCCGCTCCACAAGCCGGAGTGCAGCCTCAGCACGGCGCGGGCCGCCTCCTTGACGGCGGCGTCACAGTCCGCCTGCAGCACGCAGCAGAGCTTCCCGACGGCACCGACGCGCGCCATCTCCCGCAGCACCTCGGGGGAGCCCGCCCGGCCGCCCACGGCCGCGAGCACGCGCACGGCGCAGGCGTCGGCGGCCGCGGACACGCGCAGCAGCCGCCGCGCCACCACGGCGACGCCCGCCGGGTGCGCCGCCACGGCCGCGCGCCCGTCCGCGCACGCGCACAGCTCAGCCAGCAGCGCCATGGCCAGCTCCGTCACCCTCCTGCCGCCGCCGCCCGCGCTCGCGGGCGCGGGCGCGGGCGAGGACGAGGACGGCGGCGCGTCGAGCTCCAGCTCGATGGCCTCGTGCGCGGCGCCGGCAATGCCATGGCCAGCTCCGTCACCCTCCTGCCGCCGCCTGCGGGCGAGGAGGACGAGGACGAGAACGCCGGCGCGTCGAGCTCCAGCTCGATGGCCTCGTGCAGGGCGCCGGCGTCCACGACCAGCGCGCGGTTCCGGCCCAGCGGGCACGCGTGCAGGAGCACCCGCAGCGCAGACCGCGTCGCGCCGGGGGACACCCTGTCGCGCACCACCGCCGTGACGGCGTGGATGAGCTCCGGCCGCAGCCGCTCTAGCACCGTGGAGCCGGCCGCCTCCGTCACGGAGTCCAGCAGACGGACCGCGCTCGCCCTCGCCGTGTCGGTGTCGCCGCCACCGGTGCCGACAGCGGGCTCGAGGGCCACCAGCACGTCCGTCACCGCGTCGAGGAGGTCGTGGGCGTGGCTATCGGCAACTACCAGCGGCCGGAGCTCGTCGCCGGAGACGGCCAGCGCGCGGACGAGATCAAGTCCGGCCTCGATGGCGCGCGTGCTCTCTAAGCTGCTGCTCCTCCCCTGGTGTCCGGGATCGGCGCTCTTGACGACCTCGCTGGCGCTCGACACGGTGAGGCGGAGCACGCGCTGGAACACACCGGCGTCCACCATGTGCCGCCGCGCCGCGTCGCTCTCGGACGCAACCTCCGCTGCCTCGCGGAGCACGTCGACGGAAGGGGAAGCAGTGGTGCACAGCAGCTTCTTGACGACGGCGGCCTCCGGCCGCTGCTGCTCTACCGCGTCCGTCAGCTTAGCCTCACCCGCCTCCGGCGGCGTGGAGGTGGAGGAAGGCGAGCGCCAGGACTGGATGAGCCTCCGGAGCGTATGGTTCGGGGTGAGGTCGTCGAGGGCGAGCCGTTGGCCGGTGACCGGGCAGGTAGCGTGGCCGGCGGCGAGCCAAAGCTCGATGGCGCGGCGGTCGTAGGTGATGCCCGTGGGCGCCGTGACGGGGTCGTGCATGGGCTGCAGCGAGATGGGGCACATCAGGTGGTGACGCATGCCGCTCAAGTCCTCCATTATTTGTCTACTGGTGGTTTCATGTCATGGGGATGGGGGGTTGCTGGTTGTTCTCTGCATATATAGGTGGGAGGGTGCATTAGTGATGCTGATGCGTATCAGGTTTTGGTTTTGACCGTTATGAAACAAGAAAAGGGCTAACCTGCCGCAACATTTTCAGTCAAAACGATTTTGAATTATTTAACTGTTCATGGGAAAAGAATGCCGATAACCTGCCGAAATAATTTGGTCAAGTATGTTTCGTGAAAACGATTTTCAGTCGATTTCACATTGGAAAACTGAGACAACAAATTTAACAGGGTAGACAAAAGTATCTGTTCAAATTCCTTTCAGAAGAGATTGTTCAATTGACAACAATGCTTCGGCTTTTCTTGGGCTGGCACACACAGGATCCTAGTACATTTTTCGATTTTACAAGGATTATAGAAATCGGCCAATTGGAACAGCTGATTCTGACGTAGATTATAGTATCCACCGCCGAGATTCTTATAATCCCAATATCTCTCTCGGTGCTACTATTTTAGATTATTGACAGGACCAACCACCGAGATCTACATCTATTTATAATCTTCTAGCAAATGTCCCCTGAGTTGGAATGCAAACATACAACTTGTTTGCCAAGTTTCAGTATGTCTTGAAATCAAAGTCCGTATCATTGTTGAATGTGTTTTTAACACCGGACTTGAAAGCGCCCGGATCGAACGTCCGGGCTCTGCCCGCATAAGGCTGGAGCGAACGCCTAGCGTGTCGGGCTCGCGAGCGAGCGCACCAGCATTGGGTCCAAGTCGCCACGGATGTCGTCCGCCCTGACCCGGATGTCGCCCACGCTGCCCCGAACGTCGTCCGCGCTGCCAGTCGCTTCCCACGCGCATCCCATGTGCAACACCCGATCTACTTTTAAAACATCCAGATGCAATAGTTGCAACAAACAAAAAAGATAAATAAAACACTTGAAACAAACGTCCGAAACATTTGCTAAAACGCCTAAGAAACATTTGAAAACCATTGTAAAAATATACAAAATCCAGATAAAACACTTGCAAACATACGTACGAAACACCTGAAAACAATTGAAACATATGCTTGCAACATCCAGATAAAAAATAATTGCAACATATGTTTAGAAACAAATGAAACATTTTGAACAAACGCTTGCAAACACTTGCAACATATGCAACATGTGCAACATCTCCCAATCTACTTTTGCAACATCAAAATAGAACATATGCTCAGGGCCTGCGTCCGGTCAATGCTGACGTACGCTGATGTGGCGGCGCACAAAGGAGACAGTGAGTGACCGGACGCTGGGTGCGTCCGGTCAATGGTGACCGGACGCGTCCAGTCGTGACTGGTACCTTACTAGAAATGATCGGGCGCTGGGGTCCTGCGTCCGGTCACAACTTAAATGTACTAATGACCATTGAGATCGGGCGATCAGTGTTTGAAGCAAGGGACACGTGGCAAGCATCGCGCGACCGGACGCTAGAGTCCAGCGTCTGGTCGATCTGACTGGCGCGTCCGGTCGCCCTGTTTTTCAGTGGACTGAGGAGCCAACGGCTCTATTTCGTGGGGGCTTCTATTTAAGCCCCATGGCTGGCTCAAGCTCACTCTTGGCCATTTGCATTGACATAGCAACCTTGTGAGCTTAGCCAAAGCCCTCCCACTCATCTCCATCATTGATTCATCATCTTTGTGAGATTAGGAGAGAATCCAAGTGCATTGCCTGAGTGATTGCATCTAGAGGCACTTGGTATTCATGTTTCGCTGCAGGATTCACTTGTTTCTCTTGGTGGTTGCTGCCACCTAGACAGCTTGAAGCAGTGAGGATTGTCGAGCGGAGGTTGGTGATTGTCTCCGGCTCCAATTGTGGTGATTGTGAGGGGGCTTGTGCCTTCCCCGGTGGAGCGCCGAAAGGTAACTCTAGTGGATTGCTCATGTCATTGAGTTACCTCACTTATGGGTAGGTTCTTGCGGTGTCCAATTGTGCAACACCTCTTAGCCGCCGAACCACCAAGTGTTGGTCAACACAACGGGGACTAGCGTGCCGGCAAGCACGTGAACCTCGGGAGAAAAATTGGTTGTCTCTTGCCCTTTGGTATTCTCTCGGTGATTGATTTAGTATTCATCTTGTGATTGGTTCACTCCTCTATATGGAGGTATAATCACCCTACTCACTCATTTATATACTTGCAAACTAGTTGTAGCAAGCTCTTTAGTGTAACTAGAATTGAGAGCTTACTTTGTAGTTTAAGTTCATCTAGTGGAGCTCTTTAGTGTAGCAAGTGTGAGAGCTCTTAGTGAGTAGTGACATAGCAAATTGTGTGTTTAGTGATCGAAGCAACTAGAATTGTTGGATAGGTGGCTTGCAACCCTTGTAGAGCTAGAGCAAGTTTGCATTTCGCTATTTATTATACTAATTAAATTGCTCTAGTTGATTTGTAGATTATTGAATAGGCTATTCACCCCCTCTCTAGCCATATTAGGACCTTACACCTCTTCCCTTCTCTCGGTCTCGGGTATCCTGTTCTCTCCCCTTGCTCTATAAAAGGGAAGGTAGGGTACCGTTCAGAAGGGGAGATCGATCGACCGATAGATCGAGCAGTAGAAGCATCAAGCAATCGAACCACACCGCCAGTTGGTGCGCCAGGTAGGGGCCTTTTGCGTGTCTTGACATCAACACTAGACCTCAGATGGCTAATCACAACGTCAGCTGGGTCCCGGGCACGCACGTGCGCTTCGAGGACCTGGACTTCATCGCCACAATGGAAGGAGAGTTGGTGCAGTCTCCCACCACCGTCCAACCTCTCCACTCCACCGGCCTCACCACAATTGCCGAGGTGCTGGAGGAGCTGCAGCTACACGCACCGGAGGCCCACGCCACCGGAAGCGATTAGCTCCTCAACTTCGACTATGGGAGGCTAGAACGCCAGCTCAGCGCCTTCCTAGGACCCCGATCGTCCTGGGAGGACCTACGCCACCTCACTTTTTCGTTCGCCAACATCATGACGCGGCTTGCCGGAGGAGAGCCGCTCTCTCCAGAATACCTCGCCCGGAGCGCCCCGACAGCACTCACGATTCTGGTGCACGAGCGTCTCGGCCCCCACCGTGACGCATGTGATGCCCTTGACACTTGTAGGCATAACGTTCCCTCAGAACAAACCAAACAAGGATGTACCAGTCCATCAGGCCCAGCAAGGCAATGGGTCGTGCACCACGGTTTCGGTACACGAGCATCTCGAGCCCCACCGCGACGCACGCGACACCCTAGATGCCCACGGGCGTGCCTACGACGATGCGAAGGAGGGGGCTAGCCGCGGCTACCATCCACGCCGTGGCAGGTGCTATGACAGCGGTGAGGACCGAAACCTGAGCCCCGACTTGACGGGACCTTAGGCTTTGGCCGCCAGACCCTCAAGGGCAAGGCAAAGCGGGACAAGGACGCCGACAAAGGTGCCTCCAACTGTCTCAATAAAAGGAAGAACAAGCGGCGGCGCAGGCGCTCGCTCGTGGCCAACGCCGACCGCAAGAGGGGCCGGAAGCCCGCAGAGGGTACCCCGGACCACTTCGAGAATCTGCTTGAAGGGCCATGCCCGAACCATGCTTTCCCCATCGAGCACCTGTACAAAGACTGCGTCCTTTTGAAGCGGTTCTTGTCAGGAAGCTCCAACAAGGGGGAGCATAGGACGGAGCCTAGCTAGATGAAGCACGCGATGTCACCCTCCTTCACTCGGCCAAGTACCAGCAAGTGTTGCGCCGGTACCACGGCCATCGAGTGCGGGGTCGGGCCTTCAATGTCGGGGACCTGGCGCTCCGCCTCGTCTAGAGTAGCAAGGACTACCATAGGCTCTCCCCGTCGTAGGGGGGATCGTACGTCGTCATAGAAATGCTCTGGCTAGGCGCCTACAAGCTCAAGACCATCAACAGTGGGGTCTTCATCAATGGCTACAACATCGAGCAGCTACGTCGCTTTTACAGTTAATAAACGCACACTTTCTCTTATTATCAGTTTCGCTGTCGAACTCCCTGATCTTTTGTGACACCCGACCCCAGCAAACAGCAGGGGGTCGGGTCTCACTCGGGGACTAATAAGAGCATATCTGTCTGGTAGATAGTCTCTATGTCCGACCCTTTCTCACAATTAAGACCCGCAAGTGAAGTTTGCGGAAATAAACCCTGAGTAAAATTGGTCAGACTGCGATAAATCTATATCCCAATGGCTACAGTGCCTCTGCTCACCAGCATAATCAGAGTTTTCTTTTCCTCACCCTGGCCTTAGCCATGGAAAGGGTCGGTACACGTTTAAGAGTCTATCCGCCTAGCAAACATTCTTTGTGCCCGACCCCCTTTCACGTTAAGACCTAGCAGCTAGGTTTGCGGTAACAAGCTTTGAGTAAACTGGTCGGACTGTGGGAAACATACGCCCCAGCGGCTATGGCATCTTTGCTCCCCAGCGTGATCCGAATTGACTCACCCTCACCCCGAGCTTTTATGACCTTAATGATGGGAAGGGTCGGAATGCACTAACCTTTTTATACAAAATGGGGAGAAGAGCTAAAAAGTTGTTCGCTATAACAAAATTTAAGAGCTTGTCCATTTATTACAAGTTCTCCACCTGGCTTATCTGCCTAACTAAATTCTTGCGCGGGATGTTCTCATCCTCTATCTTCGTAGGAAAGCCTTGTCTCAGCAGGTAACACAAGTCGATCAGACGGCTTGGTCGCTGTAGGAAAATGGGTAGGGAGCAGTAGGATGCCCCACGCGGGTTATGCCGACCCCATCACGAATGACAGACCCAGATCCCTCTCGATCATGTCCGCAATGGCGAGGGGTCGAACATCGTAGAAGTACTCTGACCTAGCACCTACAAGCTCAAGACTGATGACGGCAAAGCCATCGCCAATGCCTAGAACATCGAGCAGCTACGTCGCTTTTACCCTTAGTCTTCCCGTTCCAAAGCTTCCAATATGCTTATTAAACTAAGTAATGTTTCTACAAAAACCAAAAAAATGTTACCGCCTATCGGGTTCACTTCTGATCTGATCAGTCTTCAGTAACACCCGACCCCGGCAACTACCTAGGGTCAGGTTTTACTCGGGGGCGGGTAGAAGTACATATACTCAGGAATGTTTTCCCATCCGACCCTTCCTTTTTATGACAAGACTTAGAAATAAGAGTTGTCGAAATCTAACAATGAGTAAAACTGGTTGGAATGCAAAAAGCCTACGCCCCGATGGCTATGGCATCGCTTGCTCACTAGCGTGATCATTACTTAGTCGCTCGCAACTTAAGTTTCTAATGCCTTAACATAAAACAAGGGTCGGATCACAACAAACTTTATATATACATATAACCGACCCTTCTTTTTTATGACAAGACCTAGAAATAAGAGTTGCCAAAAACTAACGATGAGTAAAGTTGGTCGGAATGCAAAAAGACTACGCCCCGATGGCTATAGCATCGTTTGCTCACCAGCGTGATCATTACTTAGTCACTCACAACTTAAGTTTCCAATGCCTTAACATAAAACAAGGGTCGGATCGCAATGAACTTTATATATATAGAAAGGCCAAACAATGTTTCTGGCCATAATAAAAGTCCTTACAAAAAGATCGACGTCGGACTCAGATATCTAACTAAACACCCTTGGGCAGGATTTCTTCTCCGACCTTCTCCGCCAGGTCCTGCGCTGAGGGAGCCGCTTCCTTCTCAATTTCATCCAGCTCGGCGTTAGTGTAGCCAGGTGTGAAGCCCTCACTGATCACCGGTAGGTCGATGCTAATGTAGTGGGAGTGGGCGATGGCGAACGCGCGATGGACGTCGGTGTACAGGCCCTCCCTTGCGAGTGCCCACACCCGATCCGGGATCTAGGCAACCTGGACTGCGAGCGAGCTCATCTCCATGGCCGGGGCGACCCCGAGGTCATTGAAGACCAATCCGATGGCAGTGCGCAAGGTGTCGTGGTCATCGCTCTCTGACTAGAGTTGACCCCGCACCTCAGAGAGTTGCCTCTATAGGACTGCCCAAGCCAAACATCAAAGAGCGTCAGAAAACCAACTACAAACATCAAGCAAAAAAGGTAACCAGAGCCTCACCTTTCACTTGCTCCTCGAGGACCGTCTTCTCCCTCTAGAGCACTCCAACATCCCTGACCAAGGTGGCGGCTAGGCCCTCGGCTTCTTCCTTAAACTTCTACCTATTTTTTAGTGCGCGTCGAGTGTTGGTGCTCTCTTAATGGGCAAGGTCAAGGGCCGGGCAGAGTCATCCAAGCTCCACGGCATCTTCCCCCTCCTTGGCGACCACAGCCTTGAGCTTGTCCTTGGCCTTGTCGGCGTGTTGATGGGCTTCCCGTTCCTTGGTATGGAGGCTCGCCACGTCCTCCCGTAGCCATGGCCTTTGGTAGCAAGCCCCTAGACCTCCCTCTCGCGACGGAGGAATAGGGACTTCTCCCGGCTGTGCATCACAAGGGACTACGAAAAAATCATGTTAGAATCATATAAACAGGGCTCGAAAGTAGAAAACGTGAAGACACGACAAACCTGGCCGACCAGGGCGATGTCGTCCTTCAACACCCCCAACGCATCAGTTAGACAGCAGACTGCGGACTCAAGTCCCAAGCCCACGCTCGTCCAGTCCTTCACCTCCATCGGGTCATCGAGGGTGAACACCGAGTTGCTTGGGTCTAGCCACCTGGCCCAGTGGAGCCAGTCCCTTCCCCACACGAGCAGATCATCGCCCGGCCGGACAAGGGACTGGGAGGGCCTGGCCCCAACCGAGGGGTTGGCCATTGCACCCGTTGGCGTCGGCCCGACGGGAGCCAACGGTACCTCCTCCGTCACCAACGCTCCCTTGGGATCGGACCCTCCGATGGCAGAGGAGGCTGGTAGCTCAGGCTCTGAAGTCTGAGCCATCACCGCGTCTGCTGGGGATGCCTCGGTCGTGCCTCCTCCCATCCACCCCACCTCGGGCGCATCAACCGGCGTGGGTGCCGATTCCATGAGCGCCTCCTCCGACACAATCGGCGCCTCCGCCTCCCCCGCTTCCTCAGGCGATGCCATGTCTGCCTTGATGCCATCATGGCGCGCCCCTGGCACCAAGCCAGTCGGCTCCTGGGGGATTGGCTGATGCACTAGGATCTTCTACGACGCCAACTCCAGGCGGTTGCTGGGGCCGGTGCTACGGAAAGCACCAACGTCACACGACAAAATCCGAGAACGCAACGAAAGGGCAAAGAAGTCGATAACTGACCTCGACGCCATTATCCGAGAACATTTCGGGGGCTAGTCACCCGACTCTAACTCCGCCACCTTGGCAATTGGCCGCTTCTATCCCCCGATGGGGTCGGTCGGAGCAGGGAGGACTTGCTCCTCTAACCTCGGGGGCGCATCCTCCCCCGCCGATCTTGGAGGCGCATCCTCTTCGGTTTGCGCCAGGCGCATCCTCGCGCGCAAGCGTACCCTAGGGGATGTTGGGGTCGGACTCCTCTTCCTCCTCCTCATCGCCGTCGCTCTCCTCATATCCTTGCCGACGCTTTCCATGATGTAGCCTTGCTCGCTCCTTCTTTGCCTTCTTCCACTCCTTCTTTGCCTTCGCCGCCTGAGCCGTGGTGTGGTTTGCCACCCTCCTAGCCACGTCCTCTGGCAGTGGCAGGTCAGAATCACGGGTGAAGAGGCCAGGCTACAAATCCCAGCCCTTAGAATCTAAGAACAGAGGAGGGTTGGCCAAGGAAAGAAACTCAAAGAAGGCTTACCAGTTCAACAAAACACGCGTCCGGCCACATCACGGGATGCCCTGGGACCGGGTACACAGGGGCGAGATCCACCGATAGATCCGCTGGGCACTCCATCACCTCCTTGATGCGTTGTGCCATTTCGCCGACGCTGAGGGCCTCACCGGCGACCATCATCGTCCCTTCCGGCATGGAATCTGGCATCATCTTGTACATTGAAAGAGTGCACGCCAGCCTCTTGATGTGGTACGCTCCGACGACGCCGATCCCACGAAGACCGCGGCCCTTCAGAGTCACGATGGCTTTGAGAAGGCCATCGAGCCTCTTCTGCTCCTTCATGATGGGCCCGTACCTCCACGCGTCCGGCGCCTCCTCGATCAGGCGGCCGGTGAAGATCGGCAGGGGGGCGGCGGCGGCGTTCCTCAGGTAGAACCAGAGCTTATGCCACCCCTTGTTGGACTTCGACAACAGGATAGACATGTACTCCGACGACCGATTGCCTCGAAGATGGATGCTCACACATCCCATCGGCACCCTAGGTCTGGCTTCTTCCTCTCCTTCTTCTTCTGCAGCTCGATGGCGAAGAAGTACTTCCATAGCTCAAAGTGGGGCTCGATCCCCAGATATCCCTCGCACAGCGCGGCGAAGGCCGAGATGTGTTGAATCCCTTTGGGATTCAGATGCTGTAGCTCAAGCTCATAGTAGTGCAGCAGCCCTTGGAGGAATCGATGGGGAGGAGTCACGAACCCACGCTCGTGGAAGGGGATGAAGGAGACGATGTAGCCGTCAGGCGGTGAAGGCTCATCCTCGCCACCAGGTACGATCCACTCCATCACCATGGTCCTTGCGCAGAGAAGGCCCTTCTTAACTAGACCCTCCATGTGCGCGTGGAGAACATCGGAGCAAAGCCACGGCTCCATCGAGGAATAGGGATGGTGATGCAGAAGATCTGCCTATGGCGTAGGGCTAGAGAGCGAGAATTTCATCGGCAGTGGAGCGAAAACAGGGGAACGAAGGCCGAAACTTGAGAGCGAAAGGCAGAAAGACTGGAGGGGCAAGGATACGGCTGTGTGTACAGAGGCTAGGGAAAAACGGCTTTGTTTATAAGGTAAGGGCAGAATGGGCGAGGGGCGAACCATCCGCCTAAATTAACACTCCCCATGCCTCGCTAGATCCATTTCCTTTGGGGTCATGCCCTCATTGCTCCACGCTGCATCAGTCGCATCGCTGCCTCGAGAGACGAGCGCATGCCTATCCAAATCTTCCCCGTGAAGGATCCACCGGGTGACGGTTCGCCTTCAAAGGCTATGGGCCGCCGCAGGTAAGTGGGATACGGAGCTGAAAATGCTCCCACGGCCCATTAATGCCCAAGAGTTCGAAGGCTAGCCCACTAGTGGGTTCACGGCTGCTCCAGGGCACCCTAGAGTGAGGGGAGGTTAAGGATGGTCCCACTAGCGGCCAATACCCAAGGCGCGCGAAGTGCCACGGGCGTCCTGGCCCTCGTTTTGAGTCTTGGATGATGCAAGGTCCATGGTTTTTCCTCGAAGAAAGGCATCGAGCCCTCGGACTGGTCGAACGGATCCGAGAACTATATGGACCGACCACCAAGAATCTGGAGTCAGTCACCAACTAATCTCGAACCAGGCCCCCGCGAAGGGGATGCCGGGGCTCCACTCGAACAAGCCCGTTAACAACTCACCGAGCACCATGCTCTGTCCAGCGAGGAAAGCACGGCACGGCTTAGACCCTCCGTTCTAACGAATGAACGTGTGACGGACGACGATCACAGGACGAACCGACCCCCTGACCGGACCCCTGCTATGCGTGGGGGCTCGAGGGCTCGGCATCACAAAGAGACCGAACACGCGGTCGCAGACAAACGACGAGTCACCTTCGGTTGTGGAAACCATGGACGGACGCTGAAGTTCTAATAACGACCCACCTCCGCAGCACAACAGCCACAGAAGCAACAAATCGCAAAAAGCCTTTGCAGGAGTGTCTCACTCCTCCAAAGGCTCGAGGGCTACTGTCGGATATCTATACTCTGGTATCCGAGGCAAAGGATTAATGAGCGTCACGTTGGCTCATCTGATGGTTAAGGACGCAACTGCGGCCTCGTTCGACCCCTAGGGGCCGGGCCATGCCTCGTCCGACTCCGAGGACGAGGCTTCCGCCTCGTCCGACCCCAAGGCGTGGGCTCTGACTCGTCCGATCCCATGGGGAGGGCTCCGCCTCGTTCGACCCCCGAGGGTCGGATTCTGTCTCGCCCGGGCCCCTGGGCGAGATTTCTGCCTCACCCGTTCCCTGGGGGTCGAATTTGCTTTCGGACAAAAGCAATGGCCTTAGGGTGGGACCCGAACCGCTTCAACCACTATGACATGGAGGCGCACACCCAGGAGCACATCTCGGGAGCGTCCTGATGCGATTGGCTGTCGCATCAGGCCATGCTGGGAGACTCACGTCGTCCACCGCGTCAACAGGCCAGCACTATGCTACCAACTCCCTACCTGACCACCGTCCAGCGTCAGTCAACCGGCGTTAGTTGACTGGCACTGTACGACCAGTCCCCCGTATGGCCTCTGTCAGGGGACCCTTTGACCATTCCGTCCGCTTGGATGGGATGGAAGACAAGAACGACGCACGACGCCTGCACGTATGCTGCAGCAGCCAATAGGACCCCAGTGCGACACCGCTGCCACCACGATCTACAGGGTCCACAGGACCCACGCGAAGAGGAGGACGGCACACCCCCGGGAGCCTTATTTCTCTTTCTTTTTTCTCTCTTCCCTTCTCTCGGTCTCGGGTATCCTGTTCTCTCCCCTTGGTCTATAAAAGGGAAGGCAGGGCACCGTTCAGAAGGGAAGATCGATCGACCGATAGATCGAGCAGTAGAAGCATCGAGCAATCGAACCACAGAGACTTGGGAGCTCCTCCCTCTCTCGCCAGTTTGTAAACCCCTACTACAAACTCGGTGCTAGTAACACGAGCAACCCGAAACTGGACGTAGGGACATTCGGCCCAAACCAGTATAATCCTTGTGTCCTCTTAGCACACCATCCGGGTCAGACGCGCAATATACAAATTTACTAGTCGGTTGTTTGAAACACCAAAAGTGGCATCCGCGTTCTGGACGGGACGGATGGGAGTTGCAGCCGCAAGGCGCTGTGGTGGAGGGAGGGAGCAGAAGGGATAGGAAGGATTGGTGATTTTTTTTAATAATCTTATGGGCAGGAGCGAGCGGCGACTAAGTGAGCGCGGACGAGTGGATGAGCAATTATTGGGCTACGTCACGGCCCACCATCGGCACCGTCCGGACGAACCGACGTACTATACCTAGCATTACCGTTTTAACACATATAAGCACGAGTCATAAGTCTGGGTCACATACAAGACAGTGACTTTTCATTCCATCGCTAAATGTGTCTTGAAATCAGACTCATACCATCGCTGGACATACGGGTTGTGAGTTCGTATCACATAGGGACAGTTAGTTTCTATAGCACCGCTAAAGACATCTTAGAATTGGACTCCAAACTGTTGTTAGACACACTATTTATCTCGTATTTACATGGGTCGTGAGCCCAAATCATGGGCAGGACTGGGAGGAACGCGAGGCATTGTGGGAATATATAAAAGACAGAAAGGAAGAATCACTTCCCTCTTTAACGTTGGTTATAGAAATATTAAGTACATATGTAGATAATCCAGATTTTTATATAACCTATAGCCACTATCCGAATTCTTAAAACATGCATGGGATCTAAATAAAAATAAAGGATAAATTAGAACTTATGTCACTATAAATTTGATGTTTATGAGAAAATCACTATTTCTCACCTAATATGGTCGATGCCATTATAATCAATTTAGAACTTGAAGCATGCCATTTTATACTCCCATTGTCCATTTGGACCCACGTGCAGACCACTGTGTCAGCGAGTGGACGGAGAGAGTAGTCCATACCACAACTGAGCCAAAGTAGCACGCCAACGTATAAAGTGACATATTTGAATGCGAATTGTAACGACATTAGCCTTGTCAGGTGAGAAATACTAATGCTTATAAAAAAAGATGAATTTATACTGATACCGTTCTAATTAACAAATTAAAGCGAGCTAAATGAGTCACGAACTACTACTGTAATTTATTATATGTACGAGCGATGCATGCGTCTTTGATGCGTCAAACACATGCAAAGTTTCGATTGGTTTGCATTGCATGGTTAATCCATTTGTGTCCACACACACACGAACATATGCAGTGCACATCCTCCATTCTCCGGAGTTTCTAAAATTCATGTCATATCGAATGTTTAGATATATTTATGGAGTATTAAATATAAACTAATTATAAAATGAATTACACAATTTACGACTAATTTGCGAGACGAATCTTTTAAACCTAATTAGTCCATAATTTGACAACGTGGTGCTATAGTAATCATGTACTAATGACGGATTAATTAGGCTTAAAATTTTGTCTCGCAAATTAGTCTCCATCTATGTAATTGGTTTTATAATTAATCTATATTTAATGCTCCTTACTAGTATCTAAATATTCGATGTGACATGAATTTTAGGATCGACTAAAGAACCGAACACCCCCTTTCTATTGGCAACATTCTCTTCTATCCGGCTTCATGCCTGCAGCTGCAAGCATAAATTGGTTTCTCCGAATCCTCTTGTCAAAGTCGTGACGTGAACACAGCCTGTTCATTAATTAGTTTCTGGGTTGATAAATTGACGTGTACTGGTTTGTTACGAGAGAAGAATACTGTTAACTGACTGATAGACTCTAGCTGAAACCAATAAACGACGAGCAGGCTAATCGAAGAGACGACGACGACGTGAACTGGCAATATGAATAGTGTGCCGTGTGCGCGTTCTTTGACCGGCTGACGTCTGGTTGGTTGACCGGCTGTGAGTGCTGTTCGCAGGCCTGTTTGCCGAGCCGGTGCCGTGTGCGTCTACGCCCGGGCGCAAGACCGCAGGCCTAACTGTCGTCGCTGCTTGCTGGACTTGGACGCCTATTGTCCGTATCCAGCCGGCCCAAGCACGGTAAGAGATGGGCGTACTAGTAGACTTCAGTAGTGCCTCACTGTACTCTCCGGCGCCGACGTCCACATGGAGGCTTCGTGCATGTCGACCATGTTGCCACCTCCTCCCTAAACTGCTGCTCCAATATTTCATAAAAGAATTTGAAGGCAGGGTTTGAAACAAAAAATGAAAAAAATAGGCCAATTTCTTTGTTAAAGTGGCCATTCCTGTTCAGATTTCTTCCTTAATACTACCTCCGTCCTGAAAAGAATGCAACTATGGGTTGTGTGCCACGAAAAGTAGTTCACGTTTGACCAAGTTTTTAGTGAATATATTCACATTTATAGCTTTAAATTAATTTATTATAAAAATATATTTCGTAATTAATCTGATGATATTTATTTGGTATCATAAACATTGATACTTTTTTACCTACAATTGGTCAAATTTGAGGTACTAAAACGTGGCACTGCGCTAGAATTGCATTCTTTTGAGGACGGAGGTAGTACTACTAACTCCATACCAACAAAACAAAATTATCGGTTTTTATTAGTCAAACAACTTTAATTTTGACCAAATCTATAAGAAAAATATTGACATCTATGATAGCGAATAAGTATCATTGAATTAATTCCGGTATTCTCATGGTGAACCTATTTGTTTTGGAGACGTAAATATTGATAAGTTTGGTTTCATGTTACTTTGAACCGTTTCAATAAATTTTAGTTGATTTCGATAAATTTTTGGAATGTAAACATGAGCTTACTTTTATTTGCAGTGGTCCGACTTCTCATGTGGGACCCACATACTTGACGCGTAAATTGGTGTAGAGTAGCTTAATATCACTTTGAGCTATTTCCAACAAATTTCACAAAAAAAAAAGATGTGAGCACAACTTTTGAGTTCTAGGGTCTGGCTTTTGAGTCCACAAGCAGATCTTGCCACACTAATTAGCACTGGACATGAGCATTTTGGTAATTGCCGGTGCTTGCCCGTCCATAGGGATGAAACGGGATTACATACAGACGGATATCAATGATCCTGCATTTGTCCCATATCCCGTATTATATTCCATATTTTCTATTGGATCTTAGAACTCGATATGGATCATTCAAATATTGATATCTATCTCATATACATGTCAGAAATCTGATTTTTAAGAATTAGAATTCAATTACCGTCCCGTTTTAGTGCCGCGGCCCGCGGCTGGGAGCACTTACGGTGTATTATCTTGAGATTACGATGGTGCCGCGCTTTTGTTCCACACGACCACACCGTGCAAATAAAGCCCACCAGATCGGTAGTAGGCCGCAGCCACATGTTCGGTCCGGTTAGCGCTTGGGTTTTGGGCGGGCAAGCCTGAGCATCGGAGACGTTCGTCGTGATCCAACCCCCAACTTTTTTTCTTTCCCAACTAAACTCATCTAGCAGGCTGTTCCAGTGGCCCATCTCAACCCAAACATCGCACTCGTCTTCAATCTTTCCCCTCCGCCATTGTCTCCTGCATCGCTGATGAGCCCGATGCGCCACGTGCTCTGTTATGCTGCTAGCTTGAGGACGTCACCATGACATAATGTCTATGTCATTATACTCCCTTTTCCCCTTGGAAATAATTTCTAAAATACATAAATACATCTACTCATCCTCTTATTGTGGCACAAGCACGGCTAGCAACAAACGTGAACGTAGATCACCGGCCCTCACTGCAGTCTCCTGGAGCTTCGAGCTCGTCTATGCACGTTGTGGAGAGCTTGTCAATGCGTATGCTGTTGCCTGAGGGCGAGCGTTTCGCCGCACATCGACAGCTGACGCGCGGCCAAAACATCCATCGACCCCCTGGTGTCCTCACCGCCGCCGTCGTTCGGGGTACTGGAGCTCCGCCCGCGATCGCTCGCAGCCACACTAGCGAGACCGCGGTGACCGCGCCGAGTGCGCATAGTGACTCGAGGAACAGGCTGTCGTCTTCCTACGCAACCGCGGCCCCGCGCCGGCCAGCGGCCACCCCGCTCGCCGCGTGCGCACTGCATAGGGCCGGCTGAAAACGAGGAAGACGAAGACGAAGTCGTCTTGGGCTGAGATGGGGCCGAGTGCTGTGTTTATCCGGCATGGAGCATTGGAGCCTCACCGTTGGATGAAAAATGGACGGGATAGATCTGTGACTGCAGAGAACAGTCAGCCAGGCGTTCGGAAATTGGGATCAGACTCCAAAGATGTCACCACCGTTGACGCGGACACTCAAAGGCTGCATGGTGACACACCGACGATCAATCACCTGCAATGCAATTGAGTTATTCGATGCCCTACTGCCGCGTTTGTTTAGGTACGATTTTGGCCCTGACCAGTTCGTCTCCCAGCGCCAGCGGACTTGGTGGTGACAAACGTGGTTTTGGGCAAATCAGTCTTCTATACAAGGAACAAGTGCAGCCAACGTTGAATGGTTTCAATGATAGTGATCTGGCTGCAGGTGATGTTGATGGCAGTTACAGGAAGAGCACTACAGTGGTTACCATCTTCGTCCTTGGTTGAGTATATAGCGTGCGGCTGAGTATGGGCTCCAACCAGGCTCCGACTGGAACCAGCCGGAGCCCCTAAACCCTAGCTGCTCTGGTTCCTCCGTTTCTCAGTTCATTTTTTTTAAGGAGCCAGAGCCATTTTTTTATATGCTATAGTACCTATAGTGTCTAAGGGTATCATACAATGCTTTTAGAGCTAGAGCCGGAGCACCTGAAGTTGTACCAAACAGCTGCTACTGCTGCTTACCGGGCTGTTTTGTTTGGTCAGCAGGCTGCGTGAAGAAATCTTGGATTCAGCGGTGAGCACGCTGAGGGGATAACAAGTCCACTATATCTCTGATCAAAAACCTTCTGCACCACGACCGCAATAGATAGATTGTACGTAGATGGATATTATATAGAGTTGGGACATGGGCCGTGCCATTTAAGGACGGACCATGGCACGGTCCCGAAGCACGGCATGGCACGAAATATTTTAAGCCGTGCCAGCACGACATGAATGTGAGGGTCGTGCAGTGCCTAGGGTCTCGGCACGATGGGCTATACGGCCCGGCCTGCATTTTGGGCCGTGCTTAGACCGACATGGCACGAAAATAGCACACAAGCAAAATTTTGATGATGAGTAGTTATTTTTGTAATTGTATATTGTACTCTTTTCCTTACCAGGGAGCCCTGTTATGAGTAAGGTTGATGATAGTAAGGTTTTTGATGAGGCAATGTACTAATTTCAAATTAATAAAATACATATTTCCCAATTCGATGTCTTTTGCATTTCAAAAAATATATAATGTTTCATATTACCAATGGTTGGAGAAAATAAGTAAAAATATAGTGAGGGCCTGTTTGAGCTGGCATGGCACGGAGGTGGGCTGCTGGGCCATAGGCCATGCCTGGGCCTAGGGAAAATCTTGTCGTGCCATTCGGCACGGCCCAATGCGCCAAGCGTGCTTATGCTAGGCCGAAGTATATATATAGAGAGAGAGAGAGAGGGAGAGAGAGAGAGAGAAGGTAAACCAATGCAAAACCAATGAGCATGTCATTGACCGGATATCCAGCCTATGTCCAAAGATAGTATCTGTCTTCAACTATGGTGGTGCTGTTTGGTTGGTAAGTGTAAATGTAAACGGTAATGGAATCCAATAATTAAACCGGTAACGTAAACAATGTATCAGATCACAATATTTGTTTGGTTCTAGACGGTAATGGAAACGCTTTCACTCACTCTCGCGTCCTCAGCAGCTAGCACCGAGCGCCTTTTGTTCTCTACAGCTCCTGCACGGCCACGTGAAGGCGTAGCACCAGGTGGTTTGTGTCAGCGGCTCCTACACCCACACGAAGAAGAGACGAGGATGAGTGGCATCCCATTCCACTCGATTTGGAGCGGTATCAGCTGTCTACCGGTCCGTATTAAATAACGCGCCATCTGATTACTGAGGGGGCTGAAACAAACACCCAACAAACGCAACTCGTTACCCATGTAATCATATCCCGTTACATTTCTGTCAACCAAACGCTATGTATATGTCATCGCAGGGGCGGATCTAGCCCTCCCCCTACCGCCGCTGATCTCATGGAGCCCCTATAAGATTTTTTTGCCATGGCTGCTTTGAGAAAGATAGGCTGGAGGTTGAAGATGACGATGAACTCGCAACTTTAGCCCCCTGAACTTTCATCCTAGATCCGCCACTGTCTGATCGAGAATCTTAAGCATCTCAGATAAACATCATAGAAGGCAGGATATTTGTTTACGAGGTTCGGCCAAAGCCTACATCCCAAGAACTAACTATGGAATATTTAACATTTTGCCATTATAATGGTTGGCACATCTTCAAATGTCACTAATAGAATTGTTCCTACATATTTGTCACTAGAGAGAAGATTTTATAACTTTGAGCCATTTTTGCATACGTGGCAGGACACATAGGCATGCCAGCATGTCTGAGTGATGTGAAATGACCTTCTTGCCCTCAAGTCATCTTCTTGCCCTCCTATCATATTTATGAGAACGAATTGAGTTCGACTCCAACTTTATCCTATAGTGCCACATACAACTCAAAGTCCTAACGTAACCGGACTTGTACAAAATATTCGACATTGGGAACTTGTCGTGGCCACTTCTCCCTTTTGTTCTTGTCAAAGGCGTTAGACAAGAGGGAGAAGTGGCCACGACAAAGACATCGAGATCATCCATATCACACTCTGATAGTACAATTGACGCACATCTCGACTGTTTGATCAGCATGTGCCTTTGGGGATTGGAGATCTTAAGCTGTAGATTTTAATTGAGTGTTACCAGACTCAAGATTATAGTATCATTTGCTCCAATGTTGAATCTCAAAACGGGCATCGATAGATACCCGAGGTCAACCCGAACATCAGAAGAAGATATGCCACTTCCATGTGTGATTCCAATCAATTAAATAGTGTGATACTCAATAGCAGCATGCCTTGTGCAACAAACTAAAATTGTTAGAAATTTATCAAAATAATATTTTTCCAAGACTTAGGTGATTGGGGATGTCTCATGATTGCTGTAATTGCACAAACCAAGTACTAGCCTAGGTATAACATCAAATCAAATCCTAGGTATAACAAATTTTATAATGTAGAGTAATAACATCAACTCAAATCCTAGGTATAACGTCAAATCAAATATAGAGTTTAAGGTACACGGTATATGTGATCTAGAGTGTTTCAAGGTTTCCAACTATTGCACCAAGTTACTAACAATGGACCTCACAACTAGAGAAAGATTTATAAAGTATCGGTAAACCACTAAATTTGCACGAAGTTCCTAGTTTGGCATCTTATCTAAATATCATAAATTGGAGACTCCTTTTGATTACAAAAATCCCATTAATTGCACATTCACTTTATTCCAAAATTGAACTAGACCTTTACCTTAAGTTGAAGTTCAATATTCATCTAATTAATCTCCATATCTCTAAAGTCTTCACTAAATAGACCACGAAAACTTTAGTTAACCGACTTTAGTTAAATCGGTTCGGTTTGATTAATCAGTTTTGGTGAAATTTTGTCCACCCCTAGCTGCCAGTGCTGGTATAAGATTCAAAGACAAATGACCTGGTTCATCAAAATAGCACCACTATAAGGTGTATTAGTTTATTATTTTATTGAAGGAAAAGCATGATAAACATATTTGTAGTTCCAACATCTGTATCTTTCGTTTTGGATGCTACACTTGTGACAAATGGACAATAAGGACCCCGCAAGGGCCATATATTTGATAGATATTTCAAGACTTCAGGGACACGAAAATTAACAAGAGCAAGGCTTGGTTTGCTGAAAGAAAGGGCACGAGGAGAGGAGAGATGGAGCCGCACTGGGCTGGGTTGGTCACACGTAGATTGGAGAGAAACAGGGGATCAGAGGCCGGTACACCCGTCTATTTACAGCGTGTTTAACCAAGCTAAACTAAGGGTGATGGCACATCGTTGAAGGAAAATGAGCGATTTGGGATGGTAATAAATATGGAAAATGAAGTTACTGGATGGCGAGTCGTACAGCCAGATTGCTTCAAATCGTTGGTTTTGTCAAAATTAGAAATATCCAATTGTAGTTCCATGTGCAGAGTTCTGACGAAAAATTCTGACTCAACTATTGGTCGATGTTAGAACATTTCAGGATGGTGGCACTGTTTTTAGTACCAAATGCAATGCGCAAACGAGGAAACAAAGTACAATAAAAAACGACTGAAAACAAGAAGCAGCACATGGAAAATAGACTGCTTTGCAATTGAAAGATGGTAACTTTATGCACCGGGTATATAAACTCAAGCCTTCAACTATCAAGTGATTCAAACATCAAAGCTCAGCCAATTGCATCAACAGCCAATTGCATCAAACTTCAAAGAATGAATTTATATGCTCCTAAAACTATGCGCAGAATATTTTCATGACTCAGTTTTGTTTCTCAATGCAAACTTTTAAATAAGTATGCCATCCATAAACAATTACGTAATTTACTGAACAGGAACCGACTGTACCAAAAATGTTTTGAGTTCCTTCCTTAGACCGTGCTTCAGTGAATACCCTTCCAAGGTAAAGAACTTGGTGGTTGAATTTGACAATCAGTCTCAAGTGGTGGACAAGTATATCATAATGCTTACTTATTTGTTTAGCTAGCACATAAATGATACATTTCGAAAACAAATTTTATCTGTTTCCTATAACATGATGCTTCCATATTCCATACAGTTGTGAATAACAGATTTACAGTTAGTACATTCACAAAATGGAAGAAAGCAAACTCTATTCCTTCTGTTGCTAGGTTGAGTGCCTATTGCCTAGATGAACAAGTCATTCACATACAACAATCAGTAGAAGAGATATAAGCTTCAGATATTCATACGTCAATGGCACTACACCTTTCAGAAATTTCTTCCACCACCAAATTGCGATGGTGGCTGAACTGCGCCATAAGCTGAATATTCCTGTCACAATTCACAAGTTCAGTAAAATTACTAAACTACTAAAAGCTGAAAGAATTGAAGCAACTAAGGCGAGAGAGACCAGTACAAAAAGGAACAGGAAATGTTTCCTAGCATGTACGTAGAGAACTAGACTCTGTGACAGAAGGGTCATAGGTTCGAAGGTCAATACCCCAACTGAAGAAGTGAGGAGACAAGGATATACAAACTCTGAACAAAATGACTTGGAATATCTAGAAACTAAACCAAGCTAGCCTACAAAAATCCAACCTTGTTTGATGCAAAGTCTGTCTTGATAAATAGTTAGAACTTAAAGCAAGTTTTGTGTATGTCTTGGAAGTTTGAGAATAAAAGAAAAGAGTAAGCAAAGATGCCAGGTTAGCTTATTACATGTATTCATTTGCTTAGTGTTAAGAAGGCTCATATTAATTGTAGTTTTACTAGGAAGGCTTTCCAGCTTCCAATTGCATCTAATCCTTCATACATGCCGCCATCAACTATGATAAATATAGAATAAAAAAAGCTCATTTAAGCACCTGAGATGCACACTGAGGCTCAGAATGCATATTTGTATGCCCCTGAATCTGACTTGTTGAAACGATAGTCGCAGGATATCCCTAAAAAGTAAAGGTGCATGATTCAGTAATTTGGAAGCAGTTAATAAAACAATATTCCTAAAGAAACATGGTTAGGGTCACTACCTGGTAGAAGTAAGGTCTACCAACAGATGAGTTTGATGCAATATCTTCTGCAGCAAAATATTGATCTTGATTTGGGGGATCGACAAAAACTGGGTCAGCTGGCTGATGAGGCAAAACCACTTGTTTCACATTTCCTATAAAAACAATTATTTTATTCAATCAAACTTAATAATTGCTGAAGCAAGATGAATGCAAGTGAAAGAGGAGATACTTGAATGTTTCTCTTGCTTAGTTGATTTTTTCTTTCTCTTTTCAACCCTATTTCCATCTTTCTCTTTTCCCAAGGGATTCATATGCAATCTTTTGAGGTCACAAATATTTTCCAGTGATTTTTCTCCGTTTTCAAGTACATCCAGAATTAGTTTTCTTGTATTATGATGACTTTTGCTCTTCATCAGCAGATCATAAACAAACCACATAGCCCTATTATGATACACAAATGCAGCTTCTAAAGCGATCTTGTTCTGCAAATTCATCAACTGGAAATGGATATGTTCCTTTTCTGGCATATTTTGTCCAACGGTTTAAAATATACCTTTCAGGAATCCTATCGACATTCTTAAGACCAAGTGCATTTAGAGCATGTAAACAAAGTACACCCATGGTCTCAAATTTTTTGCAAGTACAGCTCAACTCCATGGTAGAGGTGTTAAGGAAAACTACCCAAACATTTGGACTACTTTGCAGAACGAACTCAAACTTATACAATGTTTCATTACACTGAACTTCCTGATATGAAGTTGCACCAGTTCCATCTAGAAAATCTGTTTCAAGATACTTATAGACCTTGTGTGTGTAAACTTCGGCAGCATGTTGCAAATTTCTGTTATGCTTAACTGTACACTCCGTAGCAGCCTGGTTGCACTGAATGTCCTCTAAAGACTCAGTTTTACGCCAACTACCTGCAATTTTATCCAACTCAAGAACAAAAGTGGCAAGTGAAGTTGATTCATCATCGATGTTGCTCAAAACATTGTTCAAACCCTCATTCCTATCCATCGATTCGATCCCACCATCAAATGCATCCTTATGAAGAGCTGTGCACCATTTATGCCTTTGCTGATACAGATCAGTGAGCCACGGGTGTTCCTGCATATTATACTCATGATGCATCATCGCCCATGTTTCATCAAATTCTGCTTCTGACTCACATCCTCTCATGCACTTTATAAGCAAGCTATGACATGTTCCAGAATCATTGATAGTGCCTAAATGGGACAGCATGTTCTTTTCAATGAGCCGTTGACAAAGACAATGACGTGTCCCAGGAAGAACATCTTCAATTGCCTTGGAGATAAATTCATTCTGATCAGTAAAGATTGTTTTAGGAGGACGACCACCCACAGACTCCAAGAATGACTTAAATAACCATTCATAGGATGTTAGGGACTCATCTAACAAAAATGCACAGCCAAACATGACATTTTGTCGGTGGTGATTCACACCGATAAATGGGGCACATATCATATTATACTTGTTGGTGTGATATGATGTATCAAATATCACAACATCTCCGAAACTATCATAGTCAACCCGGCTTGTCCCATCCCTCCAGAAAAAATTAGTCATTCGGCCTTCTTGATCTACTTCTACATCCCAATAGAACATACCTTGTTCATTTGTCCTGCGCTTGAAATATCCAACAAGGGCCTCACATTCCTCTGGTTCAAGCAGTGTGTAACTACGGATGCTAAGCTGGCTGTGGCATTCTGTACCATCTTCATTTATATGTAAACTGTCATGCATTGCTTGGATTTCAGCATTCACCATTGCATTCAGCACACCAGATTTCGGAACTGAAAGAATCCTCACTGATCTCAGTAAGTGTATCTCTTCTGGTCGAACTAGCTCATGATTGTGTTCAGGAATTATTTGAATAACTCGCCATTGACCTTCAGAATCAACCCTAAAACGGACCATCGCTTTGCAATTAGTTCTGGTCTCTGGCTTATTAAAGTTTGCTTCAGTAAGCTGCTCATCATCCTTCAAGCCTTCTTTTGAGCAGTAATAATCTTTAGTACGGATGGTTTTGGTCCCGGTAAAGTAGTACTGCTTTCCCTTCCGAACACTAAAGCCCATACGGTGCCCATAGTCACAGTACAACCTGTAAGCTTCTTCCTCACTATATGCGACTTTATTTCGTAATTCTTCAGTCAACTCCTCACGGCTTGGGATTATAGAATTATGTTCCCTATCCTCTTCTTCATTTCCTGCCGGATCTTCCTCCTCCCCTGCTCTTGGTTGTCAAAGGCTACTTGCTCCCCATTTTCAGCAGTGTAAATTATTTGCTGCATTTCTCCATTCTCCTCAGCTTCTTGTTCATTATCTTCGACACTGCCAAGACAGATGGCCTCCCATCAATCTCAATAGCAATTGTAGCACCTTCCATCACTGCATCACGAAAGGCAATGTATTGGTACAAATACCAGGAAAGTACGAGAGCATATGTAGTACTGAAACAATGGAAACAAAGACACAGAAGCTCTTTTTTATATTTTGGGTACCCCCCAACACACACACACACACACACAGTGGTGGGCCCACAATTTAAGGGTTGGTTATTTGAAATGTGAAGGGCTATCAAAAGATTTTTTTTACAACCTAAAGCCTAATATTTGTCACGTATAATACCACATAATTGTAGAGATATACATAATTGAGCATGATTTAATAAATTCATATAGAATTGAACAAGATTCCCTCACACACACACAGTGGTGGGCCCACAATTTAAGGGTTGGTTATTTGAAATGCGAAGGGCTATCAAAAGTTTTTTTTACAACCTAAAGCCTAATATTTGTCATGTATAATACCACATAATAGTAGAGATGTAATACATAATTGAGCATGATTTAATAAATTCATATAGAATTGAGCATGATTTAATAAATTCATATAGAATTGAACATAACTAGAAATTGTTTTACATGTAGAACAGTCCCAGTTTCACAAACTATTTAACATATATAAGTAACATATCATCAGTGAATTAATATCCGTATCTGTTACAGTTTCACAAACATTCACAAATTACAATTGATATAATATAGTGAAACGGAAAGCCAATTCACCAAATTAACTTACAAATTGGATTCACACCTGGTGGCTGCTCCAATGGAGAATCAATAGAGTACCAGACCAGCTCAGCTGCTCTGCTCCTGCCTCAGGACGGTCAACACTCGACCCTTGGTGCCGCTGCCCGCTGCCGCAGGCCTCCCACGCCCAGCACCCCGGTTGCTTGCCGCTGCCGACTTGCCCCTAGCCGCGGGCCGCCCCAGCCCTCCGCAGCCACCCGGCGCCCCCAGGCAGCGCACCTGCGTCCTAAGGCCGCCCAAGCCCTGCGTGGACAGCGTGGCTGCGCCCGCCGCCGCCTAGCCGGAGATTCGGCCCTAGGGTTTGGAATGGAACGGGAGAGAGGAGCAGAAGCCGCAGGCTCTGTTCTGCGCGAAACGCCGAAAGCCGACACGGCGATGGGGACGACCTAGCAGCGCCTGCGACTACGAGGCCGCGGGAGAGAGAACTGAGCTAGATGGGCCGCCGCCGCCGGGTTGAGGGAGAGCGCGAGGAGAATTTGTGAACACCATGTTATGTATTTTGGTCTTCTTTGTTTTCCTAATAACACGTATATACATATTTTTTCAAAAAAAAAACAACACGTATATACATAGTTATATACCCGGTTTTTTTAAAAAAATATATAAGTACTAGCAAACGTATGATGCGTTGTAGCATAACCCAATATGTAAAGAAATCGAACTCCGAATAATCGCTAGACGCGAGTTGTTCTATCGAAGTGTTTGGTTCAGTTATTTGTAACGCAAAGGGATAACACCGATTCCATTAAATTTTGTTTGTTTCGGTGATGGCCGTATTCACTTTCCTCATAATCGATACCGCTATATATAAAGTTGTTACACCTCCCACCTCGCGCGTAATCAAATCGGTGGTGAGATCACGATTGATACCGCAATCGATACCGCTACATGCTCAAACCAAACAAATCTCGTTTTGACTCATTCTCTTCCCATTCGCTCCGTGGTATGATATCGTTAGCGTTAGCGTTTGCAGAGGTGAAACCAAACACTACCTAGTTTGTATGAGTTGTTCTAGTTTGTATGTACATGGGTCATGAGTCTGACACATACGAGATACGAAGAACGTGACCTAATACATATTGGAGTCGAACCATGTATCCATCATCACTAGACGCGAGCTATTCTGATTTGTATGAATATAGATCATAAGTATGGGTTAAGTAAAAAAAAAAGTTATAAGATACAAGAAACTCTCCAATATCCAAGTAGATTGGAAGAAGTTGACAAAAAAAAAAGAAATGAGAATTGTCCCTTGAATTTAAGTAGGCCTGCCCTCCACACGACTGTATGAATATGAAACCTACTGAGATCACATTTTATACCTCCTGCTAACTACTCCCTCATTTCCAAATTATAAGTCATTTCAATTGTCTTGAAGAGTCGAAACATCTCAAGTTTTGACCAACTTTATATAATAAAATAATAATATTTATAATATCAAGTAAATATGATTAGATTCTTCATTTATTATATTTTCATAATATAACTACATGATGTCATAAATCTTTGTAATTTTCTCTATAATTTTGGTCAAACTTAAAATGTTTTGACTCTCACAAAAAGTTAGAACGACTTATAATTTAGAACGGAGAGAGCAATAGGCACTGTGTTCTATTATTAAGCTTCTATATTATTTGTCACAAATGGAATAAACGGACCAAGGGTGGACCCAGTAAACAACATGGGTGTACACATGTACATCCAATAAATTTTGCAAAAACACATACCTGCCGGGTGCTCATTGCCTGCTAACGACACAACAAGGTCCCTGCCGAAGGGACAGAGAGACCTGGCCACCTGAGCAACTAGCGCTAGCGGCAGCTGCAGTTGCCCAGTGGGTCGACAAGAGAGAGAGAGAGTCCAGCCAACGCAACGTTTTAAATAGTGGCATAAGAGATTTAGCCGTCTCCTTCAAAACTATCAGCCCCTCTTCGTTTCGGCTAGATTAGCTTATAAGTCATGGCTGAAATTACTGTTGGCTGGTTTGGTGTGAGAAAAAAATATTGTTCAAGCCATGGATTATAAGTCAGATATGAGCAATCCAGCCAAAACGAACATGCTGTATAAATAAAAACTACTTGGCTCCAAACGCATGATCTTTCTTGAATCGTGTTTTTCCTTTAAAAACTGAATTGATTGACGAAGCCAACGACAAAGTTAGACCATGTTTGGAATGCATAGTTTTTTTTTCTTGAATCCAGTGTTTTTCTTTGAAATTATATTGGTTTCTTTAAAAATTCTTACAATTCGTGTAAAATTCCTGTATTCCCAACAGGCTCTTAAAATAGGCATGCATTTCGCTTCACAGGGTCTACTGTCACATCGTGATAAATTGGTTTTGGAACAGGATACAAATGTCTTCGCTACAGGATGGGGGCAGTACCACAGCTGGCCGGCATCCTTTTTTTTCAGTAATGGCAGCTTTGGGTTCTATGATTGTATAGCTTCACCCTGCCATTGGAGAACAGATGCACATCTGAATATCTGTAGCCATAAAAGATGAATCTCCTTTTACCAATTGGTATTATGTATGCTTTTCTTTCATGAATTTTTGATGGTATGGACGTTAACCAAGTGCTGCAAGCCTGCAAATGAATTTTTGATTGTACAGTGCTGCAAGCCTGCAAATGAATTGCATGCATCTTAACCCATGAAACCTCTTGATGGATAGGTACAACGTAGAACGTACAAGAGAATTTGGGAGAACAAAGAAAGAGAACCTTATAACTTGGTAAACAGTAAAACTAGTTTCTCATTAGTAATCACACAGGAACACTAAAAAAAAGAGAGAGCTCCGACTCAGAATTTCCATTCAGCAGCAGAACATAACAAAATTCACTAATAGGCAGAAGAACAAAAGGCAAAAGCATCAGCAACAAACAGAAACTAAGATTATAGTCAAAACATCGATCGTCTAATGATCATCCGCCGAGCCAACTATCCATGTCTCCATTCCCGTCTACTGTTAGGCTTTCCGAATGCACACTGCAGGGACGATGCACTGCATTGTCACGACATTCCAGCTCGTCCAGGGTTGACAATGCTAGTCATGGCAGAAGTGGGTCGACCTCCAGCTCTTAGCATTTCAAAGATGCCTCCTGTGATCTTTGTGCTGGCTGGCTCACCTAAGATGACCTGTCGCAGGGATCACGGGATACCGCACAATCCCAAGAGGCATTTTTGTGTTGTTATTAGGATTCTCTCCTGCTCCACCGCCATCACAACTCGGTTCCAGCAAGCGCATTAGGGAAAGGAAGATTTCCATTCTAGTCACATCCCTGTTGGCCTGCAAAAACAAAGTAAAAATAAGAACTTCCATGAAGCAGACAGTGGAGGAAGCAAAAGAAATCTGAAGTCATGAAAAACATTTAACATGCTGTGAGGGGAAGCTATTCTAGCCTTCTGAGTTCTCAGCCAACCTAGAGAACTTTCATAATGCATTGAACTGCTTACCTCAACAGTGAACCGTGCCCAGATTTTATTTTTTTGTGCTTCCATAACGCCTCTTAAGATGGTTAATCCTAGTCCTTTAATAAAGTCAGCTATCTCCAAGAAGATACCTCTATCCTCACAAAGCATCTACAGAGGCAACACCATCAGCAATATGCATGCATTGACAATAATAAGAGTTGAAAGATCCAGCAATAGCAGAATCATTTACCTCCACAAGCATCTGACGAGGCCGGTCAAGATCTTCGACAATGATTGGACACGCTATAGATTGACTACCAACATCAAAGGCCCAAGTGGCACCACCTTCAAGTAGTCTTTAAGTGGACCATTCTCACCACCAAGAATCTGTTTGGAGTTTACCCATAGCCACACACAACACATTGCATGAGGTTAGTAACTATTACCTTCTCAAAAACGCTGCAAATTAGATCACAAAATTAATAAGTATGTGCATACCTTAGATTCATTTGAGTCCTTGAGGTTATCTGCATGCTTTGTCACACTTTGCAAGAAAAGCATGTGCTTAATGGTCTTCTCCAACAATGCATCAATGCTACACTGTTGACAAAAAATGCTGTGAGACTAACAGTCATTGCACAAGCATATGAAGTTTGAAACAAGTGCAATTGAACCTTAAATAATCCTAAAATTCCTAACGCGCATTTGAAATGCACGAGTAGAAGAAGAGGATACCTTTGCCCCATTAGGTACGAGTTCCCGGAGCTCCTTTATACGATCCTGAATAAGCTGGCGGTCCTTTGGTCGTGGCTTAGGATTCTCTCCTGGCCGAGACCTCTTCCGACTTGCCTTGCTTGACGATCAACGCCTTTTGCTGTTTGAGGTCGAGGCACTTTCACATTTCATGTTCTGTCCGCTCTCAATCCAGAGGCGTATCTGAGATTTCTGTATTGCATTATTTTGAGAAAGACAGCCATCCTCTGCCTTTTCTGGGAAAGATGTCTGTTTAACAAAATTTGAAACGGCTAACTCATTCTTGATTAGCAGAGGAGCACCAGATGATTCAGACTTCCTTGGCTCTTTTAAGCGACAATACGAAGTGCTAGGAATATCTGTCACTGAAGTCTTGCAAGAAGCACTGTCACCAGAGATCTGCTTGCCACCAGGATTGGAATTGGAGACAACTGCATCCAACAGTTGGTCGGTATCAGTCAGTGAGAAGATCCCAGAATAAGGGAACTCGTCATCCACTGAATTGAAGGCTGGAGAGGAACCAAGATGAACAGAGGATTCAGGTACATCTCTATTTGAACTCGGTTTTGCAGCTTTCCAGGTAAGATCATTATCCACATTGCGGCACAAATGATGAAATTCGGAACCAAACATGTCAAACAAATCACTTTCTGCAGCAGGATCCATAAGGAGCGGCGGTGATCTCTCATTAGATATGTCTGGGAGCCTCAAGGCGATCCATATTCTTGACAGCTTGCACAATTGCATCAGTAGGGTCATGCACTTCATTAGCCTTTTTTGTGCCAATAAGATCAGAGCTACTCATCTGATTCTCTTGAGAAATGGCTGTTTTCAAGCCACCAGAAACCTGAATATCAGAGCCAGACGACAGAGCAGCAGAAGCTTGACATGTCTCTCTCTTTGGGACTCTCCGCTTTCCTAACAAATTGGGTAGATTGGGGCATTTTATATGAAATAGTTGGCCTGTGCCCTGTCATCCCAGAAGCAGAACTGCATCTTTGGTCTAAAATTTGATTTGCTGTGCTGCCATACAGGTTGCCCTTGACTACCCTAGTACCTTCTGGGAGAAAATCAAAACCCCCATGACCATTAACAAAACCTGGCACCTGGCCTCTGTCATGCAACAAAGTCATGTTTGTGTTTTCATGGACTAAAGGGTTACGGTATGCAAGAGATTTCAAGAGAACATTTCTGGGATATGATGGTTCTCCAGTGTTTCCTTGTTCTAACTGTTGACTGTTGGTCATCAATGGATGCCTTTCCATTGATGCTGAGATAGACGAGATAAAACCAGAGCTCACAGCACTACTTTGGGTGTTACTCTGAACTCTCCTGTCACAGTAAGGGTTTTGCGGGCTGAACCTCATGTCAGGAGCATATAGAATGTGTTCTTTACCCACTTGGCCATTTCTTTGTGCAACCATAAGCATTGAAGCATTACTGCCCATGTTTGCCAATGTACTACTAGAGACAGTTGTGCCATCAGGACCATAACATTGTTGATATCTCATTGGGGATCCATTTAAAAACTTTGAGCGTGTATCTGCAGGGTATATACTTGTGGGGCCATTCAAAGGGCGTGACTGAACTTTCTGGTTCAAATCATTTTTAACAGATGATGATGAAGCCATACTCGACCGATTGTTCAGCTGAGAACATAGCTTCTTATACTGGAGCACAAGGTTGGTATTTTCCACTACCTGCCAGAAAATAAGCATTCATATAAGTTCTAACATGTCATAAGCATGGTTAGTACAGTTAGCATAAAGAGATATTATTTCTTTCACAGCAATCCTAAGTGCAAAAATAGAGCACAATTATCACAAGTTGTTTTTCTTTTCAGGGTTCCGCTACTGTCCACAAGAAGGTTTTGTCTCCTTGGACCTCACGACAATATAGTTTATATACAGAGATCAAGGGAACAGAACATTTGACCAGTCAACAATGTAACACAGTCATAAAGTAGTACATCATGGCCATATAATAATGACAGAGAACAACTTCAAGACATGTAGAACGATATATACTATATAGTAATCCCAGTTGCTAAAGCATGGATATCTTACCACACTTGTAGAGCCTAGCTGCAGTACACCTCGTGGTAACACAGGAATAATTGCAATAGTCTGCAGACAATAACTTATTGAGAGCTCAGAAGCAAACATTGTTTCAGTGAATAATCCACCATGCAAGGAAAAAAATCGTACTAACCTGAATGCCAGCTGCAAACTGATGATTCATCTCAGCGGCAAGCTATCATCGTAAGAAGAACATAATCAGTTTGATGTTCCATCACAGAAGCTCATATTACAATTTAAAATCCCCCAAACAAACCAAACATTTATCTGCTTAGACAATAAGTAAGCAAGCCCCCAAAGATATTGAGGAAATCCTCATGGTGCGTGCATGAAGAAAGGGAAATGCCATCATGGTTGACTTCAGCTGAAGGGAAAACCATACAAACAAGAACCTTGAAAGATATCTCCACTTATTTCGCGTGTCTATTTGTGTGCTTTCGCAGCTAGCTTATCACAATGACAACTTGTTCACAGAATAATAGACCAAACTCACTACAAGCCAAAATTTCAAGACGTAGAACAAATACTCGAGGACAAAATAACCCCACAAGGACTTGTGCAGTGGCATAAATCCCTTGGCCTCACGCTTTAAATAGGGTGACAGCAAAATGGACCACGGAAAAACTGAAATCGGGCTACATTTATATCGGTTCACAAGGGAAGAAGAAGGAATCGTACCTCGGGTCTGAGATTGTGATCATTGGCAGCAGGATCATGGACAATCCATTGATGATTCCCAGTGAAAGCAGCACGGCCAATGGTACTGAAGAGTACAAACACAGCATAGAACATACATACATACATCAGTAAAGCTTGAACTTTTCCAACAACACCGAAGCACTTCTTAGCTACGAACGTTGTAACAAGCAAAACAAAATTCCTGCTTACCCTTCACCAACGACATGAATCTGCGAGGCCATGACCTTCCTAACAAGCGTGCACACACTGGTGCCCGGTTCACACCCAGATTCAGGAGCCTCAGATCCGGCGGAGCATGACGCGTGGCCGCAGCAACCGTCCTCCCACACCAAATGCCTGCACGTCAACGAGGCGAAGACAACAAATCAGCAAAGAACAGCTGAATTCGTGCACTAAGCACATCACGAAGCAAAAAGCGCAGCACATTAGCCGTTACACAGAAATGCAAGCGCATTTCACGCATTCCCGCCCTTGTCCACCCCCAAGAACTCACGCACATTAGTGCGAACTCAATGGGTACACGTTCTAGTAAATTTGCAGCAGCGCGAACTCAATCAGTTAGTTTGTTTGTTTGAAGTAAAGAGCTCCCATATCGGGAAGGATGCCGAGGAATATGCCCATCCGAATGTTCCCCCACGCGCGGTTCGCTTGTCTACGAGGCAAATCTAGCTTAAACGGAATGCGCTGCAAAACTCCAAAGCCCAAGCCCGGGGAGCGAAAAGTTGCATACGAACGTTCCGAAAAGAATGGGATGGGATTTCTTGGCAAATAGAGCTGCAGGAGAAGCTTAAGATCCAAAGAAAAAAGAGGAGGAGGAAGGAGGGGTGGAGCTTACACAGGGTCGGCGGCGCCGATGGCCTTCCAGAAGACGGCGTAGGACCAGCCGACCTCCTCGCAGAGCCGGCGCAGCGCGTCCCCGACCGCCATCCCGGCGACGCAGGGAGAGTGAGAGAGAGAACCCTAGCTCCTCCGCAGGCCGCCGCCTGCAGTCCCCTTCTGAGCCTTCCTCTCTCTGGCCTGGAACTGGAACAGGACGTGCGAGCAAACAAGCAAAGACGGGCGGCGGCGCCCTCCTCTAGGTGGCGCGGCGGCTGGCTCGCCCGGCCTGCTTCGCGCGGAGCCCGCCGGCTCTCCTCGTCCTCACGCTTCCCCTCGCCGCCGGCGCGCAGGCGCCCATCAGGGGGGGTGGCGGGCCTACTCCCAGCCTCCCACCCAGCAGGCGCGGGTCCCAGCGTCAGCGTCAGCGTCCGTGGGGCTGGGGCGCGCTTTGCTTCACGCGGCGGCGGCGGCTGCGGCGGAGAGCGAGCCTGCCTGCCCCAGTGCTGGGGCTCCGGGGGCTGCTGCTGCGGCCTGCTGCTCGTCAATGTCCTGGTGCGTCTTCCTCCTCGCTTCGCTGGCTTCGGCTTCTTTGGGTTCTCACCTCTCTTCTCTTCTCGGGTTTGGGTGTAGTGTGTGTGTGTGTTTTGGTTTTCTCTTTGCTTTCTTGTTGCTTTGCTGTGCTCGCCCTTTTGCGTTTTCTCTCTCTCTTTTTTTCCTCCTTCCCTGCTCCCGAGGCAGGTATCATTCCCTCCACGAGGGGCAAAATCGGGACGCTGATGCTACCCTATGTTTTTAGCCACATCATTTCATTTGTGGTGCCATTCACCGTGATTCTGAGGAGATTTTTACTTTGACATCTCCATTTACAATTGCATGATTTAGTCACCTCTCAGATTGAGATTTTATTGTAGATACTACTGTCAATGGAAAAATCTCGCTTCCCTCCCTTGCACAATATTACGTTTGACCAAATATATATATAAAAAATATTCATATTTGTGATGCATACAAAATATATAATAGATATTTATATTTGTGATGCATAAAAAGTATCACTAGACTAATTAAAAGATATTTTAAAAACAAACATATTTGAAGATAGAAATATTTATATTATTTTTTTATAAATCTAGTCAAAATTAAAAAAAATAACTCTTTAAGAACAAGATTTTTCATGTTTTTCTTTGCAATTGAGGGAGTAGCAATAAAAAAAAGAAACAAGAGGCGTGTTTGATCTATTTATTGTTGTGTTTAAGCCATAGACACAAAAAAAATCCAAAATGCTTGGTGTCCACTATGCGTCTCAGCTCCGCGCTCACTTGCAAAAGTGAGGTTTGAACTGTGACGTGGCCCTATGGCTCGCATCTGGTTTAGACATGATGGGCTACTATGTGCAACCAAAGTAAATCAATATCTAATATTAAGAGCAAAGAGATTCTTTCAACCATCTTTTTTTACTTCCCAAAATACTCTTATACCCTCCATGTCCCGTATATGGCCTAGACTTGTGCCATACTTATACAAGTTAGAATGACTCATGTGCAGCGATCGTAAGAAATCTAATTCCAAGACATATTGAGTCCTGCTGCAGCACATGGACACATTTGCTAGTAGGGCCAAGGCATGAACCAAATCCCCATGCATGCAAGATCACTTTGTTTACCAAAACCTTAAGAGGGAACTCGTTTTAAAGAAAAAAATAGGTTTACTCCACCTTTTTATCCTTTAAAAATTTTCACTAATCTAAAGAAAAACAAAAAAGTATTCCATCGTATAGAAATAATTCAGAAGCACTATGGCCAAAAAGGGCAGAATGATTGAAAAGACGTACTCCTATTCTAAATCCAATAATTCCCACAAAATGACAGGTTCTTCACCCAGAAAAAAGAATCACTTAGGCCCCGTTCGGCTGGAGGGTTTTTGGAGGAAAGTGGATGAAAAACATTGTTTCGGATGAAATGTTGTGAGAGAAAAACACTGTTCCGAATAAAAAAACAAGCGGATCAAGCTGGGTTCAAGGACACGCGAACGGGGCCTTAGAATAGCCAAACATTAGTCTCTTTCATCAACTGATGTAAAGACCAATTAGTTTGCTATCGTTTCTATTTAGGGACAGATAATAAGATGGCATTAGACAAAATGAACTAAAGAAAAGTTTAGAATTTAAGTACCTTTCCCTTTAAAACAAAATTCAGATAAAAAATGAAAAGAGTAGATAGGAGGAAGATCCTAACAGATATGGAACTATCTATATAAATTTTGAGTTGCACGAAGGATAGTACTATATCGTACTACAATCTTGATGAGAAAACGATAGCCATTGTTTTTATAATTCTTTCTTTTCAAGAATTATTTTTCTATTAGCGTCATGTTCGCTTGGGCTTGTTTGGTTGATAAGTCATGGCTGAAAGTACTGTTGGCTGATTTGATGTGAGAGAAAAATACTGTTCGTTGACTAAAAAAGTATGGCTTATAAGCCAAACAAGTCCAAGCAAACATGGTGTAGTTCTCTTATGCTAAAAGCAAAATGACATTACAAAGCTTTCGTCACATTTGCCAAGTAGCAATCCTTTTTAAAATCACGCCAAGTAGCAATTCCTTTTTAAAAGCTTTACATACTATATTGAGAACCATTCAAAAGAAGACAAATAGGATAATGTAAGCTAATCCAACAAATGGAATGTCGTGTACCAGATTTATACGGGAATTACAGATATGCCCTCGAGGTTGCTGGACAATTGCAGCCGTGCCAATATGGGCCTTCAAAAGGTGGGCATGGAGTACAATTATGTGGTCGTGTATTCTTTTGAGGGAAGTGGTGGGGTAATTCTAAATTAACAGGCATATTAAATATTTTTTTTTACTGAGGGGAAAAAGGCAGAGAAGTAAACAATCAGATGGCAGAGCCTGTCTTCTCTTAGCCTAATTGAAACATTTTCCAAAGGCTGTGTTAGCTACGACGTACTAGTACTGTCTGTAAAAATAGTTACTTATATTAAAATAATCCTGCTAGCTTCTCTCACTGTCATGGTTGGACATGTCCTGATCCCCGCAGACGCTGGTGGGTGGGCCTGAAAATATTCTGCCTGCACTGGGACTCATTGTCAGCTGGCATAGCCGCATCAAAGGTGTACACTTAGCACCTCTCTTTTTTTTTATTTGCTATCTTTTGCAGGGACATTTCATAATGAGGTGCTTTGTGAGATCTTAGTTGTTTTTTGAATGGAAGTCTGACTGACCCTGCTTTTTGTTAGAAAGATATGCTATTATATCACATAGTTTGATCTTGGCCTTTCATTCTGAGAGAAGGATTTGGCCTTTGCTGTTTGGTTTTCAGATCTTGCAGCTGTTCATCCATTATAATAAATCAAGGTTTTCTTTATTTATTTGTTATTGATCCCCTATGTTTATGGATAATTAAGACGGCAACTGCAAGAGAAGGAGTACTTCCATAAAACCTGCATGCATGTGAACATTCCTGCATTCTACAATCATCACTATCTACACTAGTACACACTACTATCCATTCAGAGTTTCAGACTGAAGCCTGAACACAGGGTCTGGAAAACACAAGAAAAAGTTCCATCCAGAGACCAGAGGCAGAGGGCAGTCTCTGTGCTGGAGTTCACAGCTACAACAGTGTTACTCGAGCCCCGGTCCAAGTTTGGTGCTTCTCCATTTCAGTCAGAAAGCCAAAAGCCTCAGGACAAATTAACCAGCTTTGTTTTTTTTAACAGTTTGGAAGCATCAAAACCAAAGCCTTTTTAAGCTTTAACTCATCCATCCTTCTTCTGGAAGGGAACTGAAACAAAACATATCCATCGTCCTTGAACGTATGGTATTTCGATTGCATTTGTTTATTAAGATGAGAGGTGGTGGCCAAATCCAATCCAAGAGATAAACGAAGCATTAATCCGAAGATTTGTGCTAGTCATTAGTGGAGGCTTGCAGACTAATCCTACTCCTCCTCTTGATGTGGATATATGGATGAAGCTGTCGCTTCTAGAAGTGCTCCACTAGAGCACAAACAAGGACGTTTATTTGAGTTTAGTCACATCATGGAACAAGAAGCCAAAGCTGCTTTGGGCTGGAATGGTTCAGTTTCATACGTGTCAGCTTATCATTCAGTTGGATTGGATCCAAGGTAGAGCCCAAATTAGACGGTCACCTTCGTTCTTTGGCGTCATGAAGTTGGGTACCGGAAGTTGGATAATCAGCGACTCGTTTAGGTGAGAACGAATGAGATGAGATCATCAATCGGACAAATACCTAAAAGGTCACATATATTTGGAGAGTGAGATCACACGATCAAGAAAAAAGAGTGACATCAGCTCAGAAAAAACCTTAGAAAACATGGCAAGAGTGATGCATATTTGAAACTTTTTTTAGAGATACATATTTGGTTGATTTTAACAACATCACAGAAGAACAGCAAAAAAAAATACAGAATAAGATAATTCTCCTTTTTGACAGTTAAGCTTAGCACAAATACCCCTCCCAGTCAGAAAAGAATTTGTGCCTAAATATCAGAGCGAATACGAAGTTGGTTTGGAAGGGCAGATAACTGTGCAGGATGAGTGAGATGAAAAACAGAAAAAGGCACCAACCCACTACAGGACGCAATCTGTATGAGAATCTTGACCTTGGCGTCTTGCAAATAATACCAGCTGTAAGAGCCCTAGGCATGAGGGCAACAGTTCCTTTGATTTGAAGCCTGATTTGTTTTGGTTTGCCCCACACTGAGATCTGATGCTGCTATTACCATGTGTATTGGCCTCAAGAAAGGGGAACACATGCATCAGCAGTGGTATCAGGGAAATTGGGTCCCCTGTTGTCTCACTCTCTACTTAGTATACCATTTTGTCTATTCTCAGTGATACATCAATTCGTTCATTGTGCAGGTTTGTGTTGCATAATTTTATTTACTCTATTCAGACTTCAAAGAGATAATTTCCACTCAGCTTGATCATGGTTTGCTCTAACCAAAATTTTACTTTTACTCTGTTTGAGCCTCAAAGTGATAATTTCCACCCAGATTGATAATGGGTAGTGATATGATAATCCTACTCCCCAAAAGACTGCCTTATGATATAGGAGGGGTTTTTTTACATGAAGTGTGACCATGATAAGGCTTTAGCAAATGATAACCATAAAACCCTAGCTAAGCTCTAGGGTAGAAACGAAATGTAAAAGATGGAGCAAGAAGAGTAGGCGAAAGCAAGCAGGAGCATAGTATACAGTTGCTGGTCATGGTGGCAGGGGGGATCCATGTGGCATGTGTGCCCGCCTAGACAGTGTGGTCTCTGCTGTGGTGCTCCATGGTGACGATTGCGATGTTGGCTCCTCCTCTTTGTTCTTGTTTGCTGCCCCATATCGATTTAATCCCTAATCATGGACGGCAAGAAAGGTGGCCATGACAACAAAGGCGCCATGGCAGGGTGACAGGCGTATAAGAGTGAGGGCAGCCGATGGTTGGTACCAGCTAAACGTCCCCAATCAAGCACAGCTCTATAGTTTTACTCCTCTTATTATGACTTCCTCTCATCTCATCTCTTTTGATCCTTTCCTTTTTTTCCCTTCTACTTTTGTTACTGATTTCATATCCATAAGTTTTCTCTAGCAGAAGCAGATATGGCAATCCATATGCTGCGTAGCCTCAAATCATACAATGATCAGAAGTGAGGTGACACCAAGGCACGGTGTTTTTTTAATGAGGTTCGATGATCTGTCTACATCTTCGGAGCATGACTACAGACGCTTCACCCATAAGACAACAGCTACACTGGCATCCAGACGCAGCCTCGTCGCTATCCATACCTGTCGCCAAGTTGCCTCATTGGTATAATAATGGTGTCTTCGTATTTATGCACCCCCCCCCTAGATACAGAGTTTCACTTCAACTCTATCCTAGCCCCCAATACAATTCAAGTAGTAGCATAACCAAATTGTACATATATTCAACATATATCTGACAGACTAGTTTTCAAGAAAAATTTAGTTGTACGATTTTTATGCTCCAATCTAAATCGAAATACTTATGACTAAAGGGAGTAGACCTGACCATATTTAGCTTGGTGCTACCATGGCTCAATCTCAGAAAGCAGGCCAGAATTATTTATTGGACGGCTTTAAGCATAAATTTGTGACCTTGAAAAATGGTCTTACCCCAAACCTTTAGGTCAATCATTTCTCAATATTAAAGTCGAGCGAGGCCTAGATGAGTCTGGCTAAAGTTTGTTGTTTATTGGGGTTATTGGACCGGGCTGCCCATTCCGATAAAATAATCTGACTTTTCTCTTTTTTTTTGAAAGGTCACCGGAGGATGAATTATCTCCACCTGAATTTTCATTTCATAGATGCCGGCAAGCCGAGAGGTGGAAGGGCGTGGTGCCAATCCAGATACAATGAGTCCAAAGAAGTACAACGGGGGAGGGAGAGATTACAACAGCACCAACAACACAACACACAACAATTAACAGAAACAACAAGAAGAACCAACATGAGGACTCAATGATAAGCCTAGACGGCGCAAGCCAAAAGACACCAACCATTGGTCGATTTGCGCCACCGCCGAACAGCATACTCGCCAGCTTCACCGTGGCCATTGTGCCCTGCACCACTCCTCGCAGCCTCGTCGCTATCCATACCAGTCGCCAAGTTGCCTCATTGGTATAATAATGGTGTCTTCATATTTATGGCCCCCCTAGGATACAGAGTTTCACTCCAACTCTATCCTAGCCCTCAATATAATTTAAGTAGTAGCATAACCAAATTGTACACATATTCAACATATATCTGACAGAGTAGTTTTCAAGAAAAAATTAGTTGTACAATTTTTATGCTCCAATCTAAATCGAAATACTTATGACTAAAGGGAGTAGACCTGACCATATTTAGCTTGGTGCTACCATGGCTCAATCTCAGAAAGCAGGCCTGCATTATTTATTGGATGGCCTTAAGCATAAATTTGTGACCTTGAAAAATGGTCTTACCCCAAACCTTTAGGTCAATCATTTCTCAATATTAAAGTCGAGCGAGGCCTAGATGAGTCTGGCTAAAGTTTGTTGTTTATTGGGGTTATTGGACCGGGCTGCCCATTCCGATAAAATAATCTGACTTTTCTCTTTTTTTTTGAAAGGTCACCGGAGGATGAATTATCTCCACCTGAATTTTCATTTCATAGATGCCGGCAAGCCGAGAGGTGGAAGGGCGTGGTGCCAATCCAGATACAATGAGTCCAAAGAAGTACAACGGGGAGGGAGAGATTACAACAAAGACCAACAACACAACACACAACAATTAACAGAAACAACAAGAAGAACCAACATGAGGACTCAAGGATAAGCCTAGACGGCAAGCAAGCCAAAAGACACCAACCATTGGTCGATTTGGCGCCACCGCCAACAAAGATACTCACGCCGGCTTCATCTGTGGCCATTGTGCCCTGCACCACTCCTCGCAGCCTGTCACTATCCATACCAGTCGCCAAGTTGCCTCATTGGTATAATAATGGTGTCTTCATATTTATGGCCCCCCTAGGATATAGAGTTTCACTCCAACTCTATCCTAGCCCCCAATATAATTTAAGTAGTAGCATAACCAAATTGTACACATATTCAACATATATCTGACAGAGTAGTTTTCAAGAAAAAATTAGTTGTACAATTTTTATGCTCCAATCTAAATCGAAATACTTATGACTAAAGGGAGTAGACCTGACCATATTTAGCTTGGTGCTACCATGGCTCAATCTCAGAAAGCAGGCCTGCATTATTTATTGGATGGCCTTAAGCATAAATTTGTGACCTTGAAAAATGGTCTTACCCCAAACCTTTAGGTCAATCATTTCTCAATATTAAAGTCGAGCGAGGCCTAGATGAGTCTGGATAAAGTTTGTTGTTCATTGGGGTTATTGGATTGGGCTGCCCATTCCGATAAAAGAATCCGACTTTTCTCTTTTTTTTTGAAAGGTCACCGGGGGATGAATTATCCCCACCTGAATTTTCATTTCACAGATGCCGGCAAGCCGAGAGGTGGAAGGGCGTGGTGCTAATCCAGATACAATGAGTCCAAAGAAGTACAATGGGGGCGGGAGAGATTACAACTGCACCAACAACACACAACAATTAACAGAAACAACAAGAAGAACCAACATGAAGACTCAAGGATAAGCCTAGACGGCGCAAGCCGAAAGACGCCAACCAATGGTCGATTTGCGCCACTGCCGAACAGCATATTCGCCGGTTTCACCGTGGCCATTGTGCCCTGCACCACTCCTCGTAGCTATGCCGCTCCGTTGTCGCCCTCCATATGAGGACCAACCAGTGGAATGGGGACTAAGAGTGGTGACGGACACGCAAGCCAAGATCACGGACACGACGACCTCCCTTGAAGCTGATGGTGACACCTACAGCACATCCGGGCCCACGTACCACCATTCAACGCCGTCCACGGGGAGGAAACCTTGGAGGGGAATGACGGCAGTGGTGGAAACACAACCCGGCATTAGATTTTCTGCCACCATCAAGGAGAGCGCCGATGGAGCAGAGATGCCAGAGGAGGACACTCGTCGAAACATTGGCAACGACTGACAACCAGGGGCCAGTCTCGTCCAAGAGGGGAGCAATGATCAAGGAGGCACAAAGGGTGGAAGAGAGCACAAGGTCGTGTCAGGCTCGGTGGGGCAGGCGTGCTTGTGTCAATGCCTTCGAGAAGGGGAATGACGTCCACGGACGTCATCATCGATAACCGAAGCACCAGGCTCGTAAGGGCTTTCGCCCCGGGACCTGTAGACGATGAGTCAAAGCCGGAGTTGAGCAGCGGAGCTGGAGCTTTTAGGGCAGAGCAGGGCAACTTGAGCACTCCAGTGACGCCTTTAGCAAGGGGACTGACATCCGCAGACGCCATCGTCATTGTAAGAGCACTCAAGAAGGATTTTCATCCCACAAGATGCTGCCCGCGCACCCACGGCGCCGCCCGCGACGGCAGCTTCCGTCGCCAACAGCAACGTCCACCTGCAACGAGTGCCCGACGGCTGGGAGCCGCCACAGGGATGCGGCGGCCTCCACCCGTGGCCCTGGGATGTAGAGGCCTAGGGGTTGGAGATCGCCCCTAGGGGCCCGCACGCTGGCTGCTGAGCCTGTTCGGCCGTTAGATTGGCTTAGCCTGTGGCGTGCCTATAGCCACAACCTGGCACGTGCCTCCACGGCCAGCATCCTGTACTCTACGGTGGTTGATTTTTTGGCGTGCCATGTCAGATCTATTCCCTAAACAAAGGGGTATAAACCTACGGTGAACCAGTTAAAAAGTTTAGGGACAAAAAAATGCAATTTAAAAGTTGATGGACCTGGATGATACACCACCAAAAGTTAATGGATCCAAAAATGCAGTTTGAAAGTTGATGGACCTAGATGATACACCACCAAAAGTAAATGAATCCAAAAATGCAGTTTAAAAGTTGATGGACCTAAATGACACACCACCAAAAGTTAATGGACCTACGGTGCATTTAACTCTTTTTCAAATGAGTGAGATGCACCATAGGTTCCATACTTTGTCCAGAAATACAATATAAGCTAAGTCCCTAAACTATTACTGTAGTAATACGCATCTTGCTGGCTCATCGAGGTCCAAACCTCCCTCATCAATGTTAATCTACGTACCTAGGTGTCATCCTTCAGTACTATCTTTCTCCTCCATGCTCTCTTCAGTTCACGCCTTTATCAGTAGCTATGTCCACATATATATAGTATGCCTTGCTACTTGCTAGTGCCCACATGAACTGTCAGCCAATGGATTACCATGCATGGTGTTTGTACTTCAGATGATCGAAGCTGTTAAGGTTTTGGTGTGATAGTGGCTGGTTACGGTACTCCCTCTGTTCCAAATTACGAGTCATTCTAACGTTTTCGGAGAGTTCAAAATAACTCAAGTTCGACCAAAATTATAATGAGAATTATAAAGATTTATGACATCAAATAGATATACTACGAAAATATAATCGCTGAAAAATCTAACGACACTTATTTGGTATCATAAATGTTAAAATTTCATTATATAAATTTGGCCAAATTTGAGATGCTTTGACTCTACAAGAAAGTTATAATGACCTGTACTTTGGGACTGAGGGAGTAGATGGCAATTCTCTTGTCTATTTAGAGCCACATCTGCATAGCCTAAAAAATCTACACTGAATGCACCCATTAGTTTCCTTTCAAGCAGAGGAATTATTATTTTTTCTTTCGGAATCCCCTACTTTCCAAACCTGAAAGTATACACGACCAAGATTTATTCTAGTATACTAGTAGCTCCAATGCAAAGCAGATATCGTCATAAGAGCCGCACGCACGCACTCAAACTTTGAAAACTTTGGCCATGGCCACCACTACTGATACCGAAAGTATTGTACGTGTCACGTCGCGACGGTTCAGTAGCAGATCTATTGTTAGTTCGTTACTCCCACGCAATCACAAACAATTTAATTTCCTGGTAATGGTAACTTTAGAAACCAAGCAGTGTATAGGAAAAAGGGAAGGGAAAAAAGAACACAGACACATGACACTGACACGTCAATGAATGAACAGTGGCGTCCGAGAACAAGATCCCGTCGGCGGGCGCCCTGATGAGCAGAGCAGAGCAGAGCAGTGGATTAAAGGGCAAAAGTGCGGCGGCGTCATCTCTGCACAGATCTCGCGTCTGGAAAGAGTGATTGTTCGCGTGGCTGATATACTGGTTTATTGCGAAAGAAAAATAATATTTATTGGTTGAAAAAGCATGACTTATAAGTCCAACGGGGCGCTAGCTTATCTCTATCATGATTCATGAGGTGCAGCAGGTGCCGTCGCTTCCGCGGCCGGCCGGCAGTGCTGCGGCCATCACTGATGCGTCACTCCCACCCGCAGCGCCGCAGCGGCTAGCCGGCTACGGCCTACGGCGGCCAGGCCTACATGAGTGCGTGCGTGAAGCGAGATGGAGCAGGGAGCGCGCAGCGAGAGAGAGACAAATGTGCAGTGCATCCCACCAGCCACTCGATGGGAGGATCTCTGCAGATCTCGGCGGCTACTCGTCGCAGACCAGACCAGACCAGCCATGAATTGAATTTAATTAATGCGAGTAAAGAACATACTGCAATGCTTTTTTTTAATTAATGATGGGAAAACGAAGCAAAAATGATTTCGCTTTGGGTTCATGCCTCCTGTCCCATACCTTCTGCAATTCCCATCCACGGGCTGCAGCTGCAGCTGCAGATGGTCCCTCGCAGTCGCAGGCGGCCATCCGCATCCACTGCTGCAGTTCTCTCTCCAGCGCAGCACCGGGGACAGGCCGTGAGGCCCACGTTGAGCCCACATTTGGTAGCACCACTGCCATGGCCGAACGGAGCAGCAGGCCTCCACTACTACCAACTGGCCCATGAGCTGCTGCATCCACATCCACATCCACAGTGCTGCACCATCACTGATACTGTTTCCACATTCCAAAGCGTTCCCTACTTCCCTAGTCATCATTATCATAGTACCATACGGATCGAGTTCCTGCCAAAAGAAAAAAAAAAGAAAAGAAAGAAAAGTGCCACGTTGCCCCCCAAGTGTATCGGCGCCATGACTCCGTGAGGGTCCAAACAAAATCGAGTCCCGTGATTGACATCTCTTGTGCACTATTAAGGCCCAAACATGTGCACGCCATCTGGCTCAACCACTCAGCCCATAGGCTGTCTGTCACGCAGCCCAACAGCCACGCTTGCAGCCCAGCCCAATCGTCCAACCTGGAGCACGGATTCCTGCGATCGCAACTCTGCAAGGCAGGCGGGCCGCGCGTGCATCCACAGTGCCTAAGCGGGAGCGCGGCAAAAGACCCTTTTTTTTGTGCAGAAGAGAGCTGCTCTGCTCGCTCGCCCAAAATGTACGGAGTAATTCCCAGCAGCTACAGGCTACAGTGTGGCCAGTGGCCGCATCGACACGCCCCAGTCCTCATCCCTAATTCACAGGATTTATTTTCTGTAGCAGTGAATCATCAGGCGATCTTGACCTCTGTTAATCTGTTTGGTGACAAGGGCCGGGCCACATGTTTTAGACGCGGATTCATATCTAGCACTGCATTGTCTTGTTCTTTTCAATCTGATGACAAGGTTAAGTTAAACTGATGTGTATCTGGAAGATCGCAGCGGTATATTTATTAGTCCATTGCTTAAAGATGATGATTACCATTGCTGGAGGGGAGGCCGCTACATTTGCATTGCAGAGTTGCAGAATGGGACAAGTTTTTACTTGTCCTTGAGCAGCTTTCCACCTTCCCATGCCTTTGGCTTAGATACTTCCTCCTCGGGTCAAAATGGCGTACCCAGTGCAGAGAGCTCCCGCTCTATACTTCCTCCTCGGGTCAGATCATAAATATAGTTTAGTTTAGTTTTAGCTATCCGCATCTAAAATTTTGTAATATATAATAACTCTTTTATTATTTATAAGATAATATATTTATATAAACGTTATTGGTAAACACGCTACTGTGTAGAAATAGAATGAACAACTTGTTGCACGGTTTTCTTAACACGTCCCAACCATGGCTGATAAGCCAAGCGAACGTAGCCAATGACATGACTATATCGTTATTTGATTTAATTAAGCTTATCTCGACCTTGTTTCAAATAAATTCCAAATCTTGTAACAACTGATGGGCGGAATAAGATTAATTCAGCATGGAAATATGACCGGAGATTAACTCCTCTTAAATGGTTAGTTCTCGTGTGCACATATATGAGACCGAGAAAGATGAAACACAGTGCCAAAAATGTACAAAGACTACATTACGTCAGAGATGGGCCAACAGCTCGCGTCTCTAAATAATAATTCAAGGCATGACTCGACGACTCGACCACTGGATCAGACCGAGGTGCCTGTCTGCCAAATATGGGCGTCAAGCTACCAGATTGAGCCAATGGGTTGCTAGATCGGGCATCACACATGTAAGCGTCAAGGGGAAGGAGTAGCCTGCTAGTCGATCACCACCATCGACCGCGAGTGGTCCGTCGATGGAGAGAAGGAGGATGTCCTTAGAATGGTAGTGCTTGATGCCGACATGTGGGCGGCCGGAGAGGTAGAGCCAATAGGCGTTGTGGATGATAAGCCATGGCTGAAAGTATTATCAACTGATTTGTTATGAGAGAAAAATATTATTTGTTGACTGAAAAAGTACGACTGAGCGAGCAAGGCGGAAGGTGCGGAGGAAGGACATGAGGACCGTGCGCTTCGCTGATAGGGTCATGGTGACCTGTGCATGTGCTCTGCCGCCACCGGCAGGGGGCCATGCAGGCCATGGGCGGCGCCAGGGGTATTCCCCTGTATGTCAAGGAATACCCAAGATTTTGGAAACAAACATAAATACATATAGGTATACCTTGTATAGTTGCCAGATGTTGTAAATCTGGCCCAAAGCCCAACAGAAAGCAGCAACTATCAGCCCACCAAAGTAAAAACAAGCTCGCATCGATTCCTGGCTGCAGGCGGCCGCTCCCAATCCGCAGCGAACCAATCTCGTGGAGTCGTGGTCTCGTGGAGGCGCGCAGAGAGCAGGGGCACGGCGGCACCTCGGCTCCTCCCCCTCTGCCGTCGGCCCGTCGCCCCTTCCCCTGCCCTGCGGCTGCGGCGCTGCGCGAGCGGTCTAGTCGAGCAACGAGCGCGACCTGCGCGGCTGTGCCCCGGCGGCAGGCGCCCAGCCCTAGCGACTAGCGCCCCGGCTCCGGAGAGGCGGGCAGGCGGCGACCGGAGGGCGGCGGCGAGCTCGGCGCTCCGGCATCCCGCGACGGCCAAGGTTCGGTTCGGCTTCGCCCTTCGGCTCCGGAACCGTTGAAGTTGAAGCAAGGTGAGCACAGTAGCACAACAGTGTCATATCCATTCTTCAGAGTTAAAATTTAGGATTTCGTTTTCTAATTTTTTTGCATTGGATTCTGCATTGTAATCTTTCTTAATTATTAGAGACAATGGCACTATACCACTATATTTAGAGGTTGTACTGCCACTGATGCAGGCGCGAACATGCAGAAAGCAGGGGAGGCGACACTTGTGAGTTCCAAGCGTGAGGGGAGGTGGGTGCCGTACAGCGAGTCCACCTGTCAGCACGTCAAAATGCCGAGTCAGAGAGGACCGCACGTATGCGTCCACGAAGAGACATATTGTCCACGGTTTTTGCTGAGATAGCAAATTTGTTTTTATATTTGTATAAAGGTATACAATGGCATAGATATTAATATACACTATAGAGACATATATGGGAACAAGAACCTAATTTATGAATGGAAAGCACTTCAAGCATTTATTATATGATATATAGGATGTTTTTCTTCATGTGCCAACATAACTAAACATTGATAGAGAAGGAAATCCAGTATTTTGGCATTAGATTCAATATATCAAACCCACAACTATTAATTACTTTGACAGTTGGACACAGTGATATGGTACTACTCCATTCGTCCTTATAAGGTATCCTAAGAATTTTAGGATATATTATGTTGTAAAATAAATAGCACATTTATTCCTTTTGTGACTATATGTAGGTTAGTGGTATACATTAATAACAGGTATAATAGGTATGAATGTGAACGCTGACCTTTAAAATTGAGTTGGAGTTACTTCATCTAGAATTATTTATAGTCTAGGACAATTTAAATTCTTAGATATCTTATATTTCAAGGCATAGAAAGTACTCTACATTACATGTTGTTTTTTCTTAATAATTTAATAGCCTCCATGTGATATGTCAACCTTGGATATCAGAATATGATACTGTGGATAGGGAACGCCTTATACTCCCTGCATTCCAAATTATAAGACGTTTTGGCTTTTTTTTAATCATTGATTTTACTATGTATCTAGACATAAGTGTATATTTAGATGCTAGCAAAATCCATGTATCTAGAAATATCAAAATGTCTTATAATTTAGAATGGAGGAGCAAGATATCATATCAAGATCTAATATTATCAAAATAATTAATTCTTTTCATAGTATCGATATGTCAGATATTCATGGAGATACAACTTTATTCTCACTCCCTCCTCTAATTATTTTGGATGCATAGCAAAAATCTATGTATCTAGAAATACCAAAACGTCTTATGATTTGGAATGGAGAGAGTAGTATCGTATCAAGATTCAATATTATCAAAATAATTAATTCTTTTCATAGTATCGATATGTTGTATATTCATGGAGATACAACTTTATTCTCACTCCCTCCTCTAATTATTTTTGACACATAAGAAAATATTATAGGAGTAACATGGTATCTAACAAATGTACATGATACTCCCACTATAAGTATCCTTAAAATTGAACTGTGAACGATCTCTATGTAATAAAGGGGTATGAGACTAGCATTTCAATTTCGGGACGAGGTTCAACAATAAGGCATTCCTTCACAGGCATAAGAAAGTTCAGGCGTCTAAAATTTGTTCACAAATATAAATACTTTTTGAACATAAATATAAATATTTTTTTGGCACCAGAACCATACAGTAAATTAATTAAACAAATCATGCAAATCCACATTTCTCGGGTGATCTCTTGTCCTCTAAAATTGGGGCTATCCAACAAATCAGGCTACAATTAAGGCAACAACTATGATTCGTGCCCTTCTATCAAGGGGCATATGTGTCTATTCCCTCTATCTTTAATACAATATGTGTATGTCTTGGCTGTATTTGGTTCAACTTTTGAAAAATGCTTCTCATGGCAAAAAAAAAAAGGACGCTAACCAAACTGGTAGAACAGAAAATATTTTTTCAGAAGCAGTTGCTTTCGCGTAGTACAATTTTCGTAGCACCTTAGACCTTGTCTGTGACTTTTAGCTTCCTTTTTTCAAATGGATGAAAATAGAGAGACATTTTATAGTTATTTGAAGGGAGATAAAGAAATAGGGTAGGTTTCATAGTTGTTTTAACTAAATAGGTTACATTTTTTCACGGCACATAATTAACTCACATCAGTTTTTTCATAGCTCACAACTCAACAATTCACAACTCAGGGTTGAACCAAACATACTTTTAACAAAGCTATTAAGTCATTACACTCGTGAACAGAAGGAATAGTCTAGTTAAGCACTATATCAGATCTCTCATTATAGACACGACTTAACCCTTGTCACAAATGCATAAAGTTTGGCAGTTAGGGTATGATAATTTGTGTGTGTGATGAGGAGCTATCATAGATGTGTCATATTATTTATTTATGAGTTAAATGCACCAACGGCCCTCAAACTTGTTAAGACGATCACTTAACAATTTCAAGGACCAAAAATGTATTATTAAAATTCATGGACCTAAGTAACACACTTTTAGGGCCACTGGTCCAGTTAACTCTTTATTTATTTATAGGTCCAGAAGGCTGCGAGCTTGTATTGTCCAAAAATTTACTATGCTTATCCCCCCCCCCCCAACGGTTTATAGCGCATACTACGAATCTTTACTGGTGCTTTTCATATGCATATAAATATATGTTTGGTTTTAGACATATAGGCCACGTTTGGCTTACCTTATAATCCGCACTATTCAGCTTATTTTTTTTCAGCCGGAACCATATTTTTCTCTCACAACAATTCAGCCAGAACAATGTTTTCAGCCAAATTTCAGCAAGCCGAACGGGGCCATACATGCCACGACTACCTCTAGTCCAGAAACTTGACATCTGTACAAGAAAACATGAAGAAAATAGGATGTACGGTTTCTCTAAAACGTAACTTTTACATAACTGCAGCTAGCAGGTAGTAGTTTTTTTAGACAAAGCGGTCCAGTATTGCTTAACGGCCATGTGCTCTGTCTCATCAACATAAATTGTCAATTAAAATTTAGAACATATTTTTTTTAAACACAGTATAGGTGCATATGCTCACATATGCACACGCAGCTTCATCCCTAAGAGCACACTCATGCACATCTTATCCTATGAGCATTTACATGAGAGTAAGCCTATGGATCTTGAGGTTGATCAAGTCACCACAAACACTTAGCTATCGACAAACTTGTCACCTAGGCTACCACTCCAAGGATAAGTGTTTACTACTACAAAATTTATTTTGGAGATGACATCGGGACGAGGATGCGATGGTGGCGAATCTGATGCATGAATTGATGTGAGCTTCCAGGCCCCTTAGGTAAGTTCTTTTGGTGGTTAATGACAAGTTTGCATGTGTGAATAACATGTATGTTTGCGATAAACATGTTTTATGTTAGTTCTCGATGCATGAAGGATAAAGGTGTCCTCAAATATTGAGAAAGGGATCGAGGACACCTAGGCATGTGTTGCTAACGTGTGTTTTGGATAAACAAGTTAACATTAGGCTACAAAGACAAAGATATCCCCAAGTGTTGATAATGTGATCAAGAACTCAAGATTCAAGGTGAAGATCATTTAAGAGTCCAAAGCAAAGCCATACACTACTCAAAGGTTAAGGGGATCTTAGAATAGTCAAGTATTGCAATTAAAGACTCTAGAGTGAAGATCTTTTCAAGAGTTGTGCTTCTCCAAGAAGGGCATTTGAGTGCAAGAAGCTCTACCAAGCGTTCAGTGTGCATGGTGGTACAAACTTGATGAACAGATGGTACAGTGGGCATGGTCATGCGGTAAGGAATCCAACAGAAACAAGTTTCACCTTGATTTGAGCTCATTCGGAGAAGTTGGAGGTGAAACCAGAAGAATGCATAGAAGGGACAGTTGGATGCTGACAAAAATGACTAGACCAGACAATGAGAAGAGGTGTTCTAGCAAAGCTTGTGTATGAAGGGTTATATTGAAATACACTCAGTGGACAATCTGTGTAGGATCTCTGGTTAACCTAGATGGGGTGAATAGGCCTATTAAAACAAAACTCAAGCAGATGTCAAATTTCACCCGCGGCACTGTCGCTCTGACCTTGAGGCACTGCCGGATAGCGGCACTGCCAGGCTATAACAGCGGCACTACCGTACCTGCAGACAACTTTGAGTCACTGTTCAAAATCAGTGAATGGAAGCCTAGATCAGAGAAATTCCTTAGCTTCCTGCAAGTATGAGGTTCACAGATCAAGAGCTAGAAGTGGTAGGAACTCCACACACAAGTGGATCACCCACAAACCCTAGAATCTACCTCAACAACAATGTGAAATGCAAGTAAAGTAAATCAAGCACAAGGTGACACAATGATTTATCTAGTAGTTCAGCTCGCAACCAAGGCTTGCCTAAGTCCACGTTGTTGAGGTTGCCACTAAGGCTAGGGCTTTGCATCCCTTCCTCGTTCTCAAGTCAAGAGAGTTACCTTTTGAGATGAGGGGTGAGTTTACTAGCTGCAAGAGATGGTTACAAACCTCCCGGGGCTGCCATACAAGTTGGCAAGCTACACGGGCGACGCTCTAGCCAGCTAGGAGCCAAGCTCCAAGAGTAACAAACACAACCTCCGGCCAAAACATGAACCAAGTGCTCTTTAGGCTTTAGGAATCAGTGGATCTGCTCTCTAATCGAGTTTATCACCTTTTTCTCTTAAGGATTGATGGGAAAATCAATGGAGAAGCTTGGGAGCTCAAGTTCACCAATGGAGGAGAGAGAGATGAGCACTTTTCTGTTCTGGGGTGAACTGAACAGATCAGAAGCTGGAGAGAGATGTTGGGGAGGAAGGGGAAAGGTATAAATACCCCCCAGCCCCAACGGTCACTTAAGTCGCGGTAGTGCCACGGCTTAAGTCACGGTAGTGTCGCTCAGTGGTAGTGCCTCTCTAGGTGAGGCACTACCGCGCATGGCAAGACAACAAGGATAAGAGTGAAGTGTTGGCTGTCTTGGCTGAGTAACTTAGGATGTAGGTGTAAGATAGACACTTAGTAGCACATGTTAGCTCAAGCATTGTATCCCTCTTTATAGTACGACTTTTTCTATACTCAAATTCAAAATATAAAAGAATTTAAACCTCCTTTGAGTTTGAAGCCATTGACATTTGTAATTGGGGACACATCCATTTCATATAACATCCTCGATTATATATTCCCTACTTGTCATTTCGATAAATCTCATTAGTCCTCTAATTGCGTGGTCATTATCACCAAAACCCACAATTAAGGCTTGATTGCACTTTCAATCTCCCCCTTTTTGGTGATTGATGACAACCCAATTAGAGCTTACAAAAAAATATGAAATACAACTGAGATTTTTGAGCCATGGATATAGAGCCTCCCCCTAAATGTGTGAATAGAGAATTGAATTCTCGAATTAGCATTAGAAGCCAAGATTCATATTTTAGTGAAAGTAATGGGGCTCCCTCTACATTCATGCTCCTGTTGGGTGCTGCACACTGTGACAGATAAATAAACATGATGCAAATGACTGTTCATGCACAGCAAGATAGCTATGACAACTGGGTGTGGCACTACCGCTCCATAGCCGCAGTACTGCTGCAGAGCGGCACTACCGAGCCTGGGTGCGGCACTGCCACACTTGCTGTAACAGCACAGGTGAAATCAAGCACCACACAGTATGTAACATATATAAAGAGGTACATTCTAGCACAGTTAAATGACAAGCTACAGCATAGATCAATACATGTCTATATCCCATATATATAGAGTACTTAGGTAGCAATATTACACAAATAGAGTTTTGAGTGGGTCTCAAACTCACAACCTAATGAAGACTACTCTCTCAGTGGATAGGACATAAAGCTCCTGCTATAGCAACCTCTCCTTGGCGTCGAAAAGTTGTTGACCCCTAGAATTTTCTCCCCCTTTGGCATAAAGCACCAAAAAGAGAAGAAAAGAAGAAAGACCAACGAACCCACTCCTCATCTTCTTGGATATCCTCCTAATCGACATCATCTCTACCAGCAGCCCTACTACCACCGGCAGCAACACCAAGATCGCCATCATCGTTGTCGTCGTCGTCGTTAGAGGAGGACACCACCGCCCTCCCTTGGTGATGGGTGGTTGAAGTGTGGCGCTGGCGTCTGGTGCTCCTCCTTAAGGACTACAAGGTCGAGGCCAAGGTCGTGTAAGGGTCAAGCTCCAGCTGCTCTTGCTGCTCATCCTCCTCATCACCCTCTAAATCTGTGTTGGAGAGGCTAGGGAGGTCATCAAACCTCAGCGGTGACTCAACCAGGGGAAGGGTGGTAGCCCTGCTCGCTCTCTAGCCTCCCGGTTAGCTTCATGGTACCAGTCCTCATATGTGGTCCTCGCTGCATAGGTGTATGTAGTGAAAATGGCCTTGATCCATTTCCCAAACTTTTCCATCTTCTTACCTTTGCGAGACCTAGAGCGGGAGGACTCGGGCACATCCTCAACTGAAGGAGAGCGTCCATTGCCTTGCTAGCACCTGAGGCTTGGGTCTTCTCAATCTTGTAGACGATGTGGAGACCATCCTTATCAAACTTATAGCCAGTGACTCTTTCAATCATGAACATGAGACAGGGAGCATAGGGCAGTCCCTTTCTCCCATCATCCATGGCAATCCTCAACTCACGCCATAGAAAATGAGAGACATTAAATCTGTCACCTCTAGGAGCAAACCTAGCAAGCACATTCCTCACATAGCCATTAAGATCTGAAGCTGCTCCATCCTTGGGATTTATGGTGTGCCTGATTCGGTTGTTCAAGATGTAGTAGTAGCTTTGCAAGCCACTAACTTTGTCATCTGCGCTTCTCCTATCAATCCACATGTAGGCAATGTTTCTGATCTCTGCCCTAGGCTCATCATGGATATAAGTGAAGCCTCGCACTTCCTCACCAAAGCCAAGGATCTAGCTGAAAGTCACAAAGTCAACACAGTAGTGTCGTTTCTCAGTCATCCAGTGTATCTCATCTGTATAGATGTCATAGAAGAAGGTAGCATGGAATTGGGCTAGCACTTCCTCATTCCAATTATACCTGAAACTCATGAGATTAGAGAGGCCAAAGTTCTCACAAGCCCTAATTACTCTGTTGAATTCAGGCTCATTCTTCTCCTTCATTTCCTCCCAGTCAACATACTGCATCTTGGCAATCTTGGACTTCTTGGAGTTGAAGATCACATAGGCATAAAAGTTGGAATAAAACTCATTCCAAAATCTGTAGTCCACCCCAAATCCTTTGGCTGCTCACAGGGATTGTTCTCACGTGTTTCTTCTACCATCTTCTGCTTTCCCGCATAACTAAGCATGGGATGAGCACAGGTGTCAACTGGACGCCTCACAATCACCTCCTAAGGATACTCGGTAATATAGGCTCTATCAAACTCCTCAAGGTGAGGAGTGTCTAGGCAAGCACTAGGAGGAATGGTACGACCAACCCTCTCCAAGTTCTCCTCCTCCTGGATCATCTAATCCTTCCTCCCCCTGTCTCTTACAGCTCCTCTAGCTATTGCACTACTGCTGCAACGAGCTGTCCTCCCACGACCACGATGAGGAGGGTCCTTGTCTTGCACCTCGGTCATTTTTCTCTTCCCCCTCTGGTCATCTTCACCTCTGGAGGCCATCTATACAAAAACATAGGGCAAGATAAGAAACTGTATAAATAGGGAGTAGAGGTTAACCTATAAAACGAGTTAAGTAATCAAGAAGAGTTAAGGTGCAAGCGAGGGAAGTAGCTGGTATGGCACTGTCCCCAGTCATGCGGCACTGTCATGCTTGGGAGCGGCACTACCGCACCAGCTGTATCACCAAGACTACACTCTGCATCTTCATGTCTACTTAACTTATTCTATAACCTAACTCCTAGCCCATTATACAATCTCAACAAGTACCAAACTGTCTATGTCAACGATTCAATTGGGTATGATTATAAGAAGGACTAGTAAATATGAATTCTTAATCTTGGGAGCTGATTGAAATAGAAAGAGTGAGTCAACCATCGAACCAAAGTAATGAAAACTGCCTGAAACAACACCTAGGTGCGGCACTGCCGGGCAGAGGGCGCGGCACTGCCGCAACAGTTTCTTTGGCTCTAGAGTTGAATCACAGTTTCTACATCAATCAATCCCCAAAACACCATCCATCCTACTATCCACCTTCCAATCAAAGATTTAAAACAACTAGAATCGCCACATTGCATAGATCGGGAGGGATTTAGGGTTTCACCTTGGTTCTCATGGATTGAGGAGGAAAGAGGTGAAATGGATCCACACAGAAGCCTCAGCGGCGACTGATGAAATAGTGGACCTGCAGCAGCAGCTACGGCACCGTCGAGATGCGGCCAGAGGGCACGGCGACGGTGTAGGCGACGCGCGCAGCTGAGAGGAGGAGAGGCGGCGCGTCGGGGTGAAAACGAGGGGGGAGAGAGAAAGTTACCCCGGGCCAGAGGGATAAGATGGAAGAAGTGGGCCCCACGGTAACTGGCCATTGTGGGCCAGATTCCAATTGGAATTCAAAGTGTGGCGCTGCCGCTTGCCACACACGGCACTGCCGTAGGGCAGACGCGTCATAGCCGTACTCCCCAAAACAGCACGATTTAGCTACTAACTAAATAGTTCTATATATATAGGATATGGACGCATATCTCAAGCACGCTATGATCAGCAGTAGATAATCAATACCAACAATGATCATAATGCACTTATTTCTTTTGATAGATCCTTTTGAAGCACAATATTTAAAAATTTTGACAAATCTTTTGACCTATGCATGCTAGTTGATCAATCAAGGGTGTACTATATCTCAAACCACATTACCAGAATCAAGTATATTTAGCTCACTACGCACAGCACAAAACCTTGACTCATCGAGAGGCTTAGTGAAGATATCTGCTAGTTGCTTTTCGGTGCTCACATGGCGAATTTCGATATCTCCTTTGGCTTCGTGGTCTCTCAAGAAATGATATCGGATGTCTATGTGCTTGGTTCTTGAGTGGCTTACGGGATTATTTGCTAGCTTTATGGCACTTTTATTGTCACACAAGAGTAGGATTTTGGTAAAGCGACATCTAAAATCTTGAAGGGTTTGCCTCATCCAAACTAGTTGAGCACAACATGCACCGACTGCAACATACTCGATCTCGACGGTGGAAAGGGCTACACAATTTTCCTTTTTAGAGCTCGAAGACACTAGAGATCGTCCAAGGAATTGACATGTCCCCGAAGTGCTTTTTCGATCTACCTTGTAACCGGCGTAATCAGAATCCAAATTCCCAAGTAGATCAAACCTAGAGCCCTTAGGATACCACAAGCTAAGGTTAGGAGTGTGTACTAAATATCTCAAGATTCTCTTAACGGCAACTAAGTGACACTCTTTTGGGTTAGCTTAAAATCTAGCACACATGCACACAGTAAGCATAATATCGGACCTAGATGCGCACAAATAAAGTAGAGAGCTGATCATAGAACGATATACCTTGGTATCCACAGCTTTCCCTTCATCATTGAGATCAAGATGTCCATTGGTTGGAATAGGAGTTTTGATACGTTTGGCATTCACCATGTCAAACTTCTTGAGCATATCATGGGTGTACTTCGATTGGCTAATGAAAGTTCCATCCTTCACTTGCTTGATTTAAAATCCAACGAAGAACTTCAATTCTCCCATCATGAACATCTCAAATCACTTGGTCATGATCCTACTAAATTGCTCACAAAAAGTATGATTAGTACTATCAAATATTATGTCATCGACATATATTTGGCACACAAATATATTTTTACTAACTTTGCGAGTGAAAAGGATATTATCGGCTTTGGCTATTTCAAAGCCTTGTTTGAGCAAGAATTCCTTAAGACATTCATACCATACTCTTGGTGCTTGCTTAAGCCCATAGAGTGTATTTTGGAGTTTATAGACGTGGTTGGGGAAATTGGGATCTTCAAAACCTGGTGGTCGCTCAACATAGACAAGTTCTTGAATAGGGCCGTTGAGGAATGCATTCTTGACATCCATTTAATATAGCTTGAAGTCATGATGAGCGGCATAGGCTAGAAGCATTCGAATTGCTTCAAGTCTTGCCCTCGGGCATATGTTTGTTCAAAGTCCAAACCCTCTACTTGAGTGAATCCTTGAGCAACCAATCTTGCCTTATTCCTTGTCACCACTCCATTCTCATCTTGCTTATTGCGAAAAACCCACTTGGTGCCAATGACATTGGTATTGGGTCTCTCCACTAAGGTACACACTTGATTTCCTTTCGAAGTTGTTGAGCTCTTCTTGCATAGCCATCACCCAATCTTTATCTTCAAGTGTTTTTTCTACCTTGAGAGGCTCCAAGGAGGAAACAAACGAGTAATATTGACAAAAATTTGCTAAATGTGAATGAGTCAATACCCCCTTATGAAGACTTCCAAGTATGTTGTCAACAGGGTGATCCCGTTGAATGGTTTGCTTGAGCCTTGGGTGCTCAATTGATCCTTATTGATCTTCTAGACCTTCATCTTCTTCCTGTTCAACGATTGGTTGTAGGTTTTGTCCATGGACTAGAGTTGAATCAGCTGCTGCTGACTGGTCAGGTGCGGCACTGCCATGAGCTGAAGTTACAGTCGGGGTCTACTGTTGTTCAACATCAGGTACGTCAGCGGAAATTGGTGCAGCAACAACTTGAGAAATCTCCACCTTAGTGACTTCATCTTCTTGTGGTCTAATATCATTAATTGCCAATTGCTTGATTACTTCACATGGTGGATCCTCCTTCCCTATAACACTTGAATCAACTTGCTCTACTTGAGAGCCAAATGTCACGTCTACCGCTATTTCAACTCTCCCGGAGGTTTTGTTGAAAACATGGTAGGCATGCTCATTTGATCATAACCAAGAAGAAAACCTTCATCAACTTTAGGTGCAAATTTAGAGGTTTTGGGTTTCTTGTTTAGTATGAAATACTTGCACCCAAACACTCTAAAGTATGACACCTTAGGCTTGTTACCAGTTAGAAGCTCGTATGAAGTCTTCCGTATGAAGTCTTCTTCAACTTCTTGTGTAGGTAGAGGCGGTTGATGGCATGGCAAGCGGTGTTGACGGTGTCACACCAAAAGATGTCCAGCGTCCTGTACTCATCTAGCATTATCCTTGCCATATCAATGAGTGTTCGGTTCTTCCTCTCTACTACACTATTTTATTGAGGGGTGTTTGGAGTTGAAAACTCATGCTTGATGCCTTCTTCATCAAGAAACTTCTCAACTAGAGTGTTCTTGAATTCGGTCCCATTGTCACTTTTCACTTTCTTGATTGGGAGACCGAACTCCTTTTGTGCTCTTCTAACAATTGTCTCCATCTTTTCTTGAACTTGGCATTTGTCATACAAGAAAAATACCCAAGTGAAATGAGAATAGTAATCAACAATAACAAGACCATATTTGTTACCCCTGAGACTTAGGTAGGCAACTGGTCCAAAGAGGTCCATGTGTATTAGCTCCAATGGTTGCTTGGTGGTCATGATACTCTTTGGTGGGTGAGGCACGCCAACTTGCTTTTCGGCTTGACAAGCGCTACAAATCTTATCTTTCTCAAAGTGAACATTTGTTAGTCAAATGATGTGTTCATCTTTTAGAAGTTTGGCCAAGTTCCTCATCCCAACATGGGCTAGTCGGTGATGTCAAAGACAACCCATGCTAGATTTTGCCACTAAATAAGTCTTAAGATTAGCTTTGCTTTTGTTGAAATCAACTAGGTAAAGCTTATTTTTTAATCGACCTGTAAAGACAATAGAGGAATCCTCCCTTCTAAAGACTTCCACACCCTTATCCGTAAAGAGACAATTGTAGCCCATCTCACACAATTGAGAAACGAACAACAAATTGTAACTTAACGAATCAACATGTAATACATTTGTAATTGAATGTTCAAGAGTTATAGCAACTTTACCGAGACCAATCAAATCCCCCTTTGAATTGTCTCCAAAGACAATATTTTCGTTTGAATGTGTCATCGGAGAATATGATGAGAACATACTCTTTTCTTCGGTCATATGATTTGTACATCCACTATCAAGCACCCAACTTGATCCACCAGAGGATTGTGCCTACAAAACAAGTTTAGTTGCTAGATTTAGGTCCCCAACTAGACTTGGGGCCTCGCATGTTAGTCACAAGAAATTTAGGAACCCAAATAGAAATATTCCTATATATGTTGGTTTCCTTTCCAACATATTTAGCAACCACTTTTCCACTGCTGTTGTTCTTTAAAACAATGCATGAGGTCAAGCTTTGTCGAAGTGCATGGGCCCTTGGTTGATAAGCATATTTGTTCATAGTACCCCACACTGATTCCTTTGGCTTCTGCTGAACCTGTTTCTGCTAGAATAACTTTTTCTTGGGCTTAGTCTGATCAGGAATAGAATTGGTGGCCTTTCCATTTTTGCGGGGCATGGCACTGCCGCCCTTCACCGTAGCACTGTCGCTCGGAGACGCTACACTGTCGTGGTCTGTGTAGGCTGCTCTGCACCAATTCTGCCCTTCCTGTCAAACTACACACACTAAGAGGCATACATTATCATTCTTCCATTTGTCTTGGCTCATTTTGTGTGGCCGAGCCCATGCTTGATTGAGGGATACCTTCCTTGCTTGAATTGTGGCCCTTTTGATTCATCCTTCTTCTTGTCATTGGATTGGGCCTTATCCATGCACCCTTTTCCAATGATTTCATTGAGCCTAACAATCTCCTTTTTCATAGCATCCATGTTTGCATGGTTAGTGGAATAGACATTCAAATCAAGATTATAACATTTTCCACAACCTTGACTAGTGGGGGAAGTTGAGGCCATATTGCAACTCAAGTTCTTTGTGCTTTTCATCCAAGTCACAATACTTTTTCTTGAGTGCATTATTAGCTTTCTTTGTGATAGCATGATCCTCTTGCTCTTTGGCCAAAGCCTTGCGCAAGGATTCCACCTCACTTCTCTCTAATGCAAGAGCTTCCTTGCTAGTAATGTAGAGATCCTCTTGTTGGATAAGAGTTTTTTCTCTAGATTCTACCTCGGCTTGGACACTATCTAACTCCTCCATTAGTTTAGTGATGAACAATTTGGTCTTTCCATCCAAATTTTTAGTTATCATGTTTATTTCTTCATCACTAGATTCTTCATCACTAGAGCTATCAATAATATTACTACTAGAGATATCACTAGGAGGTGGAGACTTGGATTTTGGTTTTACCTTCTCACCCTTTGCCATAAGACAAATGTGAGGGGAGTAGTAGTCATCATCGGACATGTTGTTGAAGAGCCTTGATGTAGGGGATGACTTATGAATAGCAATGGTTGCAAGTTCCTCATCCTCTTCACTTGTGCTCTCTCTACTTGAATCCCATTCATGCCCAATATGAGCCTTTCCTATGTACTTCTTGCTCTTTCTATGGTCGGTCTTGTCCTCTTTCTTGTCTTTCTTGTACTTGTCTTTGATCTCATATGGACATTTGGCAATGAAGTGATCGGTGCTACCATAATTGTAGCATGTCCTCTTCTTCTTGTTTGGAAACTTTCTCTTCACTACCTTGTAACCTTGTTTCTTTAGCCCCTTTTGAAACCTCTTCATAAAGAGAGCAACATCATCAACCTTCTCATATTAATCATCATCATTTTCACTTTTACTTGAGGATGATGTAGTCTCTATTTGCTCTTGGACTTGCTTGCTTGCTTTGGGCTTGCTTGTTGAAGCTTGCTTGTTGATCTTGGACTTGCTAGTAGAGCCATGCTTGCTTAATTTGTTGGCCTTGAGAGCTACATCCTTGATCTTTATGCCATCTAGCTTTGCTTGTAACTCACTAAGGCCCTGTTTGGTTGGGCTTTTGGCTTTGGCTTTTGGCCCCAAAAGCCAAAAGCCCAACCAAAGGGGCTGCTTTTGGAGGGTGCTTTTTCAGAAGCAGCTGCTTTTCCGTAGTTCATTTTTGAAAGCTGGTTTGACCCTACTTTTGGCTTTTGGCTTTCTGCTTTTCGAAATTGGTGGAATAAAAAGCTCTTCCATAGTTGTTTCAAGAGAGATAAAGATAAAAGGTATATTTTATACTTGTTTAACCAAACAGCTTTCAGCTTTTCTACAGCTCACAGCCCACAGCAGCTTTTTCCCACAGCCACAGCTCAACCAAACAGGGCCTAAGCCCCTTCCTCTCATTTGCTTCTTCTCTTTGCACGTCAAATGTCAAAATCCTCCCAAGTACATCATTTGGTGTGAAGTACTCAAACTTCTTCTTGTCTCTAATTAGAGTCACTACGGTCTTATTTCTCGATGAGTAGGCTTTCAACATGATTTTCACAACCTTATGATCATCTAGCTCATCACAACCATAGCCTCTAATCTTGCCCACCATAGACATCAATCTATCAAACATCTCTTGTGGCCCTTCTCCATCCATGATTACGAACCGGTTGAGTTTTGCCATCAACAAATCAATCTTGCCTTCCTCACTTTGTCAACCCCTTTATGTGCAAGGTGCAAAGTGTCCCATATTTGCTTGGCAACATCAACACCAATGACTCTATTATACTCATCACCATCTAAAGCACTAAACAACACACTTGTGGCTTGACCATTGAGATGAATAATTCTCATTTCATCTAGTGTTGGATTCTTGGGATCAACCGGTGGCTCAAATTCATTACAAACAACCTCCCAAATGACGGGGTGAAGACCTATAAGCACTACAAAAAATCTAGGCTTTTATAACAAACTGAAAGTGTCATGGAAAGTACATAATTTGTCACAAAATGAATGGTATGACGAAAAACCACTGTCATGAAGGTCGTCATATAACGACCGTCACAAAATGTACCTTGTGACGAAAATATAGAAAACCGTCACAAAATGTGATGACCTTTTGTGACGGTTTTGTTGTGCCGTCATGTATTGTTGTCATTTAATGACGACTGTGATTGTCACATATTGGTTGGTCAACTCGTCACCTAATACGCCAACCGTCATAAATTGTGTCCTGAGAACTTGATTGAGACAAGTTATTGTGATGAATGTGGGTCGTCATAAAATTACCTTCATTCGATGATGAATGTGGCATTGCCATATGTATTAATTCAATGACGAATGTCACACAGACTTTTCCAGCATTCTCATCACAGCTTACACATATCAGCCAAGCCATCATCCACATACATTCTAGACCATAAGACAAGACATAATTGCTTGCAGGTTCAAACATCACACTAGTACCAAGTTTCATCACACAAGTTCAAACATACAAACATATACAAATAAGTTGCACATAGTTTCTGACAACATAGTGCACAAAGTCGTTCAAACAAACACAAAGAAAGTTTGGTGTTCTCACAATGTAGCAAAAGATTAGGCAAAGGCATCATCAACTGAAACATCGTGTAGACCTACCTCAATCTTTATAAAGTTTCAGTACAGCTCGCAGCAGTGCATTAGTCTCTTCAAACTTGGTATGCATCCCCCTCACTTTCTCTTGGGTCTGGCGCAACAAATTTTGGTTTTCTTTAAGTGCTGCTTGGTTTGCTTCAAGTGAGGTCTGTTGAGCAAGAATTTGTGCTTCCTACTATTCGTGCTTCCTAGCAGCTTCCTCTCTTTCTGCTTGGAGTGTTGTCTCAAACTGAGCTTCTACTTTAGTGCTTCTTCTGGTTCTCTTTCCTTCTCTGCAAGCATATGTTCCTACATAGCATGAATCCACTTAACAAGGTCATAGAAGTGTTCACGAGGCATTTACTTGAGTAAAGTACATGTATCAAATAATTATGTAACTTACATATATTTCATTTATAAGAGGAGTACGACCATTTTGCGGACTATTCATACATTCCCCATTTTGTAGACATATATTTACTGAATCTGGATTTCTTTTACAACTGGACTCTCAAATATGATATACAACTAGAGCAATGTCATCTTTATTTTACAGAAAACAACACCAATTTGTCTACTAATAAGCCCCAATGACTGGATGTTAAGCAAAAAACATGCAATATGTATGCATATCTTCCCCTCGTTATAACTATGCTGGTAATGCCAAGGCTACTGACATTGCATTCCCACAACCAAAAGAGCAACTTGAGTAAAAATAACATTGCAGGTAGGTAGCATTCTACTTTAGTCATTCTTACAGTCTGTTTTCTCTGTATAAATTTGGATAATTGGGTTGCAGTTCAGAGTACTAGCCATATTTCTACTAACTAAATTGCTTTATTAAATCACCAGCAAGGTAGCGCTAGTAACAATTAAAGTACTAGCCATACTTCTACTAAATAATCAAGCAACAATAGTACTTATAGGTACTAAAGAGTCTAAGTACAAGAGCACAACTTCTACTAATAGATCTCTGGTATGTATTTAATTTCTACTAACTAATCAAGTAGTGGACTAGCAATAGTACTTGTACTAATAAATAGGAGTACTACTTCTACTAACAGATCTCTAGTATCCGGTCTACTACGAATCCAAGTAGTAGTACTACTTCTAGCAAAAATGATTGGGATTTGAGAAGACGAATCAGTGGATCACCGTAGCATGTTTGGAGAGAGTGGATGGTGCTCGATGCAGTCTACAGTGACGAAGATGCGCCCATAGCTTGAACTCCTCGACGACCAACGTGCGTGCGGTTGAGCACTCGAGCTCCGGCCTTCGGCAACCCGCAGAAGGGCAGTAGCAGGGACGAGATCCTCCTTGGGCCTACGCTGGTGCCGCATCCAGCGTCGTCGCCACCGCCCGCACCGGTGCCGCATCAAGTACCGCTGCCGTTGCATGATCTGGTGCTGCATCCAGCACCACTGCCGCTGACCGCACTAAGGCTGCATCCAGCGCCGCTGACGCCGCCTGCGCTAGGGCCACATCCACGCCATCGCCAAGGAAAGTGAGTGTATGGCAGAGGAGAGGGAGGGACGAAGAGAGGGATGGGCTGGGCAGGATCCATCGGAGGAGAGGTCGTGCGAAGCGGGATCTGGTTTACGGGCGGAGAGAGGGGCGGGCGAGCAGGAGAGTCTGAGTGACGGGCGGGGTGAGGGCTAGGGTTCTGACTGGTATTTATTTAAGGCTGAGTGCATCTTGACCGTCCATTTCGATCTAACGTCCAGGATGAGGCGGGCCTTTGATTTGGGCTGTGGTGGGCCGAATTTGGTTAGGGTTTAGGTCTAATATACTACGTCAAGTTTTTTATTTTAACATTTAAGTATATTTTTTTAAATGAACAAAATTTAGCATGACACACATGGTCTTTTAAATAGAAAAGTTGTCAACGATAAAGTTGTACAACTCATTGAGACCTAGAACTTTTGTTTTGCCCATTTCCCCATCCGAGTTTGATTGAACTATTTAAAATTTAAATTTAAAAATATGAGGAATTCAAATAAATTTTTGGGGTAATAAATGATTTTAAATGGAAAAAATGTCAACAATAAAGTTGTATAACGCATCAAGATCTACCACTTTTGTGTTGGTCATTTTTCCATATGACTTTGTTTGTATGATTCGAATTTTGAATTTCAAAATATTAGAACTTCGAATAGAATTTTAGGGTACTAAATAATTTCAAATGAAAAAGTCATTAACAACAAAGATGTAGAACTGATCAAGATCTACAACTTTTATTTTGGTCATTTGTTCTTCCGACAAAGTGATACTAATATTGTTCACAAATTTTACACAGAGATGTGTAAAATTTGTGAACAATGTTAGTATCACTTTGTCGGATGAAAATATGAGGAATTTTACACATCTTTGTGTAAAATTTGTGAACAATGTTAGTATCACTTTGTTGGATGAACAAATGACCAAAATAAAAGTTATAGATCTTGATCAGTTCTACATCTTTGTTGTTCATGACTTTTTCAGCTGAAATCATTTACTACTTGAAAATATTGTTTGAAGTTGCCATTTTTTAAAATTCAAATTTTGAATTGATAGAACAAAGTCATATGAAAAATGGCAAAAATAATAGTTGTAAGAAACAAGAAATTAATAGAGCATGATTTTAGAAAATTTCAGAAAAAAAAATCATTAAATTTGAAGTTAGTATAAGGGAGAAAGACTAGTTACAAGTTTTAGCCAGAGATTAAAAATAAAAACTACGCTTGTTCATATGATTTGTGAGAACTCGGTATATAAGAACTTCAATCAGAATTTTGGGAGAGTAAATAATTTTAAATAAAAAAGTTGTAAACAACAAAGTTATATAACTCATTGGGACCTACAATTTTGGTCTTGGTCATTTCTTCATCCAAATTTGTTTGGGTAATTTTAAATTTGAGTTTAAAATTTTGATAAATTTGAATAGAATTTTGACATAGTAAAATGATTTCAAATAAAAAAGTGGGCAACAACAAAGTTGTACAACTCATCGAGATCTACAACTTTGGTCTTGGTCATTTCTTCATCTGAACTTGTTTGAACAATTTAAAGCTCTTGAATTTGAACTCAAAATGGATTTACAAATTAAAAAGAAAAAAGAAAGGAAAAAAGAAAAAATGTCACTCAACCCTACTCTTTCAGGCCCAGCCTATCTCCCTCCATCGGTGGCCCAGCTCCTTTTTCACCTGGGCTGAGGTCTAGCTCCAAGCCCAACGTCGTGTGCCTTATCCCTCTCTCGCGTTGGGCTGGGTACATTGACGTTAGGGGCCGTCATATTTAAAAAACATTCAGTGATGGTCTACTGTCGTCACATAAAAACTTCATATATCGTCCTAAATTCACTACCGTCAGCCAGGCTACCTAAGAATTATATTTTATGATGATCCTTGGTACCTTTATGTGACAAAAGAAAAAGAATCGTCATATATAGTTTTGACGGTCCTGATTTTATGACGCTACAGACTTTTGCGTCATATTATGAAATATTATATGACAAAAATTTGCCCCGTCATGAGGATTTTTGTCATAGAAAGAAGGTTTTCTTGTAGTGAAGATAGGCTCTCATCAAGTGCTTTCACTTGGCAAAGTTAGTCCCATCGAAATAAGGTAACTTGCCCGTGGACACATTGATGAAAGACTTTCGATCAAGGTTAGTCATAGGCATAGAGGAATAGTTAAAGGATACGGCGGGATATTTGTTGTTGGAGTCGACTTTCCCTTTTCCTTTCTTTTCCTTCTTGCCCCTCTCTCTAGGTGCGGCACTGCCGCGCATGGCAAGACAACAAGGATAAGAGTGAAGTGTTGGCTGTCTTGGCTGAGTAACTTAGAATATAGGTGTAAGATAGAGCACTTAGTAGCACATGTTAGCTCAAGCACTGTGTCCCTCTTTATAGTATGGCTTTTCCTATACTCAAATTCAAAATATAAAAGAATTTAAACCTCCTTTGAGTTTGAAGCCATTGACATTTGTAATTGGGGACACCTCCGTTTCGTATAACATCCTCCATTATATATTCCCTACTTGTCATCTCGATAAATCTCATTAGTTCTCTAATTGCGTGGTCATTATCACAAAAACCCATAATTAAGGCTTGATTGCACTTTCAATCCGCCAATGGACATTGTATGGACCGGAGAATTAGTGTACAATTGATAGAAGCTAGGGTTTCGAAGGTACTGTTGAGATGCATTCAATAAGACGGCCAGGCCAAGGTGTTCGATCATCACTAGACTATTATTAGAATGGTGTTGACTATTGAGGAATCAATGTGTTGATGACAAATGTGGAGGAAAATCCAGTCATGGTTTTTATGGACCCACTGGAGAATCACCGAATGATGATGCCAGCTAGCTGTTGGGGTTCCAAAGCTAACCATTGGAGGAGTATTGTGCAAAAGCACACCAGACTGTCTAGCGATGGCAAGAGCATTGTGCTCTCTGTGAATTTTTCAAGTTGCCATTGGATCACCTTTTTCTAACATTTGGCAATGGCTATAATAACCCTTGGGGTCTCTTTAGGTGCCTTTTATCCCTTGAGAAGTCTGGTTACGGGCATGAGATAAGAAACACACATATGTGAGTGATCCTTGTGTAGGCAGCCTTAGTGGTTGTAGTTACCGTGAGCTAGAGCGCTGGATATCGTTGTGGTGTTCCAGTGAAGGTGTTGTGGCCTTCCAAGTAGCGATCCTTCGTTCTTGGTGTGGAGTGGCATAGTATTGGTGTGCAGTGGAGAAGAACACTATTCCACCCTACTTGACACTATAGTGGCACTATTACACCTACTTGATCAGTATGTACCTCATGGGAACAACACCTCTAATGAAGGAACACTTCACACAACAGCCTCGACCACTCTTGGGGTGTCCGCCACAACATGGAAGACTCTCCCTTTTTCTCTCCCTCTGTAACCCTACTCACTAGCGGAGCTACATGTAGGAAGAGGGCCATGGCCCCTCCTTGCTGATTGAAAACACCATTAAGTAGCTATTAAATTGGTGGTTAAAATTAATAAATATGCATATTAAGTAAGAAATTAGTGATAATTGCTGCCTCTTGTTTTCCTGTCCAGCTTCGCCACTGACCCTGCTCCCTTAGTAATGTAAGGGGTAGCAAGGGCCTCTTCTTCCTCTCTCAATTCTTTACTCTTTGAACCCTCTCTTGACATTTTAAACTCATTGTCCCTCGGACGTAAGACATGTTGCCTGGACCAGTATAAATCCTAGGTCTCTAAGTGCTAGGCCATGTGAAGCCCAAGCGCAAAGCTGAATTTACTAGTTGACATGCGGATATCTCTGGTATGAAAAGTCAATAGTATTGAATTTAGATATTTGAAAATGATAACATTATAATTCTCTCACATGTAGCTTCACAAAAGTGTATAATGCTGCTACATTTTATAAATGTTTTATTAACAAAAGGCGCTTGCCAAATTTGTGTTTGATGACAAAAGGTCGCTTAACTATGATTGGTTAGAATGTGTAATCATGAAAGAGTAAGGCAAGAAGGTTTTCTTGCCGGAGTTCACTCACCCATGTTTCTCTCTAAAAGAGGGCGGTTTTGAAACTGATAAAGGATTGACTTGGCCGATTGCGTCTCTGCGGTGGCTAGAAGGTGAACTCTTTTGCTCAGGAAGCACTCCAAAACATAAGCATGAGACATGGATGTGACGGGGGTACTCAAACAATGTAGTGTAATAATCGCAACCGTTTTATGCTTACTCCGGCGGATTTCCCTCCGAAAGGTACAACAATGACATAGCCTCATGGCAAACATGTCGTGTTTGGCTCCTTTTTATGTACATTCCTTGACACGTCTCAAATCACTTTTTATATGTGAATCGACATCACCTTTATCACCCCTGTCAGTTGCCCATGATTGCTAAACAATCTATGCTTTCATGAACATAAATTACTAATTAAAGTTTATATGTACATGATAGAAATGGAAAAATTGATGATTAGCTTGTACCGAGAAAATCATGAAAGAATAAGACACTTTTAAATATATACACAATAAAATGGGAATGTTGCGATTAGATTATTAATATAATAAGACACGAAGGTTTTCTTATGGAACCACCTATGTTTTTCTCTAAAGGGTGAAGAGGAGACAAAAGGAGGATTATGAAAGACTATCTGTAAGGCATGTTGATCGCTTCTCCTTGATCCTCCTTGGATTCGCTAAAAAGCAAAACACCGTTCAAAGCAACGTAAACGCGACAACCGGACGCGTTAAATCAGTCATACACGACAAATACAATAACTGCAACCGTTTTTGTAGTGTTGCGGATTTCTTTCAAAACGGTAGCGCGTGAACTCTGGAGTGAGTGGGATATTGCTGGCTATCCAACCTGCCGAGTCTCGTTCCAGATTTGCACATTTATCAACACATCTCAAAGCGCCGTGACATGTGAGCCGTGACATGTGAACCGACAAAGCGTTTTTCTTTTATTAATTTCCTTTTATTCACCCCTCCTATATCCTAGATGCTTTAAATTTCCAATTATTTTCGATGGCGTGTCGAAACGTTATAGATGTTGTTCTAATGTTACAGATGCCGCCATTCGATTTGTATCACTTCAACTGAAAATTGTTAAATTTCAAACACCACAAATATAGTGTCTCTTTTTTTTCTAGCACATGCCATTTTCATATTATACTAATTAGAGTACACACATAGGGATCCTCATCTTCTAACTAGCTACGTGGTTCTTGAATCTAATTAGAGCATACACGCACTCACATTCCACGCGCTAAACTCCTAGTACCTATTTATGAACAAGATTCTTCACAGGTAAGAAAAAACCACCTTGTTTTCCAACCAACCTCGCATGTTTTAACCTTTTCCTAGTACCTAAATATAGCTGCTCGCTCAAAATTCACCACGGGATCCGTGCCGCGCTAGGCAGATTCACCCACCCACCACACATTGTGACCCTGCCATTGCCAAACTCAGCAACAGCGAAGCACAAAAACCTCAGGTGGCCAAACGCGGCGACGATAAAAGCCCATCCTCGACACGAAAGGCCCCGAAAACAGAAGGAAAACCCGCGCCAGATTGAAAAGGAAAATAAAACGAAACCGTCACCGTCTCCCGGTTTACACAAGGAAATCCCCGTCCTGCCCCTGCCCCTCCACGAAACCCACGACGCCCCGACGCCAGCGGCTGAGCGGCCTCCGCCCCCGCCCCCGCAGTCCGTCCGGCCCCACCACCGGCCGCCCCCACCTCCTCCTCGTCCTCCCAGCCACGCCTACAAGAACCCCCCACCCCCTGCCTTTCCATCGCCCGCCACCAGCTTCTTTTCGCTCGCTCGCTCGCGCGTCCGTCGCCCGCCTGCGGTCTGCTCCCTCTCTCCCTCACCCTCATGGCGGACTGCTTCCCTCCCGAGTCGGACGACCTCCACCGCCGCTGGCTGCCGCGGGAGATCTTCGCCGACATTGGCATCGTCGACCCCGAGGCTGCCGCCGCCGTCGTCGTCACCGAGCCCACGCCCGAGGCCGCCACCGCCGCCGCCGCCGTGGAGGAGCTTGCGGCGCAACTCGCCGGCATCCTCGGCGGCGGGTCCAAGGTGTGGCCGCTCGCCCCGCCGCCACCCCCGGCCCCGCCCGCCGCCGCCGCCGCCCCGCGCCACGGCGCCAAGGTGAGTGGTCGTGCTTGAGCATTGTGGTCTCCGTTTCTTTGGCCCCGGCCCTGGCCCTAACAACGGCATCTGGTTTCAGGTCTGCGGGCTGGAGGGGAGCGTCGTCGTGTCCTGCGGCGCGACCAATGGCGGCGGCGCTGGTGCCGGCGCCGTGTCCTGGCCGTTCTTGCCGTACCCGCAGCTCCAGTGGCAGGTATGAAAACAACACCAGCCGGGATTCTGCTTGCCGCCGCCGCCGCCTCTCCCCCTTTCTTTGTTTTTTCATAATGCTTGGTGGACCGCTGTGTTTGCCAAAATCCTCGGTGTTTTCCTCTCTTTTTTGGGGTTTTCCGTCTCTGTTTTGTTTTGTTTTGGAACCCCGCCGCCGCGGCGCCGCCGCTGATTACATACAAAATCGACAGCTGGTTGTAACTATCCTTTGCAATTAAGCGAACCTGTTTCCCCTTTGGAAAGTAATGACCCTTATCATTGGTTTAATCATGAACACGCCATATAGAGAGTTGGATCCTTTTTTTCGTGTTCGGCATTCCGATGAAATTTTTGAGATGATTGCTGATGCTTATCGCTGGTGCCTTCCCCGTCGTTTTCAGGTCGGGAGCAGCCTGGTGAACCACGGCAGCGTTCTGGACTACCCGGTGCTGCCCCCCGCTCTGCCCTGCCACGTCCCGCCTCCGGCGAACCTGCGCGGCGGCACCGGCGTGTTCCTGCCGCGCGTCGAGGCGTACCGCTACGCGCCGGCCACTCCCCCGGCCACGGCCAAAGGTACCTAACGCGCGCACTCGCATTCCCCCCTACCGATCCATGTGTTGCATCGCGCCTGCCGCCGCCGCTGTGGGATGGATGGACGGATGTCTCGGTATCCGTGTGTGCGTATCCCCATCTTGGTTCTTGCGCCGCCGTCTCATCTAATCTGGGCATCCAACAAAAAATGCATTCGATTACTCTTGCAAATGCTTGATCAGTGCAGTGCATCATGTTTCATTTCATCGGCAATAAATGGTTGCTCCCGGCGTACCAAAAAGTTTAGTGCTGCGGTAGCCATCCCATTGGAATCTTGTACACGTATATGGTCTATTAAATATAGACAAAAAAAACTAATTATATAGTTTGATCGAAAATTATGAGAGGAATGTTTTAGGTCACTTAGTCTGTAATTAAACACTAATATTTAAATAAAAATGAAAATATTACATTAGCCAAAGTTTTAAATTTCAGCCAACTAAACACGGGCCGACTGCAAATGAGTGGTGGTACTGGCTGTCGAGATTTTGCGTGCTTTCTTGAGCGGTGTGAGGCGTTAATGGCGGCAGCAGCCAGACCAGCCACGCACCGGGTTTTCCTGCAGACGCTGCAGTACATGCTGTTGCTGATGGTGCTTTTGGCCGTGGTCTGGTTTGTTGGCTGCAGCCAGACAGAGAGAGGGGTTGTGTAGCACCTGATGATACTGTGGGCCCCCTGTACTTTCTGATGCCATGCCAGTGGGGCTGGCCGGCTGGGCCTAGGTGGGTGCATGGCATGCATGGCGACGTGGCTGTAGCCATGCCCCATGGGAGAAGATATCATTAGCAGGAAACAATCTGCAGCCATATCTACTGGATATACTGTGATTATGAAGCTGGCTGTTGCATATACTCCTCCCACACGGCTTGTGCTACAGCAGAATCACGAGATGTGAAAGCAAGAAAGAGCTGACGTGGTTTTCGCAGGTGGGGCTTGGGCTGGTGCAGCGGCAAAGCCGTGGGCTGCTGGGACTGCCAGCAGGCCGGCAACGGGGAAGAAGCAGCAGCCGCAGACCGAGCATGCGACGCCGACAAAGCAGCAGCAGCAGGCCACCGGCGCTTCGCAGGCGCTGGCCCTGCCCCAGGACTGGAGCTACCGCTGATGATGTGTTCCAGGCGCTCGCGTCGCGATGCATGGACGTATGGATGGACGCGCGCGAGGCTGCCAAGATGATGCCGAACAAGCAAGCATGCATTCGTATTCGTGTTCGTCGTCGTCGTAGTAGTGGTTTTTTTCCAGGGGAAAAGAATAATAACAACAACAACAAAGCCTGTTCGCTTCGCTTGCTCGTAAACAATCGTAAATTTTCAGTCGGGAACAGTGTTTTTCTCTCACATCAAATCAGCCAGCAGTAAATAATCTACGATACGATACGGCCTCCCGAACAGGCTGAAGAATAAAGACGATGGATGTAGTTGTAGCTGCAACATAAACAAGACAAGATTAGCATGAGTCTTATTATACTAGTTATTATAATAACTGGTCCTCTTCCTCGGGTCTGTACTATGTCGCAATAGCAAGCTGCTCCTATGGTGATCCGCGCCGTCTGTTTGTTGCTGAGTGATGTACCAGTTCTGCTAGAGGAATAAATAATTTTTTATCTGACGTATTGTATTGCTCAAAAGAAAATAAAGTAGTATTCAAATTAGAGGTTGTTTTAATTTTTCTAGCTTATATGTAGTACATAAACTTATAATTTGAAACTAGATGTAATTTCTGCTTATCCAGAAGTCAAAACTAAAAGTTTAACCCCAATCTATAATAAAAGATATTTACATTTATAATTTTAAGTAAGTACCATTTAATAATCATATAATATAGTTTTATTAGTATATCTATTTGGAGTGACAGCGAATACGCTAGATAATCATATAACATTTTTTATTAATATATAATATTGATAGTTTTTTATAAACTTAGGCCCATTTGGTTCCTAGGGAATTTATAAATCTAAATTAAAAAAAATCTTAGAATCTTATCTAAACAGGTTGGATTCTATTTGATTTTAATATACAGACATACCCCCTATGTTCAAAATTATAAGTCATTCAAAGAATCTTGGAGAGTCAAAGCATCTCAAATTTGACTAAAATTATAGAGGAAATCATAAAGATTTATGACATGGTATCCTATAAAAATATAACTAATTAAGAATCTAATGATACTAGCTGGTATCATAAATGTTATTATCTTATTATATAAATTTGATCATAACTTTTTAAACTTGGACTCTACCAAGTTTTTTGAAATGACTTGTAATCTAGAACAGGAGTAGAATCCAATGAACACTAGATTTTTTATGCGGAGTTTTAAAATTTATCAAGATTCAATGAACACGTACTCCGTAGTGAAGAAGTTTGACTCGTTTGAAACCTAGAATTGGACCCTTTTAGGTACTGAGGTAGTATGCATACCTAGAAAAGTTAGAACAATACTATATAATTTGATTTTGAAATGGTGGATGTATATTTCTAGGTACGGATGTAGTATGTATATAGCTACAAAAGCTAGGACAACATATATAATGTGAATGTGAATGATTTTTGAAATGCTGGAAGTATTTCTCCTTGATAAGGAAAATAAATTGTATAAGTCCGTACGTACCAGGAGGTTGGACCAGGAGAAGCAGTTGACGCGAAATCCTTCGCAGCCTAACGTTGACTGGGTATAGGTACGGAGTCAGTAGGACGAGTAAAACTGTAAATGTTTACCGCAGTGCTGTAGGAGTGACGGGACAGGATATCTACATGTACCGCTACGGTACCGCGATAACAGTGGTCTCCTTTTCCTCTTTTTTACCGTGGCGGTACTACTCAGATCAGAGAGAGAGAGAGAGAGAGAGGCACAGACAGACTGCAGCAGCGACGGGCGATGAACGATAACGCAGTGCACCGCGTGCTTCGTGCCTTGCATAGTTGCATGGAAGAGGAGGGCCTGGTGCAGCAGACAAGCAGCGGAACACTGTACTGTAATAAATGCTCGTCCTCCCTCCGCTCCGCTCGCTGCAAAGCAAAGCAGCTGCGGTTGCAGAGTGCAGACTGCAGAAGCGATTGCAGTGGTGCCCCACCTCACCTGCCTCCAGAGTCCAGACAAGGAAGCGTCTTGTTCAGTACCCGGCCGAGGCCGAACCCAAGCCGGCCAAGGGCCAACCCAACCCAACCGGTCAAAAAAGCACCCCTTCTCCATTGCCGAGGCGGGCCAGGCCCCAGCCATTCGCTCTGCCGGACGAGACGCTGTGAGTGAGCGTGACGGACGGGCATGCCGACCCTGACCTGAGCCGGTGGTGATGCAAACGTGCAGGCAGGCAGGCAGGGGCAGGGGCGGATCATCTGCGACACGTACTGTACGTTCCCGTGCTCCGACATGGATCGCCGAATCGTCAAAGCATGGGCGCTCGCCGATCTCGAACCGAGAAGAGAACATCCATCCGGTTCCGGTGGCGTGCCGGAGTGGGCTGGAAATGGAGAGATTCCGAGGATCTTAGCGCCCGTTGTCAAGTAGTATCATCAAGCCGACAATCAGTGGTGGACTAAACTAGTAGCAGCAGGCGCCCTCGTGCGCATGGCAAGCGCTCACGTACGCACGCCTCGGCGTGTCTGCCTCGCACCGCAGGGCTTTCTGCTCGGTGCCACGCGATTCATCCGCTGGAGCCCGTGGGGAGGAGACGAGGAGTGGAATGGAACGGAACACAGTTCCTCCGGCGCGTGCATCACGATGCATGGACGTGGGCGACAGCGGCGGAGCTTGCATGAAATGTGAAATGTGTAGGGGGTTAATTCAAAGCTACACTGCGATGGTATTATCAATAGTAGTACAGAGAATTGGAATTTTATGAAAAATCTTTGTTTTTTAAAGTTCTATCTATATACAGCCTGTTTGGGAGGCCGTAAAGGATTGTGGATTATATTTACTGCTGTCTGGTTTGGGGCCTGTTCGTTGGTTGGTGCTGGTGCTGGTTTTTTTAGAGGAAAACACTGTTGGCTGGCTGGTTTGGGTTGGCTGAAACCAACAAGCGAACAGGCTGTTGGTGTGAGAGAAAAATACCGTTCTGTCTAGAAATTTACGATCGTTTACGACCAAGCGAACAGACTAATAGACTACAATAAACAATTGAAATTCTGTCAAAAAAGAATGAACAATGTATGAATTTACATACTTATAAACTATGATCCACTTATCAGCAATTACAAACATAGCACAGCAGAGAGCCATGAATTAATTGCATGTATGCGAACCTCGTGAGTGATACAGCCGGAGAGGGGAGGGGCGGACCAGTTTGACCCCACATAGTTCCGTCCGTGGTGGGCGAGCACCGTTCCCAATGCGGAGTGGTTCGTGCGTGGGACGAGATGGAATTGGACTGGGACACGACGCAAAAGGTCATGGATCAGGGAACGAGTTCCAGTGGACACTGCGCTGGTGGGCCTGGTGTGCAGTGGTACCCCTCGTACACACATGGCAAGTGGCCTGGTTTCGGTTTTGGTGGGTACTCCTCCGTACGCGCGCGGAGGCCGAGCACAAGAACAGCGCAGGCAACAGTAGTTGGGGCTGTCTGTGGGGTCGCCGGGTAGGGTGGTGAGCCATGAGACATGAGTGGCGGTGCAAGTGTAGTATGCGCCGCCGAGTGGCTCAGGCGTCTGGTCTCACGAGGCGGACAGGTCCGTGGTAGATGATCTCCAACCAACAATTAATTGGATCTGTGATCCATGTCGTGATCGAGGGGCATTCAACATTACCTGATTGGTGGACCCTTATTACACTATGCTATAAAAAAGGTGAGATCGGCAGCTCTTTTTACAAGGTTCACCGTGAGCAACCACAGTCGTCCCACCGACATAACCCTAATCCGATCTAGAGGGTGTGCAGCCAGTGATAGGAAGCTTCATTGCCTCGCCGCCACCGGACTGCGTCATCGGACTTCACTACTACATCGCCACCGCCTTCATCGACTCGGACCGCACCACCGCCATCGCCATGGGTGGCTCCAGCAGCTCCTCCGCCAAGCCCTCAGAAGGTCAGAGACCACTGCCCCTCTCCCTTCTTCTCCACCTAGATCTCGTAGTTCATGTTCTAGGGTTTATTCATCATGTTTTAGTCAATTTATACCCGCTAGATCTATACCTAGTTGATCCTACAGTTCTAACAATGGTATCAGTTCACCGAATCTATATGTAGATCTAGTTTGGGGTAGTACAGTAGAAGCATTAAGAAGGAGAGGATTCGAATCGATTTCGGTTTCAAAATCCTAACCCTAACAATAAAGGGGAAAAGATGGACAAAGGGGAGGAACCTACCTTGCCTCCGTTGACACTGCCGTTTGCGCGGGAAGAAGACCGCGTCGCCGCTTCGCCGTTTGCGCGGGAAGGAAGCCGCCGGAGGGCGCAGCCTCGCCACCGCGTGTACCCTACCGGGACTGGACTCAGGGCACTACAGCAAGACCGCTCGACGGCGGCACGCTCACACTCGGGTGAACGCGCGCGACGGTGACGGGGCCTGCGGCGGCGCCGTCGACCTTCTTTCCTCCAGCTGCGCTGCGGGTGGCCGCCGTCGCTGCTCTGCTTCGCGCTGGGAGAGGGAGAGGGAAGAAATGAGTTAGGGTTTAGGGGCGCGGTCGGCCGAGGGTTTTGATCTCCCGAAAACGACGCCTGGCCGTCGGATATGGATGGACGGCTGAGAGCGCGTCGGACCAGAATCGGCCCAGGCGGGAAGGCACTTTCCTAGCCTAGGCCCAGGTTATGGCCTGGGCGCGGGGGAAGCGCCGCGAGCGCGTGCGCACGAGCCGCTGCTGCTGCCGGGCCGCGCACTGTTGCTGCTGGGCCGTTTACTGCTGCTGCAGGCCGGGCCAAAATGAACAGCAAATGACGTTTGAAGGTTATTTATTTTCAGAAGCAGATTTGAATGAATTTTAATGAATTTTGAAGGTTTAAAATTTCTGGTAAAATTGCACCAACGTGTTACTTTTTTCCAGAAAATAGATATGCATATGAAAATGCTTCTGAAAAGTAGAAAAAGTATTTTTCATGTTTCCGCAGTGAATGATGATGTTTATGATCTTCTAATTAAATTCGAACCAACGAGAGGATTTAATTTTGAGTAGTAGTTATAATTTTCAGTAAATTTATGATTTTGCTATTTTCTGACCAAAATTGTTGGTAACAATATTATAAATGTTTGATTTATGAGTTTATACATTAATTCTATTTTTCTGCCCAACGGTGATGTAAAATTAATGTATAAGAAGTTGTATGTTTTAATTTTGACCAACGTTAAATTAAGACATGCAATTATTATGTTATGTTTTCTCACTTTCTCTGATACTGTTTTTCAGGACTCAACCCAATGGCTTTTATCTAGCATATTCCGCCTCTTGAAGGGGCAATTACAGAGTATGGCGAGAGAAGTATGAGCTCGCACTTGCGCTGTCCGAGAATGACTTAGCACTTGCCTCTCCGTGTCCTACTGAGCTAGAGGACCCGGTGAGGGCAGAAAATGAGACTGATGCTGATTTCAATGCTCGAAAGCGAGATCATACAGAAGTTAGAATGAAATACGATCTTGATCGGAAGAAATAGGACATCATGAACCGCAAGTGCTTGATGGTGGCCAAATCCACTATCTCAGATGTTATAAGGGGATCAATCCTAGATTATGATACCACCATCGAGTATCTTAAGAAAGTGGAGAGTCAATTTACTGGCTCTTCAATGGCTTATGCAAGCACCTTGATAAAAAAATTATTCAATGAGAAATACTCTGGTGGAGGTATAAGAGAACACATATTGAAAATGAGCAACACGGCTTCAAAACTGAAGCTAATGGATTTGGGACTCAAAGATGAGTTCCTGATTCATTTGGTTTTTGCTTCCTTGCCAAAGGAATATGAAACATTTGTTGTTAATTACAACATGTAGCCCGATAAGTGGGATATAGAGAAGCTCATCGCAATGTGTGTTCAAGAAGAGGAAATGCTGAAATCCTTATATGGTGACTCTGCTAACCTTGTGAAGGACAACAAGAAAAAGAAATTCAATAAGAATGCCAAACCTAAAGAGAAAGCCCCTTAGAATGACCATCATCCGAAGAACAACAATGTTCAAGTTGAGAAGGATCAGTGTAAATAGTGCAAGAAGCATGGACACTACCAGAGGGACTGTCTAGACTTTCTGAAGAACATTCTAAAGAGAGGTGAGGATTTTATTATATTCATAGATGAATTCTTATATTTAAGTTATGCAAAATCTACTTAGTGGATTGATTCAGGTGTAACTGTTTACGTTGCAAATTCATTATAGGGATTCCGTACGAGGAGGACCCTGCAAAGAGAAGAAAGAAGAATTAAAGTAGCAAATAGAGCTAAAGCTGAAGTTAAAACCATTGGAGATCTCTCTCTAGAATTAGTTGATGGTTTTCTACTTAAGCGTTCAGATGTTCTATTTGTACCCTCTTTACGAAGAAACTTAATAAGTGTTTCACGTTTAGTTGACGATGGATATGATTGTCATTTTAGTAATGGCAAATGTCATATTGTTTATAATAATAAATATGTTGGTCTTGTCTTCCGACAAGACAAGCTTTATTTATTACCTCTTTATGAGAATGTGAATGATGTAAGTACTGAGAATGAGAATGTCTCTTCGTCTATGAATGCAACAAATCAGCGGAAGAGAATGCATGATGTATTTTTGAAATTATGGCACTATCGTTTAGGCCATATTTCAAAGGGGAGAATAGAGCGATTGATTAAGAAATCAATTCTTCTGCCTTTAGAATTTTCAGATTTAGAACAATGCATAGATTGCATAAAAGAAAAGTACGTTAAGAAAATAAAGAAAGATGCCAAACGAAGCGTAGGAATTTTAGAAATAGTTTACATAGACATCCGTGGTACTTTTCCTGTAAAGAGTGTGGATGGTTATGATTCATTTATAACATTCACAGATGACTACTCTCGTTTTAGCTATATTTATCCAATTAAGGAAAGATCGAAAGTATTGGATAAATTTAAGATATTCAAGGCTGACGTAGAAAATCAGCACAACTTAAAGATTAAGGTATTAAGATCTGACCGTGGAGGAGAGTACTACGGTCGACACACCCCATATGGCTAAGTTTCTAGACCCTTTGCAAGGTACTTACAGGAAAATGGCATAGTAGCCCATTATTCTATACCGGGCGAGTCTCAGCAGAATGGAGTAGCTGAAAGTTGCAACCGTACCTTAATGGATATGGTGAGAAGCATGATAAGTTACTCTACCTTACCGATATGTTTATGGATGGTGGCGTTAAAAACCGCCATTCATACTCTTAATCGAGTGCCAAGTAAGTCGGTGCCAAAAACACCGTATGAGTTGTGGATAAAAAAAAACCCTCACTAAACTATTTACGTGTGTGGGGTTGTCTAGCTGAGGCAAAAGTATTTAACCCAAACATAGGGAAGCTGGACTCCAAAACAGTTAGTTGCCATTTCATTGGCTATCTAGAAAAGTGAAAATGTTATCGCTTCTATTGTCCTAAAAGACAAACGAAGTTTGTAGAAACAAGACATGCTGTCTTCTTGTAGGAAGATATGATCAGGGGGAGCATGGTAGCGTGTGAAATTAGTCTTGAAGAGAAGCGGATATACGTGCCCACTCCTATGGTTCAGGAGCCATTCTTTATGCTACCTGTTGTTGCTGTCGGTGCTGAGTGCAAGACACTGTAGTAATGTCACATGTTGTTAGTTTTCCTGTGGCAACAATGAATGAACATGAGGAATCTATCCTTCAGGATCCCCTAGAACCTGTTGTCACACATGAGGGAGAGCAACAACAGCCTCATATAGAACAAACGTCATCTAACAAGGCCCCTGGAAGGTCTAAAGAGTCAGGAGATCAGCCAATCCTGATGATTATGAAGTTTATGAATGTGAGAAATGTTGAATGGAGGGTGATCCCACCTCATTTGAAGAAGCCATAAGAAATGTTCACTCATTCAAGTGGCTTGAAGCCATGAAAGATGAAATGAAATCAATGAAAACCAACGGTGTTTGGAACTTAGAAATAATTTCTAAATGAGCAAAGACAGTAGGCTGTAAATGGGTCTACAAAACTAAGCATGACTCCAAAGGAAATATAGAAAGATTTAAAGCATGACTTGTGGTGAAAAGTTTCACACAAAGAGAAGGCATAGATTACAATGAGATATTTTCTCCAGTCTTATGTAAGGATTCTTTTAGAATCATAATGGCGCTTGTAGCACATTACGATTTAGAATTACATCAGATGGATGGAAAGACGGCATTCCTAAATGGAAATCTAGAGGAAAATGTTTACATGGCACAACCGAAAGATTTTGTTGTGGAAGGAAAAGAACACATGCGATGCTGCCTGAAGAAATCTATTTACGGATTAAAACAAGCTTCAAGACAGTGATATTTGAATTTTTGATAGTACAATAAGAAAGTTTGGGTTTCAAGAAAATATAGAGGACAATTGTGTTTATGCAAAGTTCAAGAATGGGAAATACATTTTCCTAGTCTTGTATGTGGATAACATCTTGCTCGCTAGCAGTGATGTTAATGTACTACTAGAAACAAAGAAGTTATTGACCTCAAAGTTTGATATAAAGGATCTCGGTGAAGCTTCATTCGTCCTAGGAATAGAGATTCACCGAGATAGAGAAAAGAGGGTTTTAGGATTATCACAAAAGACATACTTAAAAAAGTTCTAAAAAAAATATAGTTTGCAAAATTGTAAGTCTTCACCTGCTCCCATAGTCAAGGGCGACAGATATGGAAAATTTCAATGTCCCAGAAACCAATATGAGATTGATAAAATGAAAGCGGTTTCATATAGTTCAGCTGTCGGAAGTTTACAGTATGCTCAAGTGTGTACTCGCCCTGACTTAGCATTTGTTATCGGGTTACTCGGCAGATATCAGAGTAATTCAGGAATAGAACACTAGAAATTAGTAAAAAAAGTTTTGTGTTACCTGCAAGGTATGAAGGGTCTTATGCTAACATATAGAAGATCTGATTCCCTGCACATAGAGGGGTATACAGATTCTGATTATGCGGGAAATGACAGGAAATCCATGTCAGGATACATATTCAATTTCGCAGGAGGAGCTATATCGTGGAAAAGCTCAAAGTAAACCGTCACTACATCGTCCATAATGTATGCCGAGTTTGTAGCATGTTATGAGGCCACAGGGCAGGTGAATTGACCAAAAAAATTCATGCCCGGGTTGAAAGTGTTAGACGACATACACAAACCTCTCAAGTTATACTGCGATAATAATCCAGCAGTATGTTATGCTCACAACAATAAGTCAAGTGGTGCTGCCAAACACATTGACATAAATTATTATGTTGTGAAAGATAAAGCCCGGGATCATATAATTAGTCTTGAGCATATAAGAACAGAAAAGATGCTTGTGGATCCGCTTACAAAAGGCTTACCACCCAGTGTTTTCAGAGAACACTTAGCCGGTATGGGTTTAAGGAAAAGCCTATGATTCCTGGACAATAAGGGCCTAGTCGAGAATCTGTTTCCAAACAGAGAGGTGTATTGTAGCTGTTTAATCTAATGGCAATTGACCATGATGATGAGGCTGAAAGGTCCTAATGGCTAGAGGGAGTGGATAGACTATTAAAAAATTCTGCAACAACACTAAGATGAATGATTAGTCAATAAGATGGCGAAGCGAATTTTACGCTAGCACTATACTTGGGGTTGCAAGCCACCTACCCAATTCTATTTTATATAGTCTTTATCCACACAATTGCTATGTTGGTACACTAAGTTAGTGTGCTCTCAAAAGCTAACTAAAGAGCCACACTAACTAAACTAATATGCTCTCACAACTAGCTACACTTAAGAGCTTAATAACTAGTTTGCGATAATGTAAAGAGATAGAGCAAGATGGATATACCACCAAGTCAAGGAATGAACCAATCAATCACAAGGATGAATATCAATGAATACCAATCACCTCAGAATCAAATGATGATACAATAATTTTTTACTGAGGTTCACTTACTTGCCGGCAAGCTAATCCTCGTTGTGGCGATTCACTCACTTGGAGGTTCACGAGCTGATTGGCATCACCCGCCAAACCCTCAATAGGGTGCCGCACAACCAACACAAGTTGAAGATCACACAAGCAACGAGCAATTTACTAGAGTACTTTTTGGCTCTCCACCGAAGAAAGGTCAAGAACCCCTCACAATCACCACGATCGAAGCCGGAGACAATCACCAACCTCCGCTCGACGATCTTTGCTGCTCCAAGCTGTCAAGGTGGCGGTAACCACCAAGAGTAACAAGCGAACCCCGCAGCAAAACACGAAAAAACCAAGTGCCTCTAAATGCAAACACTTAAGCAATGCACTTGGATTCACTCCAATCTCACAAAGGTGATGAATCAACGATAGAGATGAGTGGGAGGGCTTTTGCTAAGCTCATAAGGTTGCTATGTTAATACAAATGGCCAAGAGAGTGAGCTTGAGCCGGCCATGTGGCTTAAATAGAGCCCCCACGAATAGAGTCGTCGGCTCTCTGATCACTGAAAAATCAGGGCGATCGGACGCACCGGTCAGATCGACCAAACGCAGGACCCCAGCGTTCGGTCACACGATGCACGCGCACGTGGCCCTGCTTCAAATGCTGATCGTCCGATCTCAACGGTCATCAGTGCACTTAAGTTGTGACCGGACGCTCTACAGTGTAGGACTGGACACAGGACCCCAGCGTCCGGTCACTTCCAGTAAGGTTCCAGTCGTGACCGGACGCGTCCAATCACTTACACTCTTCTCTGTGCGCCGCAATATCAGTAGGATCGGACGCTGAACAGTGTTCAGCCAGAGTCCGATCGTCTACGTCCGGTCACAGGCTGAGAGTACCACTTTCTTTTATAATTGATCGGACGCTGCTCTCCAGAGTCTGGTCACACATGACCGGACTCGCTCAGAGTTCGGTCAGTCTCTGCTGACTGACCGACGCCTAGGTTTAGCCACCGGGCGTGTTCGGTCCCACGAGGACAGCGTCCGGTGCACTCTGTGAAACCCTGTCTTTTCTATATAGGGCGTCGGTGGCACCGTCGGACTGTCCGCACACTCCACCGCTGAAGTTTCAAACCCTTGCTCCCAAGTGCTAAACACAATGTGTATTACCTTTGTGCATGTGTATTAGCATATTTTCACAAATATTTTTAAGGGTGTTAGCACTCCACTAGATTCTAAATGCATATGCAATGAGTTAGAGCATCTAGTGGTACTTTGAGAACCGTATTTCGATACGAGTTTCACCCCTCTTAATAGTACGGCTATCGAATCTAAATGTGATCACACTCGCTAAATGTCTTGATCACCGAAATGAAATGGCTCCTACCACTTATACCTTTGCCTTGAGCCTTTTGTTTTTCTCTTTCTTCTTTTCAAGTCCAAGCACTTGATCATCACCATGGCATCACCATCATCATGTCATGATCTTCATTTGTTTTACCACTTGGAATGTGCTATCTATCTCATGATCACTTTGATAAACTAGGTTAGCACTTAGGGTTTCATCAATTCACCAAAACCAAACTAGAGGTTTCAGAGGTACACTCTATGCACTGATCTGTGATGGAATAGGAACAAGATAAAGTAAGTAAATTGAGATTAAGTCATAAGGTGAGATCAAGGGGGAGAATGTTAAATGATCTCCAACCAATTAGGTCCTTGGATCCGCGCCCTGATCGGAGGTGCCCAACCCTACATGGTTGCTGGGCCCCCGTCATACTTCGCTATAAAGAGGTGGGGGCCGGTGGCTCTATTCACGAGGTTCACCGTGAGCAGCCACAGTCGTCCCACCGACATAACTCTAATCCGATCTAGAGGGTGCGCAGCCAGTGACGAAAATCTCAATTGTCTCGCCGCCACCGGACTTCACCGCTACATCGCCACCGCCTTCATCGACCCGGACCGCACCACCGCCATCGCCATGGACGGCTCCAGCAGCTCCTCCGCCAAGCCCTCAAACAGTCAAAGACCACTGCCCCTCTCTCTTTTTCTCCACTAGATCTCGTAGTTCATGTTCTAGGATTTATTCATCGTACTCTAGTTAAGTTGTACCCACTGGACCTACGCCTAACCGTCCGGTGACTCTCCCTCCTAGTCCTAGCGCCGGCCGTGCATACCTCTCGCCTCGCGGGCTCCAATTACGCTGCCTCTCATACAGCCCAGGAAGAGCATCACACCGCACGGCTTAGGGAAAGCGTCTGCCGTGGCCAGGCCCAGCCCACTACCGAAGCGACGCGTGCGTGCGTGCAATCGGACCGACAACAAGAGACAACGAGCGCGATCAGATCAGGATCAAACACCGCGAAAACTGCCGGTGGTAAACATTCATCGAACGCTACACAATACTAGTAGCCGGGTAGGGGAACAAGAACATTTACTGACGAAATAGGAAATACACAGGTGAGCATAGCCTCAAAACATCTACGGGTCGATCGGTCGGTCGGTCGATCTCGCGCATCACTGCAAGGCAGCGGCGACGAGCGCCATGAGCGCCGACGCGTACAATACGGTCGCCCGGCGGCGCCGCCGCCGCGTCCTCCGCCCGCCGCGGAGGTGAAGAGGTAGTAGTAGTTGCTGGGCCGCCCTGCTCCCTTGCTCTGCCCCGGCGGCGGCGGCGGCGGCGGCGAGCTATAGCCGCCCCCGCCACTCTTCGGCGACGTCGGCGGCGCGGTGCTGTCCCCGGCGGACGACGACGCGGCCGGCGGCGGCGGCGACGAGCACACCGCCGGGCACGTCCCGCACTTGCTCACGCACAGCACGTTCGTGTCCGGCTGCTGCCCTGTGGCCACCGGCGGCTGGCCACCGCCGGCGGCGGTCGTCGTCGTAGCCTCGCCGTCAGAGGACACCGCCGGCGCGAGCGTCGCGGACACCGCCAGCAGCAGCAGCAGCGGCGCCAAGCGCATGGCTCTTCCGCCCACCATGGCCGATCCGAACGGTGGCCTCGATCGCCGTGCGATGTATGTGCGCGACCGGCCGGCGTGGTGAACTGGTGATGGCTGGCTTGGGAGGACGAGACTCAATGAGATTCCTGCAGCACTGCACAGCACTTGTATGCAGCAGGGGTCTGCGGTAGGTATATAAAGCATGCAGCAGGTGCAGGGCCGGCCGAAGCTACGGAAGCACAGCGAAATGCGATGCCGAGCTTGAAGATGAAGCTTCATCGTGGGGTGATGCCGTGATGGGAATATATGGAGCTGCGGGTGGATGTTGCACCAAGGTGGCTGTAAAGGTAAGATGCTTCGATTCTCGGCTGGAAAGGATGGCGGATGCTTGTGCCACCCCTGTTTTTCTAATTTCTACCTCCATAATATATTTCAGTCATTCGGTCGGTGGATGTGACTGTAGTTTTTATCTTTGGTCGATGATGTGGTGCCACGAATACAGCATGATCTGCTGTTGCCTTCCTCGATCGGTACAACGCTGGCAAGGGATTATATGTATATGAGCAATCGGTCACACCTGAAAAATGCGGGTGCAGAGTTCAATGTACTCTATGCTCTACGTAGTCTCTACCGCATTCCGTAGACACAGTATACTCTGTGAAAATATTGAATGATACTCCGTAAATGTATTCCGAAGAGAAGTAGAAGTGATGTTTTGCTTTTCTAAGAGTGTGCTTGGAACAAATCCTTATTTGAAAAAGTGAATCGGATCTGTGATTCACCAAGGAGCGATTCCACGGGTGAATCTAGGATCCATATGGATCCACTAGAGAATTGTTTGGATACACAATGACTCCATCCACGAAACTAAGGTTATTGTTGGAATGGCCTGTGTTTGCCTCTAGGGTTGTCCGATATATCTTTTTTTTTTTCATATGACACGTGTTTTTTGTTCATATATTTGTTCATAAAAATAGTCCATACATAAAAATAACTAAAGATAAATAATTAATTAATACATGTCCATGACAACGTCTCAACAATATTACGATTATCCATACATAAAAATAAGTAAAGATTAAATGAAGACTAGTCTTCCATTACATGCTAGTTCCATCAGCTCAAGCATAAAATAATTAGCCTACCATAAAAATTTCACCATAATTGGACCATAAAAACTACTATGCCTATAAATTAATTACGAAAAAGCATAGATCAAAATCTACAACAAAAAATTTGTATTAAAGCATACCATATTATATGTGCAGTGTGTAGATCTACTCATGTCGTAGTCTAACAAAAATTAGATTTTCCATTTTATGATTTTTCTATGATTTACTATGATTTTACAAAGATTCGGCCAAAATAAATAAAAAAAAAAAGATAAACCGCTTTTGAAACTGCTTATAACGCTCAGGGAGGTAAAACGAACAGTTTTAAAAAGTTCAGGGAGGTGTTTACCTAGTTTTAAATTCAGAAAGAAAGAAAAATAGACTTTTGCAATGAGTTAAGAAAGGTAACACCGTGGACTTTTTTTCTTGTTGATGGTTTGGGCTTTTAGGTGAGGCTAACAAGCTACAGTGACATGGACCGGATGAAAGCGGGCCGACCTTGCAGTCAAAAGCCCACGACCTGTGCAGTGGGCTGAAAGCCTGCGATTACGTTTTTTGTTTGAGGCGCTTTTCCTGTCCCCAAATCGGACGGAGCCCACAGTCGAAATAAGATCCAGCCATCCATTCTGAAACCGCCATGACTTGCACGAATCTCACAGCGGCGCTCACGCTTCCCCGTCTCCTCTCCCTCTACGCCAGATACGCCACCCCGAGTCACCGACCTGCCACCAATGACGCACACCGGTCCACACTCCACAGCCACCTGTCCGCATTGCGTCACCTCGCCGTCCTTTTCCTTCCAGAGTCCTTCTATAGAAGCGCCCTCCACGAGACCACTACCGCCCGTCCTCGCAGAAAGTTCCAGGCCGGGCACGAGGCAGCCCCTCCGCCGACTCGCCGGGGAGAGGGCACGCGGAGGCGATGGACCAGACAAGTCGGGGCTGCACAAGCGGATGGAGAGCGCTGTCGCTGCAGAGCGAGCGCTCTGCGGGACGCCTTGCAGCGGGCGAGAGAACACGGACAGCGCGGTCGCCGCCCTCGACTCGTTCGACCGCCACGTCTCCGCGATCGAGGCCTCCATCCGCCCCGCCCAGGTTCGGCCACCGCCACCCTCCGTGTTCCCGTTCGGCCAGGACGCGTACAGAGAGGAGAGATGACCCGTGTCTGATTCCGTCGTGTCGCAGGTGAGGGCGAAGGCCAGCGATGGCGAACGAGAACATCGACAGGACCATCAGAGACCGCCGGAGGCCATCCTCGCGCAGTTCGAGATCGTCCGCCGGGTGAGACTGCTCCTGTCCCCTGGATTCCCGTTCGAGAATGCTCTGAACCCCTGAGCGAAAGTTAGGGTGGTGTTTTTGGGTTTGATTGTTGTATTGGATGACTTTGGATGGGATTCAGGGGCGCCAAAACCTGCATTCAATGCTCACGGACTCGTTTTTGGTGCATGTCTCACGGACTGGTTTTGGTGCATGCCTCATCAAAGGTCCATAGATGGGTTGTACGTTGACGATTCTGTGATGTGAGTGCTCATATTGTTGCCATATTGGTTGAGCTGCAGTCGGATGTCAAGAATACAACCAATGATTGATGAACTTATTACTCTGGTTAGTTCATTGCTTTGTCGAATTTCTTCTGCAGATGTTATACTCGGTGTATCTTGGCACTGTTAAATTACTAGAGGATTATCCATATTGGTGTAGTCCTGCAAAGTGCCAGTTGGTTTTCAATGTTGTAAGATTAGCATTGATATTGATCGATCAGCTTCTGTGCTTTTGCTAGTTCAGTACTTCATCACTTTCTCCAGCAGATGTTATAGTGGGTATCTTCCAGCGACTCTTAGATCATTAATGATTTATCAAACAGTGCATTCATTACT